>CM072530.1:26965557-27565557 GCA_036898165.1 Silybum marianum
TTGATAAAGAAGAAGGATGTGTGCTATCGATGTGGGAAACCTGGCATTGCTCAAAAGAGTGCAAAGGAACTCTAGTCAAAGATCAGATGTACTACAAGTACAATGTTGACGAGAGAGCTAAATATGTAGAGCATGAGAAATGGTGTTCTGATCAGTCAAGCGATGCACAAGCCATGTTTTGTGGAATGGCTGGGTCAAGTGATGCAGAAGAACAACCTTCTGAAACCCAGGTTTGCACCACCTCTGAACCTTCTGAACTTGAACAAACCATTTAAACCTAACATTTGATTTTGAAAATCTGAAACAGAAGCTTCAAAATGAGAAGAAAATAAGAAAAGATCTTGAGATATCATTTTCTCTTCTTGAAAAATAAAGAAACATTTTTAAAAGAGAAATGGAAATTCTCACGGAAGAAAAGAAAGAACTTCTTGTGGAAATTCATAAAATTTCCAAACTAAAAACATCTGCAGAAACTTTATTAAAAGATAAAATCGATGAGCTTAATAATCTTCTGATGGCTAAGGATAAAGGGCTTGAGGCAAAACAAAGTGACAGATTAAACTCTGTAGCACTTAAAAATTATTTTCAAAAGGAAAGGGAGTTTCTGCGTATTGATCTTCAAAAGAAGGAGCTCTTGATTAAAAAATATCAAGATGCTCAAAAGGTGAATTAACAAATAAATACACAAGTTGGGAAAACATGTCTTGGGTTCGATGATCTGGATCCTTACACTTGTAAAAAGAGGTCTACCTTAGATTCTGTCTTCTGTATGGAAAAAGAACAAATACCAGATTTTCCTGTTTTTTATGAACAATCCGTTTTCAAGAAATCTAAATATGAGAATTGCCATAGGGTCAGAAAACTTAAATATAAAAATATAAAATACTCTTCTGAAGGAAAGATTTGAAAACCAAACCAAGTCGATATAATGCAAATTCAGAAGAAGGGTAACTTTTTCAACTTTGGCTCATCCATTCGTATCACATTGAATCCAGAAGTAGATGTGTTCATTCCTAAAAATATAGAAGAAGACCTAAGACTTCAATTTGAAAAAGATCTTCTTAAAACTCTTGATGAGTATACTATTAAGAACAGTACAGAACTTCAAAACTTTATCTCCTCAAGAGGAAAAACAAGAAAAATCTCTATCTTTTGAAAACCATCCAGAAATAACTCCCTACTCATTTATAGATCTAAATCTTTGTCAAGAAAAGGACAATTATGTGTTTGATGTTTATCCCTGGGAAAATGACGTTCAAAGTTATGATGATTTCTTTGACATGTCAGATAAATTACTCATTAAGTTTGAAAATTGTATGCCTACTACTTATGTTCCGGTAAAACCTTGTATAAAGGATAGCTCTGTTCCCTTTATGTATAGAAATGACCCACCAGAACTAAGGGCTGTTGGACCCGAGGTTAAAAGACTTCCAAATGAAATACCGCTAATCTCTGTTCCTCCAAATGAACAGAGAAAAGAGGTTCCCATTCATCCAGATTTTCTTGGTATGTGCATTCAAGTTATAACCTGTATTGATCTTAAAAAAGAAACAACAATAAAAAAGAAAGCTAACCTTGAGCAAAAATCTCCAATTTCACAAACTCGGATGAATATAAAGCTCACCAGAGAACAAAAAGCTAAATGGAAAATAATGATCATATTCCTTCTGTTTCTGTAACTCTGCCAAAAGTTCAAAGAGAGTGACTCCCAAAAAGCAGCCTACAGAGAAGAATTCACCTGTTGCGAAGCATATGTCTAGGCTAGATAAGAAGTTCACTCGAATAACTGATGCTAGAATAGACAACAATAAGAAATCTTGTAATTATCATTCCAGAAATGAAAATTCAATAAATTCTTTTATGTCTCAGAACTTTGATGCTTCTCTCTATTTCTTAAACTAAAACAATTCTTCTTGAATACTCATTGTTTCACTTCTGATTTCTATAAATGCTCAAATTTCAAAAACCAGAAGAAAAAGAACTGTCACTCTAAATATGGCAAATCAGAAGCCTCTGGAAAACCTGCAAATTCTTCTGACCTTAAAGATAAACCGACCAAATATACCAAACCTAATTTATAAAGGACCCATTATGAAATGGGTACCTAAATCTCTTTAATTCTGTATTGCAGAAACAGCGTGTGTATACCTCGTATCTTAACTCTAGATGCTCGAGGCACATGACTGGGACAAGGAACTTTCTCTCCATATTCAATGACAAACCAGGTGGAGCAGTAATGTTTGGAGATAATGGAAAGGGTCAAATAACAGGTTATGGTACCTTACAAGAAGAAAACGTCACCTTATCAAAGGTTGCTCACGTTTCTGGACTAAAACATAATCTTCTGAGTGTAAGTCAACTTTGGGATGCTATGATGAAAGTTCTCTTTGATGAAAATAATTGTTACTTACTTTCTCAGGAAGGTAAAGAGTTATGGCGAGACAACAGAAAAGGCAATTTGTTCATGATTAACTTCACTTCTAAGGATGGAACAGAAACACTCTGTCTTATCTCGAAGAAGAGTGAAGTAGCTTGGCTCTGGGATCATAAGCTCTCTTATCTTAACTTTCAAACTCTTGAATTGCTTGTGAATTGTAACTGGTTGAGGGCCTCCCAGAGGTTCACTTCAAGAAATATCATCTCTGCCCTGCTTGTGAAATGGGAAAAATAAAAAGAGCCTCCATAAAACAAAGAGTGATCATTTTTGTCCAAGACCTCTTGTGAAATGGAGGTAGTCCGGGTAACTCATCCGAAAATACCTCACAGCAATTTCCCTACTACAGGAATATCTAGGTTTCGCTTCTCTTCGGGTTTTCATCCCTATGATACTACATTATGATCCCTTCTTGGTCTTTCTCCTTGGACTAACAGGGTTTTGCCGTCTAGGAATGGGATTCATATGTTCTTTTCGTAGTAACAACTCTGTTCTATTTTCGAGACAACCAATCCATGCCAACTACTACCTCGACACTCCCTATCTTGGAAGGAATAAGATCTATATTGAATAGTTTTCCCGCCATATTTGGTGTGCATTCACAAATTATTCTTAGTTTTGACTTCTTGGCCAATAGTAAACTTTATCGTACCGTCATCCCCTACTTTCCTTGAGTTTAGAATGATTAAAGGCCTAAATTCTAGAGAAGCGAAACTTCCATCGGTACTAGAGTTGAAAATCACAGTTGCGTAAAGGTCGTTTAGAAGAAACGTACCTGTTACCACATTATGATCTTGGTGTGCCTCTTCAGCTCCCATTATGAACGCTTTTCCCGAGCATGGATGGGTGGGTTCGACTTCCTTGGCTTCCACTATCGCTACTAGGTATTCCTTTGTTCAACTTGGTGGGTTCGTCTTCCTTGTGTTCGACATTTGTTTCTAAAGTGTTACGAGCTTCCACACTCGTTCCATGTATTCCTATCCTCCTTGTCCTTATGGCAAAAATGGGCGATGTGACCTGGCTTATTGCAATTGTTGCAAATAGGATAGGCTCCTACGTGGTTGAGGTTACATTGTTGCATTGTAGATGAGGACCCATAAACTTCCCTGTCCTCTGGTTCACCATCCAAAAATTTCTAGCCATCTTCCTTCCTCTACTCGTAACCCCACTTGTTTTCCTTTCGACCTGATTCTCTGACTTCCTCCGTGACTAGCACTTTCTTGAGTCAGGGTTCCTATTCTGACCGCATCGCTGGTCAGATGACTTTCCAACCCTACCACACCTTGGATAGTGGTTGGGTTTGCTGACGTAACCATTCCTCGAATTTCCGGTGCTAGACCTCAGATGTACCGGTCAATCCTCTTTTCCTCTGGGGTGACCATGTGTGGCACAAGTTTGGCAAGTTCGTGGCAACGTGTCGTATACTTGTCCACATCTACTCCCACCATGGTATGGTTCCATAATTCATCCTCTAGCTTCTGCACCTCACCTTTGGAGCAGTATTCTTCCATAAGCAGTTTCTTGAAGTCCTCCCAGGAGAAACTGTATGCTGCTTCTCGGCCTCGGGTTCGTACCTGGATGCTCCACCAAGTCAAAGCCCTTCCTTGGAGTTGGCATTCAGCCTATTCTACCTTACAAGACATGAAATTCTCGTAAGTGCATCCCTGATTGCTACCACCGCTTCCATCTCCAATACGGTCTCCGTCGTTTCTTCGGCTTGCGTTGATGTCGGCGATGGCTTGAGTGACAATGTTGGGGATTGCTTCTTATATGAGTTGGGAAATGTTAGGTGTTTGATTCTCAGGGTTCGCTCCCGGGCTACGTTGGTTTCTTGATGACATGATTCTAAAACATTTGTAAAAATAGAGGTTTGATTAAAGATTTGTTTTTGGCAAGTAAAAATAATTATACATATTTTTTTTAAACATATATATTTGATTAGGAAATAACTTCTTTGTGATTTAAATAAAAAGCTTCTTGCATAAGAGAACACTAATATTTTTCCAAAATGGCAAAATTTGATTCTACTGCATCTTTTACAATAATTCTTATTTTCCCATGTTTCTAGTCTAGTTGTGAAAATCAAAGTACACTATAAGATTTTTCTAATAACCGAAACACACGAGAACTACAATAATGAGAATCAATATTGCCAAAACTTTACAGCACAATTCCACCCTTATAGACATCCTTTTTGCCTCCAAAGCCTTCTCCATAGCGCCGATAGTGCATTCCTCCAAATGATGGGCCAATTCTGACGGCTTAATAACAGCCTGGTTCTAACAATCCATCCTATTCTGATAAATATGCAATACGTCGACTACCGATTTTAGAGTTCGGGCTTCCTCTTGTGTCATACCGTTGATGCGGTTTGTTGGTGACTCTGGAAGGGTACGAGAAGTTCCTACGGTGTCTTGACGAGTTATCGTCAGTCCACTCCAAATGCATGGGGCAACTCTCTTTCTAGCCGTCTCCCTTGTGTGAGGTCTAGGGCGGTTCGGGTAAACCGGAGGGACAAGCGGTGCAGCTGGTGATAAGACGGTTGTGGGTGAATGTGGTGATGGGTCGTTCGATGTCTCTCTACTGGTTAATTCATAAGCGGAGTCAAAGTACTCCGAAGGTCCTCTTCCGAATCCCAAAAGGCAGAAGTTGTGTCATAGTGACTGAATTGCCAAGATAACTTGTTTAAGCAAATTTCAAATAAAGAGTGGCACCTTAAGTGCTAACGCAATAGTGCTCATTAGTGATGATAACTTAGTCTAGTACTAAAGGTATTTATACGTATGCATCATGATCGCACACAAAATGCCATGCATGAAAATTTTCAAAAGTTTTCACACTCCTACTATAACTATCCCTAGTTTCACATTATTCTTCCTTAATTAAACATAGGTGGCCAAGCTTTGTTTAATTAGGGTCGAACATGCGATGCTAGAGTTAGCTATACTGGTGGTATGCAAAAGAAAATATGTCTTTTTGTAAATTTATTCCCGTTCTTTTTGGCTATAGTGTAGGTTCTCTTGAAAGATAACTGTTATTCTCTATAGTCTTGGCTCTGATACCAAGTATATCACACCCCGCGGCGGCGTAAACATGAGGTTTCAAAGCTCATAGTAGCATGCACAATGCATAAGAAAATATCACTATAGGATTTCAAAGTTTCAACTCAAATACATAATTAAATGTATCGTTTGTTCGAATACTTCTAGTACAACATTTTCGGAAAAACTAACAATAAAACAAAACTTAAAAACAACCGGAGTTTGATCTTGTCATGCAGAATGATGGCACACGTATGCATCTTTAGATTTCTTATTTTTACGAAATGAAAAGCATGACGAATAAAAGGTCAACTAAAATAGTTGGTGAGATCACAGGTTTTAAGATTCATAGTCATATTCGATGCACATTTTGGTAAAAATTCATTGTTCGAATTCCATAAGTCATCAATTTCCAAACTTGTTTACCTCATGGTATTCCGTTGTCTATTAGAATCACAATACACATGTAATTAGTAGTATGTGGTATCGGCCCACTCCCAAAGCCTACCATGTCTTATCGTGAAACATGAAAGTCGTCTATGGTAAGTAGATTATGCACTTGATCGCACTATACTTTGAGCAGATATGTTAGGTCTGAAAAGATTGTATCCGAGATCACAAATATTGAAGACATGAAGGGTCAAAGTGCAAAGTCATCAAAGTCATTATTTAGGAAATGTTTAATGTTTAAATATAAGGAAACATTCCTTTTTGTAAATAAGGCAACTATAATGCCTTAATCTCCTAGTTTCCTTATACCGTATTTCCTATACATATAAATAGAGGGTTAGGGCTAGCAATTAAATAAAACGTTAATTCATATCATTCTAGAGAGAGCATATTAGATAATATCATTGTAACCAATATTCAATACAAGTGAGATATCCGACATCGGATCTTCATAAATATTAGAAGTGTTCTTCGTGTTCATGCATACATTCATACAATTACCTGATTATCTGGGATCCACAATTGGTATCAGAGCAGACGATCTGAGTTTTTGCGTTTTTCTGAAGTTATCTACGAAACAGAAGGTAATTTTTCGATTTCTGCGTTTTTTTTTGTTTTTATCGATTCATATTGTCTTAGCTTTACCTGATAAAAACTCATAATTTTTAAGATTTTTTTCTCGATTCGTTCTTCATTCTTTTGACTGGTTCTCGATTACGCTTTACCCGATAAAAAATTCATATTTTTTTAAAAGATCTATTTTTCTCGAGTCATACTTCTTGCGCTTAAATTTTTGTTGATCCATATTAAGTTATTCTTGATTTTAGTCAAAATTATTTAATCTGTTTTAATTAAAGTTATTCTAGTTTATTTTAATTACTTTTGATATTCTTTACATAAGAAAACTCAGGAACTAGTGACACTTGCAGCTTTTCTTACTAAAGAATTCTCTAGTAAAAATTATAAACTCTAGTAATTTTAATTTTTTTTTTCTTGACTGAACAAATAAGAAACTCGAGAACTTAGACATTTTTGTCCATAAAAAGACTTGTTCTTTTTAGTCAAGAACTCTTTGTTCTTGGTTTCTGGTTTATCGGTTAAAGAAAACTAAGATTAAGTATTTTTTATTTTTTATCGAGTCTTTTTAAATCGGCAAATTTTATTAATCGAGTCAAACAGGAATCAATATAAATTTTTATCGATTCATTGTTTTATCGAGTCAAATTATTTTTGTCGAATCTTGATTAATCGAGAAACTTGAAGTTATCGAGACCCTTGTGATCGATAAAACTCTTCTTATCAATTCAAAATTTATTAGAAGTTTTATCGAGTCTCCTTTACCCGACAATAATTGTTATCGAGTCTCATACATCCGAGAAATCTTCTTATCGAGACCATACCACTCGACAATTTATTTTTGTCGATCCTTCGTCACCCGAGAAAAATTCTTCTCGGCCCTTCATCACCCGAGAAAAACCTTCATCTATCAAGAAACACCTTCTGTTTTCCAAAGAAATCTCAGAAAATAGCCAAAAACTCACCGATCGAGATCACTTTATCAGGTAACCCGGGCTTTCACGATGAGTTCTCAAAACCAAATCTCTGAGCTAAATGCAAAAATCTCTCAACTTGAAACCAGACACACAAACAACATGCAAGTGTTGGATGAACTTTTAAGAGAACATGTCAATCTCAAATCTAGATTTAATAACTTAGAAGAATAAAGAAAAGTTTTGCAAAATCAAAATGAATTTTTGGAGCAACAACTCACCGAGTATTCTAAAACTAAATATTATACATATGAAGAGTTTTGCAAAAAGACAAATCTGATAAAAATAAATTTGATCTAAAAAACCAAATTTCTGAGTTAGAAAAATTTATAGATCATGAGACGTATGGTGTGGTTCTTAAAAGAAAATTAACTGAATTTCTGGAATGTGAGAAAGAAAGGATATTAACTTCTGATGAAAAACACAAGTTTGAGATTGAGAGAAAAGCCTTTGAAAGCAAAATTAGAACTTGTGAACTGACCATTCAAAAACTTTCTAAACAAGTGTCTGATTTTGAGCAAATTGTGATTTTAGAAAGAAAATCATCTGAAACAAAAAGTCAGGAGTTTTCAAAACAAATTTCTAATCTTGAAAATTTTTTGAAAGATGAAAGAAATGCGTTTAAAATTGAGAAAACGAATTTAATCAAGAAATGTAGTTTGATCATTGCTAAAAGCAAAAATCTGGAAAAAGATTTTGACATAGAGAAGCAAGTCTTTGAAAATAAAATTTACAACCTTTCAAACAAATTATCTGTTTTAGAAACAACTCTTGTAACTGAAAAGAATTTGAGATCTGAATTTAAAAATAAATTTGATTTGGTCACAAAAGAAAGAGATGATTTATCCTGCAAGATCAAAGAACTTGAAAACGAACTTTCAAAACAAAAACAAATGAATTCAGAATCAGTCAAACAACTTACTCCCGAACATTTAAATGCGGAGTTAGATGATCTTGAAAAATTGAGTTTTCCTCATGATTCTGATTCTAACTGTTCTTCAAATATTAAATCAAATAGTTATTCTAACAGCTCCAAATCATATAGTTTTTCAAATTCTCGAACTCATAACTCTAATCAGTTTCAAAATGATTTTTTTGCTAAATCCGGTAATTTCAAGAAGTTTAAAATGGTTTGGAGGAAGAAATCAACTACAGATGATAGTGTTGGAAACATGTCACATACATCTCATGTAGTTGATACAAGATCATTTGTTTCCAAGACTAATTTGCCTTATTTTGTCAAATCTATCAATCAGCTAATTAGTCTAAGTGCCACAAAGATTTGTTGTTCTACATGTGGAACAAATGATTTTGTCAATCAAAATTTCACTCATAAATGGTATGGTACTTACAGTATCCCCACTTCTCCATTTATTGCATCTAAAGCTAACCTCCGAGGACCCAACAAAACTTGGGTACCAAAATCTTTTTAATCTGTTTTGTAGGTATGTCATGTGTGGTCCAAATTCAGAATATTCACATCACATGAAAATCTTTCAAAAGGTTATGCTACATTTAAGGGAAGTATCACATTTTTTACCATTTAATTAGCTTCATAGTATCTCAGCTATGGACCTGCTCTTAACCCGTTTTTTTATGCACATCATGACTTCTGAATACTTTAGTTCAGAACTCGGACTTTAATGTTTTAACTATTTGTGTGATAGGATTTAGACGTTTCAATGGTCAAACCAAAGCCGGAAGGACCTACCCATGAAACACATACCTAGGTTAGCTATATTTTGAAAGGGTGTAATTGAGATAGAATTGAGTAGATGTGCGAGAGTGTGACAAGACTTAAAAGAAAATATTTGGTCTTTACCAAACCTAAACAGTTATCTGGGTAGCCACATAATCTATTCATTCTCGATTCTTTGGAGATGAATATTGAACTAGACATGGACCCAATGTCGATAACTTGTGTCACCCCACCCAACTACTCAAGTATCTCACAAAAGATATTTGTTTCATATATCACGGAGAATGAGCATATCTGCTATCTTTTCTTCACTCGGAAGATTAAGATATTGAAAAAGGAAGACACACCTCCGGTCTCCGAACTTCACATTCAATGCACATTGAGTCTGTGAATTGTATTTTCACATTTTGAGCCTTAAAATTAGCATTTAATGCATAAATTCTTTCTACACATTGCACGAGTCTTTGTGATTCACATTGCATATCTTTGTGTTTATGCTGGAACAGTTTGAGAACTAAGTTTTATAACTTACTTCTATGATAACTGGAAGTCCTATCAGTGCTAATCCGCTGCCAACACTGAATATAGGCCACTCAATTAAATTTAATTTTTGATTAAGTGATAATAGTTGCTATTTGTGCTTCTATGTTAGACTTTTTACCCATTTTTTTCACATCCACTTATTGTCTTTGATCGTTCATAATGCTTCGGATTCTCCTTGTCATTCTGAGGGGGAGAAAAAGTATCAAAGACAAATGCCCATTATGAGGGAGAAAAGGTATCAAAGACCCGACAAAACAAAAATTTCTTGGCCCGACAACATGTTTTATCGGCTCAGCTTGACCCGGCAATCAGCTCAGCTTGACCCGACATAAATTTCAAATGTTTGAAGATGAAGATGAAGACTTGTCGACTTCCTTTGAACCGACATATTTTCGCATCTGCCTAACCCGACAACCTCAAATACTAACCTGAGAACATCATGATATGACAACCATCTTTTGCCTCTTTCATCAAACGACAAAGTTCTACTCGAAGAAAGATACCCTGCGACATCACGGCTCCTTCAACTTTCTTTTCGTGAACTTTATGCTAATGTTAAGGGGGTTTCCGGAGCTTATCAAGTGATCATATTCGTAGGGGGAGCAAAAGAAATCAAAATAGTGATTTGTTGACAAAATTTCATCGTCTTCAAAAGAGTGCTGATTTGCTGAATTGTAATCTCGAATACAAAGGGGGAGATTGTTAGGTCTGAAAAGATTGTATCCGAGATCACAAATATTGAAGACATGAAGGGTCAAAGTGCAAAGTCATCAAAGTCATTATTTAGGAAATGTTTAATGTTTAAATATAAGGAAACATTCCTTTTTGTAAATAAGGCAAGTATATAATGCCTTAATCTCCTAGTTTCCTTATACCGTATTTCCTATACATATAAATAGAGGGTTAGGGCTAGCAATTAAATAAAACGTTAATTCATATCATTCTAGAGAGAGCATATTAGATAATATCATTGTAACCAATATTCAATACAAGTGAGATATCCGTGTTAGGTCCGATTCAACAAGATCAAAAGAGGAATTCATGCGGAAATCATTGAGTCGTATGTTTTATTGAAGAAAGCATAAAGATTACAAATGCTAAAGTAATTTAGACGACTCTCATTGATGAATCCTCTACCCTAGACTCCTTTATATAGTAGGGTCTATTACATGGTAAGCCCAAGCCCATAAGGAATTAAACCAAATATGGAAAGATACAATTAATTAATTCCTTCTTTATAAAACTTTCTAAACTTAGGACTTTTAGTCCTAACAATCCGACATCGGATCTTCATAAATATTAGAAGTGTTCTTCGTGTTCATGTATACATTCATACAATTACCTGATTATCTAGGATCCACAAGATACAAGTGGGAGGTCATCCTATAGTGCTATCCATCCTATATTTGGCTTTAAAATAAGAGTTTAATTGGTAGTGTACGCAAGGACTTTTTATGCGATAAAAGAAACCCGATTTGTAACATTCATACCATAGCGTATCAAAAGAATTTCTCATAGCGATATAACTAGTATTTTAATAAAACAAACAAGTAGTCATGCTTTTCCATCAAAAACGCTAAAGACATTTAAAAAGGGGTCATGATAAACTCACGGTTGCATAACATTGTCCTTGCTTACATATTGAAGAGCACCGACAATCATAACATTATTGATAACTTAATGAAAATTGTATAAAGACTTTAATGCGATAAAATGAAACCCAACATCAATAACATATGCATGCATACCAATGGAGCGTAAAACAACATTTGAAAGAATAAGCCACGAAGGGCATTCATAGTAAGTAATACATCAACGCTTAAAAGTTACATTAAGGTCATGCTTTTCACCCCAAAACATTAAAAACAGTAAAAAGGGGATGTGAAACTCACCGAAGTTGTGATATTCCGAGAAAAACGTAAACCTCTTGGGTGATTGCGACGAAATCCTACTTCGATCCTAAGTGACGTGAGGACACTAGTAAGAGTTTAATCCTATCTTATGGGTTTTGAAAAGTACGCGCATTAACGCCTCTTCTATTAATTAATCAAAACTAATTTTAAACGAAAATTTTGTTATTCGGTTGCTAACCGAAAGATTATATCAAAATTTTAGTTGAAGAATCCTTGCATGCAAATTAAATTATCATCATACATTTGCATGTATGACATAATCTTTTTATTCGTAAAAGAAAACTTTAAAAAGAATAGTAAAAATGTGGACGAAAAATGAGTTAGTTGTGGGTCCTCAATGTTAGATCAACAATCCGCCAAAAATTTTATAGAAGATCTTTTGGGTTTTATTTAATGACCAACACCAATATTCTCCCTTTTTGTCTTTAATGGTTAGAAAAAGTCACTTCACCCTTTAATCTGAGAATTTTGAAGAATAAAACCATTTTTTGACAAAATAAACTTGCATGCAAGAACATGGTTTTAAAGATTAGTTCACATAAAATCGTAATCACGCTTTTTCTTGGATTTCTAAGGCAATCAAAGCTAAAGTTTAATTTTCACTCATGCAATTGGTTTTCTAGACCCACATGCATGGCGATTTTTGGAGGTGAACAAGATGATTTTTGAAGAAAATGTACGTAAAAACACCATGAAATCGAAATGTGCAAGTATGATGCTTAAAATGAAAGAATATCATCATGAAAGAAAAAGAGATGAAAAGAGGGTTATGGAGAGGTAGTCTCCTTTTTATACCCAAATGTCGAGTTAGGGGAGGGGGGAGGGCGCTTTTGAACAGGGTATGGGTGGGGTGCTGAGCTGAGTGGTGTGATGGTGGAGTACTGTATTAAAAAGATGTATTTTTGGTATTGGTTGGTTTGAATTGTGTCTTTTTAAGTTTTAAATTTTTTGAAAGAGTTTTTTATTTAAATTTAAAATATAACTTTAAAAAATAATAATTTCCCAACTCTTATATAATTGTCTTATTTTATAAAGAATTTTTTTTGTTAAAATTGGCAATTCACGCAATGTTTATGTACTTTTCTTAATTTTGGCGATACTCGGTGAGTTCGGACTCAATCATTGAACGGAGATTGGGACAGGGCGGATGGCAACTAGTTGACTATAACTATGATCCTATTTTCTTATTGGGACCATATAAAATCTAAATTTTTCTAAATCATACTGTATCAGACTTTAAACTGCTAACGACTGATTTCTGTTTGCCTTCATAAAGAATAGGGACAATAAACCTTAGCTAACTGTCTGTTTGGAACGTATAACTGATCTTTTCAGAATTTGACATAACCAGTACTAACCAGTGATGGAAATTTGACGGATGTCACAGTCAAAGTCAAAATTGCCCTAAAATGAAATTTTGAGTGTTGTATAGTAAATATGCTAGAACCTGTATGTGTAGGTGTTCATGGCCATAGAAGACACAAACATTTCTTCTTATCTCCAGAACTTGGTTTCTGATATTCTAAACGTGATGGTCAATATGAGTATTCTTTTCTTGTCTCAGATATTCCTAAGTATTCTACCGCAACTCTACTATGGATGGCTGAAAGGATCAAAGAAAAGACTTTTTCAGAAACAGCAGCAATAAGTGATGAACTATTATTTCAGATAAATGAAATAATTCATTTCAAAGAATTGATCAGAAGAAGTTTATCTCTTGGTTATTCTGAAAGATATTCTAAAACAGGTGCAGATTATCTTCTGAGTTATCCGTATGACTTCTCAATTCATCCAAGAAAGATAAATGTGCTTGAAGAAAATAAGTTTGAAATTAAGCAGAGTGAACCAAATGATGAAGTTCAAACATAGAAAGCTTCTGAACTATTAGCTTCTGAGGAAGTTGCAGAAAGATCTGAGAAGGGCAAAGAAGTTGTTGAAGTAGAACAAGTTCAAAAAGTTGTGATTGAAGAACATGTAGATCTAATATTCCTTGAATATTTCCATCCATAAATGTTCATGGAAGAAAATCCAAGGTTTGAATTCATTGATTGCTGGATAATCAAAGATGAAAAGTTCGAGAGATGGTACTTTAGTTTTATCAAAACTATTGCTAAGCCAATGTCATCTGTCACAATTAATAATCCTCTAAAGAAACTTCTAGATGCTTATTATAAGAAAAAGAATGGATATTCATATTCATTCAACCAAATTGAAAGAGAGAATGGTGAAATTTGTACTTTTATAGAAGCTGACTTTCAACATGTTCATCTGAAGGATTTAGTTACAATTTACAAGAAGATGAATCCGTTTCATGACAAGATCACTAAATCCAGAAGAACTTTTGCATGCTTGAAAAATGGGATATATAGAGAATTTATCTGAGCTGCAAGAACTGATTTCTAGATAGCGTATGTGCCTGGTAAAGATAAAGTTTATCTTACTTTGCCAAATTTTGAATTAGATAGGATTGAAAATAAGCATGATGGAACTCTTGTTATTAATCCTCCTAACTATGTCTGTAGATCTGGTAAACACAAGTTGTTTTATTAGATTTGAAGAAATCTATAAGTGTAGTAATGGAACACTTAAAGCAATCAAGGACAAATTATTAAAGAAATAGAGAAAAAGGCCAAAGAACATGTCAGATGAAGACTGTAAAGATTATAGAGATTTAGCTCAGAATATGTTCTTTACTATTGAAGGAGCTTTGGAGTACAGAAAATTAGTGATTGGTGAAGTTCTTTCAATCATGATGTAGTGGGGTTATGATTTGAGCTTTTGAAGCAAATGGGGAGCTTTTGAGCTTTTGATTGTTGGGCTTCAGAAGTGCATAGTTCAGATATTCTGAACAGGGTTGACAAGATAAAGCTAAGGCATTTTCAAAAGTATATAAGATCAGAACTGAGATGAAGACTTCAGATGAAAAGCTTAAAAAAGAAAATCTTAAGGCATAACTTATGTAGTGGCAACTTTAGAAGTTCTAAACAAGTTCTGAAGACTTCTGAAGACAGTTCTGGAGGTTATCTCTTAAGAAGTTCTGAAGAATATGTACATGTGTATAGAAGTCATTGGTCTGTCATGTAACCTAGCTGTTAGTTAAGACTTTCTATACCAGTGTATATAAGGTATGTTTTTCTGTTTCAAGTTAGTTAGTTACGTGTACTTTCCACATTTATACGTATTATAATCTTGTGATTATCAATGCAACAGCCGACTACTTTGCAATCTATCTTGTGATCTTTACTAGATTTTATACAATCTTATATATGGGAAATATCAATTTTAAATAATGGATCAACCAACATATCCTCCTCGGTTCTTTTGTCGACAACCTCAGGCTTTTCAACCATTGGTTCGACATCAATAAGAACTAGAATATCTGCACCTGCATCAGTTATCGGTGCCTCACATATCCTTGTTTCCACAAGTTGATGTATCATTTCAGTCTCTACCATTTTATGAACATCATCAACCTAACGATTCTCAGTCTGCTCTATTGCCTGAACTTGTTCACGAACCCCTTGAATATCTAACTGAACTTGCTCAACTCCGGGTCTTTTCTCCCCTTCATGGGGATCTTGATCACCGGGTTCCTCATGTCTTCATTTGCCTGCTGTGGCTTGAGATTTACATGTTTCCTATAAGGTAGAAACCCTGATGGTAACGATGTAAGCCCAATTGAGACAAGATTTTCTAGATCGGAAAATCCTTTCTGCATTTCTTCCCGTAGCTTTTGAATCTCCGAAGTTCAAGAACTTGGAGTAGACTCTGCAACAGGTGCAATTTGTAGCCGGAGTAAATGAGCAAGGTCAAGATCTTCCTGTTCCGGAGTTGCCTGTGCAAGTAATCTGGAATAGAGCATAGACATCAATTCTTCTAAGGATGGTTCTTGTGGTGGAGGCGGTGGAGTTGTAACAGAAACCGTGCCAAAATATCTTGGAGGTGGTGCTTCAGAAGTTCCTGCGACATTCGGGTCATATATAATTCTTGGCAATGTAGCTACAAACCATAGCCTTGCAACAAGTGATTCAACAACAGTTGCTTTTCCGGAGACAACTTCCAAACATTGTACATGAAGTCTTTCTACTGGCTGCCTCATAACCTCCGTAGCCTGGTCTGAGATGTGATTGAGAAAGAACCCCCGATGGTAACTGTCTTGGTCCACTTATGATACCAGGTGAAAGAACGGACGAATCCGTTGCGCCTGTGTTCAATGCTGGTAAAGAGTTAACACTGAGACGACTTCCACCCTGTCCTCGCGGGGCACTAACAAATAGTGGCTCCACTATGGGTGTCCGATTGGGGCATGAAGACTACCAATGGATGCTGTCTTTATAACTGATGGTGTCCTAAGTGGTGCAACACCAGGTCCCAGACTCGAAATCTAAATCAAAGAAGTCGACGACGGGGGCTGGGGCCTGTCTATTTCGATTACCGCAAACTCCGAGAGAGTTGTAGATAGTGTATGTGCTAAATCCCCGTGAAGAAATGAGACAGTAGCTTGTTGAGAAACTACTGAGTGGCTTGGGGAGGCGTGCAACTGCATTGTTGGGCGAATAATGGCTTCTTCAATGCCAGATCGTAACAGATACGTCATAACAGTAGATGTGGTTGCTCGGACGAAAGTGGTTTGGGGAAGGTCTGATATTGCTTTTTCTGACCTTATCTCACACTCACCATGTTCTTTTCCTCCCCTATCCCTCAAACTCACAACATTTTCTGTTTCAACTAATTCTCCCTCAATCATCCTTATATATTCTGAAGCCTGAACATCCGAAACAACAACTTGAATTATGACATTTGGCTCAGGTATCTCCATTTCCATATTCTGATTAGTTGGTTCAGACTCAGTATCTGAACTTGCATCAACTATCGGAGGTTGTCTACCAATCTGATGTGGTATTCGATGAACTAAAGTATGATCAACATCATCATCATTGTCATCATCATCGTTATCTACACCATGATCCGCAACAGTATGATCAGGACTACCAACTGGTGAATCAGTTCTGTGAACATCAGAAGTACCAGCTACAACAACTGCTTCAACATTTTCAAATGCACAATCAGATGCACCCACGTCTAAACCCCTCTCATTTTAATTTTCTCTCAGCTCTTCCCGATCAAGGACCTATGTCCTTGACCCTGCTCACCTAGACCTAACTCCTCATTCCGCTCAAGGGGGGCATTGTGGGCAGCACCAACAGGCTCTTGTCGGTCCATCAATACATTCTCACTCTTATATGATATCACACATTCTACATTCTGATCGGCATATGCAAGTAAAGCTGTTGGAATAGGAATTGCATTCGGATATTAACCCTGCTATGTAGGTGTAAGAGACCTCATAACTCTTGATCTGGCCTTTGGATGATGTGCTCGTCGAGGAATATCCAGACTGCCTTCCAACATAATATGAATGAAAATATGCATCTAACATTGGAACACAATGAACTTTTGTGGTTTCCTTGAAGTTCGTGTTTTAATAATTTCCTGACATATGATTGTAGCATAAATGTGTTTGTTAAAAGCAACTGCATGGAAAAATCGTAGAAATCCCGTATTGCAGCTATCCATACTAGTGGATTTGCCCGTGATGCAGCGATTGATGATGAAAAATGGGGTATTCCAAACGGATGACAGATATTTTGTTTAAAATGCCGATGGTTTTGGTAACACATCATTGTATCCCAGACTTCGAATGTCTTGACGTAATTGATCCTTCAAAACTTCTTCTTCATACTCGACCCTTGTCGAAATTGATAGGGTTGTGATAATCCCTATATGAACCGCATCTTGTTTAAAGTAAGTCTCATTTCATAATGATCAGTCGTTGTTGTGAAATGAGGATCATTCTCAGTCGGATGAAATCTCAGAGTTTGCCAAAATTGTTGCAGATAAATCAGAGGAGTAGTTGCATTTTTTGTCAACGATGTAGATATTGGATGACATCTGAGGATCTCCATGACAACTGGGAACTGACAAACCATATGAAAATCCAGGCGATTGTTACAATTTTAAAGTTCTAGATTGGCTTTTTCTGCAATAAGTTCAACGTCATGATTTGCAACATTTACTGATGGAACTGATGATCTGTATGATGCCAAAGGTTGTTCATCATCAGAAGCATTTCCTTGGTGTACCATAACGATCCTTGGAATTTTTTTGAAAAAATGCCTAAGTCTGGAAGCCTTCGGATGACACTCAAGAGAGCCTTCGCATGTAACTTAACGAGGGTGAGGTCGGATGAAGCTTATCCGAAGGATAGAGGCTTCGGATGAAGCTTGTCCGAAGGCAAAGGACTTTGGATGAAACTTAACCAAATTAGCCTTCGGATGAAATTATCCGAGGTTTATGACCATCATGAAGACAAGTGACAATTGTGAACTGTTCATGTAAACACAGTGGGCACAAAGTCCCCAAAGTAACAGTGCAAGTGCACGCCGATGATATGGTCGCCTTCAAGTAATAAAGTGGTAAAATTCCAGTATCGTTCTCACAGGGACTGGAACTACTGAGAATGTGAGACTTTTATGAACTTCTTGGTTTTCAATTTCGATTCAATTTAAAATCTTTTTAGCGAGTTGGTGAAAAATTGTAAATAACGTGATTAACTAATAAATTAAAAGATGGGTATGGGTGCAAGTTTTCCTTAAGATAAATATAATAACATGGTCGGAAAATTATAAGCAATCTACAGAGCATCCCATTCTCTTGAAAGTGAGGTTCTCATGGACGACTTATAATTTACATAAAGTTCCCATAATTAGTACTTTAAAGTTTGTTGATTTAGAATCATATTACATTGGCCATGACGGAATTTATCTAAATCTTTGTGATATAAAATATGACAACCAAATAAATCCTATCTAAATACATACAAATTCCGCATCTCTACGTGACTATTGAAAGTTCTCTCGAATCTTTGTGCATCATTTAAACCGTATTTCGGATCCGACCATCTTCTAATTTTTTCCCCTAATATAACCGAATGATTACAAATCGGTATTTCCCCCACCCCAAACAATGAAATGAACAATGTCCTCATTGTTCAAGAAACTGGTTCGTATATGGCTTAAAATAGGGAAGCAAATGGATTTTGTGTTTGGTCAAAGTGAAAGATGGCATACGTCTTTTCAATTTGACACATAAAATTCAAGAAATAACCTTGCACCTGTTAAGAAATATCAAACACAAACACAAAACAACAAATATTAAGAAATCATCGTTTAAGCATACAGATACAACAAATTTAAAAAACAAAAATCAAGTTGAATGATTTTTTAATACGAACAATCCATACGATAATTATAAAGAATGTTAAATCCTAAAAAGAAGATTGTTCACGAAACGATGATCTTTAACCAAGAGTTATCTAGTTCACATTAACCATTTCGGTGGGGTTCGGAGCATATGATGGAGTGGCAAGATCAACGGGTGCTGAAAAACCATGGCTGTAGTCGTGGTCGTCTCGGCTGAAATAGTGACAGATGTAGCGGCTGGCGTGGTAGGTGGAGCAATCCGAGATGCAACGGATGGTAGTCGGACTTGAACCGGGACGATACCCGCTGGAAATCGAGGTACCGTGGCAACCATCATCTGGACTTGTGGTGGGTGAGTTGTGATGATATGATATAATGCATAAATTAAAAGACAATAAATTAAAACTAAACTAAAAACATAAAAAGAATTCAGCAAGTGCTGAGGACAAGAAAGGTTAGAAAGAGTCTAAAACTCTTCTAAGGTGTAAAAGGTGTGTCTAAACAATCAATATGATGCCTCCTTTTATACTAGAAGGAAGGTAAAGCTTAATGGGTAAAAACCACAAAATAAAGAGCACCATTCTCCTACTAATTAGGCTAGACTAATTCATCATCATTGCCTTCTTTTCATCTATACTTTATCTTGTTTTGTTCTTATTTCTTAGCCGAAAATTACTGGACACTTGAACAGCTTAACTATTAAGCACATGACACTCTACTGTGGCGACTTTGTGGCAACAATCAGCCAAAAAGAGTAATAAAAGCTACAAATTTATCTTTTGGTATTAAATCATCGTGTGAAGAAACATAATAAGAAAAGAAGGCATAAAAGCCTAAAAGTATGCAAAATAAGGTATATAAACTAAGGAAAATGTCACGAAATAATTCCCATATTCGAGAGTTATCATACCCTCGAACTTTAAGTGCTACTTGTCCTCAAGTAAAAAGAAGAGAAGAAAAAGGCTCTTACAGAACGATGGTGTTTACTCGAGTCTTGAAAAGTGCACAACTTCATTTCATGAATCTTGAAGCGTCAAAATTGATCGATATGACTTTATCCGGGTCAGTGTGTCGATTAAAATTACAGAACTTATTCATAATGCGCAACTTTGGTTTTCAACAATTATTTAAAACCCACATTTGATGGATCTTTTTAGGTTTATAATTTTTTATTTTATTTTCTTCCAATTTTTTTACGAAGTAAACAATTTTTTGTAGAACAAACATGTTCTAATTTTTTTTCCCTAATAGAACCGAATGATTACAAATCGGTATTTCCCGCACCCCAAACAAAGAAATGAACAATGTCCTCATTGTTCAAGAAACTGGTTCGTAGATGGCTTAAAATAGGGAAGCAAATGGATGTTGTGTTTGGCCAAAGTGAAAGATGGCCTACGTCTTTTCAATTTGACACATAAAATTCATGAAATAACCTTGCACCTGTTAAGAAATATCAAACACAAACACAAAACACCAAATATTAAGAAATCATCGTTAATGCATATAGATACAACAACTTTAAAAAACAAAAATCAAATTGAACGATTTTTTAATACGAACAATCCCATACGATAATTATAAAAAATGTTAAATCCTAAAAAAAGATTGTTCACGAAACGATGATTTTTAACCAAGAGTTATCTAGTTCACATTAACCATTTCGGTGGGGTTCGGAGCAGATGATGGAGTGGCAAGATCAACGGGTGCTGAGAAACCATGGCTGTAGTCGTGGTCGTCTCGGCTGAAATAGTGACAGATATAGCGGCTGGCGTGGTAGGTGGAGCAAACCGAGATGCAACGGACGGTAGTCGGACTTGAACCGGGACGATACTGGCTGGAAATCGAGGTACCGTGGCAACCATCATCTGGACTTGTGGTGGGTGAGTTGTGATGATATGATACAATGCATAAATTAAAAGACAATAAATTAAAATTAAACTAAAAACATAAAAAGAATTCAGCAAGTGCTGAGGAGAAGAAAGGTGAGAAAGACTTTAAAACTCTTCTAAGGTGTAAAAGGTGTGTCTAAACAATGAATCTGATGCCTCCTTTTATATTAGAAGGAAGGTAAAGCTTAATGGGTAAAAACCACAAAATAAAGAGCACCATTCTCCTACTAATTAGACTAGACTAAGTCATCATCATTACCTTCTTTTCAGCTATACTTTATCTTCTTTTGTTCTTATTTCTTTGCCAAAAATTACTGGACACTAGAACAGCTTAACTATTAAGCACATGACACTCTACTGTGGCGACTTTGTGGCGACAATCAGCCAAAAAGAGTAATAAAAGCTACAAATTTATCTTTTGGTATTAAATCATCGTGTGAAGAAACATTATAAGAAAAGAAGGCATAAAAGACTAAAAGGATGCAAAATAAGGTATATAAACTAAGGAAAATGTTACGAAATAATTCCCATATTCGAGAGTTATCATACCCTCGAACTTGAAGTGTTACTAGTCCTCAAGTAAAAAGAAGAGAAGAAAAAGGCTCTTACAGAACGATGGTGTTTACTCGAGTCTTGAAAAGTGCACAACTTCATTTCATGAATCTTGAAGCGTCAAAATTGATCGATATGACTTTTTCCGGGTCGGAGTGTCGGTTAAAATCACACAACTCACATTCCCTCGAACTTGTCTTAAACAAAAAAAAACCATTGGGAATTATTCATAATGCGAAACTTTGGTTTTCAACAACTATTTAAAACCGACATTTGATGGATCTTTTTTGGTTTATAAATTTTTATTTTGTTTTCTTCCAATGTTTTTTACCAAGTAAACATTTTTTTGTAGAACAAACATGTTCTAATTTTTTTTCACTAACAGAACAGTATGATTACAAATCGTTATTTCTCCCACCCCCAAACAAAGAAATGAACAATGTCCTCATTGTTCAAGAAGCTGGTTCGTATATGGCCTAAAACAGGGAAGCAAATGGATGTTGTGTTTGGCCAATATGAAAGATGGCCTACGTCTTTTCAATTTGACTCATAAAATTCATGAAATTGGCTTGCACCTGTTAAGAAATATCAAACACAAACAGAAAACACCAAATATTAAGAAATCATCGTTAATTCATACAGATACAAAAATCAAGTTGAACGATTTTTTAGTACAAACAATCCCATACGATAATTATAAAGATTGTTAAATCCTAAAAAGAAGATTGTTCACGAAACGATGAATTTTTACCAAGAGTTATCTAGTTCACATTAACCATTTCGGCGGGGTTCGGAGTAGATGATGGAGTGGCAAGATCAACGGGTGCTGGAGAACCATGATTGTTGTCGTGGTCGTCTCAGCTGAAATAGTGACAGATGTAGCAGCTGGCGTGGTAGGTGGAGCAAACCGAGATGCAACAGATGGTAGTCGGACTTGAACCGGGACGATACCGGCTGGAAATCGAGGTATCGTGGCAACCATCATCTGGACTTATGGTGGGTGAGTTGTGATGATATGATACAATGCAGAAATTAAAAGACAATAGATTATAACTAAACTAAAAACATAAAAAGAATTCAGCAAGTGCTGAGGAGAAGAAAGGTGAGAAAGAGTCTAAAACTCTTATAAGGTGTAAAAAGTGTGTCTAACCAGTGAATCAAATGCCTCCCTTTATACTACAAGGAAGGTAAAGCCTAATGGGTAAAAACCACAAAATAAATAGAACCATTCTCCTACTAATTAGACTAGACTAAGTCATCATCATTGCGTTCTTTTCAGCTATACTTTATCTTCTTTTGTTTTTATTTCTTAGCCGAAAATTACTGGACACTTGATCAGCTTAACTATTAAGCACATGACACTCTACTGTGGCGACTTTGTGGCGATGATCAGCCTAAAAGAGTAATAAAAGCTACAAATTAATCTATTGGTATTAAATCATCGTGTGAAGAAACATTATAAGAAAAGAAGGCATAAAAGCCTAAAAGGATGCAAAATAAGGTATATAAACTAAAGAAAATATGACGAAATAATTCCCATATTCGAGAGTTATCATACTCTCGAACTTGAAGTGCTATTTGTCCTCAAGTAAAAAGAAGAGAAGAAAAAGGCTCTTACAGAACGATGGTGTTTACTCGAGTCTTGAAAAGTGCACAACTTCATTTCATGAATCTTGAAGCGTCAAAATTTATCGATATGACTTTATCCGGGTTAGTGTGTCGGTTAAAATTACACAACTCACATTCCCTCGAACTTGTCTTAAACCAAAAAAACCATTGGGAATTATTCATAATGCGCAACTTTGGATTTCCACAATTATTTAAAACCCACATTTGATGGATCTTTTTAGGTTTGTAGTTTTTTATTTTGTTTTCTTCCAATTTTTTTACTAAGTAAACATTTTTTTGTAGAACAAACATGTTCTGATTTTTTTCCCTAATAGAACCGAATGATTACATGTCGGTATTTCCCCCACCCCAAACAAAGAAATGAACAATGTCCTCATTGTTCAAGAAACGGGTTCGTATATGGCATAATATAGGGAAGCAAATGAATGTTGTGTTTGGCCAAAGTGAAAGATGGCCTACGTCTTTTCAATTTGACACATAAAATTCATGAAATAACCTTGCACCTGTTAAGAAATATCAAACACAAACACAAAACACCAAATATTAAGAAATCATCGTTAATTCATAAAGATACAACAACTTTAAAAAACAAAAATCAACTTGATCGATTTTTTAGTACAAACAATCCCATACGACAATTATAAAGAATGTTAAATTCTAAAAAGAAGATTCTTCACGAAACAATGATTTCTAACCAAGAGTTATCTAGTTCACATTAACCATTTCTATGGGGTTCGGAGCAGATGATGGAGTGGCAAGATCAACGGGTGCTGGAGAACCATGGTTGTAGTCGTGGTCGTCTCGGCTGAAATTGTGACAGATGTAGCGGCTGGCGTGGTAGGTGGAGCAAACCGAGATGCAACGAATGGTAGTCAAACTTGAACCGGCACGATACCTGCTGGAAATCGAGGTATCATGGCAACCATCATCTGACTTGTGGTGGGTGAGTTGTGATGATATGATACAATGCAGAAATTAAAAGACAATAAATTAAAACTAAACTAAAAAGATAAAAAGAATTCAACAAGTGCTGAGGAGAAGAAAGGTGAGAAAGAGTCTAAAACTCTTCTAAGGTGTAAAAGGTGTGTCTAAACAATGAATCCAATGCCTCCTTTTATACTACCAGGAAGGGAACGCTTAATGGATAAAAACCACAAAATAAAGAGCACCATTCTCCTACTAATTAGACTAGACTAAGTCATCATCATTGCCTTCTTTTCAGCTATACTTTATCTTCTTTTGTTCTTATTTCTGAGCCGAAAATTACTGGACACTTGAACAGCTTAACTATTGCCTTCTTTTCAGCTATACTTTATCTTCTTTTGTTCTTATTTCTTAGCCGAAAATTACTGGACACTTGAACAACTTAACTATTAAGCACATGACACTCTAGTGTGGCGACTTTGTGGCGACAATCAGCCAAAAAGAGTAATAAAAGCTACAAATATATCTTTTGGTATTAAATCATCGTGTAAAGAAACATTATTAGAAAAGAAGGCATAAAAGCCTGAAAGGATGCAAAATAAGGTATATAAACTAAGGAAAATGTCACGAAATAATTCACATATTCGAGAGTTATCATACCCTCGAACTTGAAGTGTTACTTGTCCTCAAGTAAAAGGAAGAGAAGAAAAAGGCTCTTACAGAACGATGGTGTTTACTCGAGTCTTGAAAAGTGCACAACTTCATTTCATGAATCTTGAAGCGTCAAAATTGAGCGATAGGACTTTTTCCGAGTCAGTATGTCGGTTAAAATCACACAACTCACATTCCCTCGAACTTGTCTTAAACCATAAAAACCATTGGGAATTATTCATAATACGCAACTTTGGTTTTCAACAACTATTTAAAACCCACATTTGATGGATCTTTTTAGGGTTATAATTTTTTATTTTGTTTTCTTCCAATTTTTTTACGAAGTAAACATTTTTTTGTAGAACAAACAAGTTCTAATTTTTTTTCCCTAATAGAACTGAATGATTACAAATCGGTATTTCCCCCAACCCAAACAAAGGAATGAACAACGTCCTCATTGTTCAAGAAAGTGGTTCGTATATGGCTTAAAATAGGGAAGCAAATGGATGTTGTGTTTGGCGAAAGTGAAAGATGGCCTACCTCTTTTCAATTTGACACATAAAATTAATGAAAGAACCTTGCACCTGTTAAGAAATATCAAACACAAACACAAAACACCGAATATTAAGAAATCAGCGTTTATGCATACAGATACAACAACATTAAAAAACAAAAATCAAGTTGAACGATTTTTTAGTACGAACAATCCCATACGACAATTATAAAGAATGTTAAATCCTAAAAAGAAGATTCTTCACGAAACAATGATTTTTAACCAAGGGTTATCTAGTTCACATTAACCATTTCTATGGGGTTCGGAGTAGATGATGGAGTGGCAAGATCAACGGGTGCTGAAAAACCATGGCTGTAGTCGTGGGCGTCTCGGCTGAAATAGTGGCAGATGTAGCGGTAGGCGTGGTAGGTGGAACAACCGAGATGCAACGGATGGTAGTCATTCTTGACCCAGGACGATACTGGCTGGAAATCAAGGTATCGTGGCAACCATCATCTGGACTTGTGGTGGGTGAGTTGTGATGATATGATACAATGCATACATTAAAAGACAATAAATTAAAACTAAACTAAAAAGATAAAAAGAATTCAGCAAGTGCTGAGGAGAAGAAAGGTGAGAAAGAGTCTAAAACTCTTCTAAGGTGTAAAAGGAGTGTCTAAACAATGAATCCAATGCCTCCTTTTATACTACCAGGAAGGTAACACTTAATGGGGAAAAACCACAAAATAAAGAGCACCATTCTCCTACTAATCAGACTAGACTAAGTCATCATCATTGCCTTCTTTTCAGCTACACTTTATCTTCTTTTGTTCTTATTTCTTAGCCGAAAATTACTGGACACTTGAACAACTTAACTATTGCCTTCTTTTCAGCTATACTTTATCTTCTTTTGTTCTTATTTCTTAGCCGAAAATTACTGGACACTTGAACAACTTAACTATTAAGCATATGACACTCTAGTGTGGCGACTTTGTGGCGACAATCAGCCAAAAAGAGTAATAAAAGCTACAAATTTATCTTTTGGTATTAAATCATCGTGTAAAGAAACATTATTAGTAAAGAAGGCATAAAAGCCTAAAAGGATGCAAAATAAGGTGTATAAACTAAGGAAAATGTCACGAAATAATTCACATATTCGAGAGTTATCATACCCTCGAACTTGAAGTGTTACTTGTCCTCAAGTAAAAAGAAGAGAAGAAAAAGGCTCTTACAGAACGATGGTGTTTACTCGAGTCTTGAAAAGTGCACAACTTCATTTCATAAATCTTGAAGCGTCAAAATTGATAGATAGGACTTTTTCCGAGTCAGTATGTCGGTTAAAATCACACAACTCACATTCCCTCGAACTTGTCTTAAACCATAAAAACCATTGGGAATTATACATAATACGCAACTTTGGTTTTCAACAACTATTTAAAACCCACATTTGATGGATCTTTTTAGGGTTATAATTTTTTATTTTGTTTTCTTCCAATTTTTTTACGAAGTAAACATTTTTTTGTAGAACAAACATGTTCTAATTTTTTCCCCTAATATAACCGAATGATTACAAATCGGTATTTCCCCCACCCCAAACAATGAAATGAACAATGTCCTCATTGTTCAAGAAACTGGTTCGTATATGGCTTAAAATAGGGAAGCAAATGGATTTTGTGTTTGGTCAAAGTGAAAGATGGCATACGTCTTTTCAATTTGACACATAAAATTCAAGAAATAACCTTGCACCTGTTAAGAAATATCAAACACAAACACAAAACAACAAATATTAAGAAATCATCGTTTAAGCATACAGATACAACAAATTTAAAAAACAAAAATCAAGTTGAATGATTTTTTAATACGAACAATCCATACGATAATTATAAAGAATGTTAAATCCTAAAAAGAAGATTGTTCACGAAACGATGATCTTTAACCAAGAGTTATCTAGTTCACATTAACCATTTCGGTGGGGTTCGGAGCATATGATGGAGTGGCAAGATCAACGGGTGCTGAAAAACCATGGCTGTAGTCGTGGTCGTCTCGGCTGAAATAGTGACAGATGTAGCGGCTGGCGTGGTAGGTGGAACAACCGAGATGCAACGGATGGTAGTCATTCTTGACCCAGGACGATACTGGCTGGAAATCAAGGTATCGTGGCAACCATCATCTGGACTTGTGGTGGTGAGTTGTGATGATATGATACAATGCATACATTAAAAGACAAAAAATTAAAACTAAACTAAAAACATAAAAAGAATTCAGCAAGTGCTAAGGAGAAGAAAAGTGAGAAAGAGTCTAGAACTCTTCTAAGGTGTAAAAGGTGTGTCTAAACAATGAATCCGATGCCTCCTTTTATACTTGAAGGAAGGTAAAACCTAACGGGTAAAAACCACAAAATAAAGAGCACCATTCTCCTACTAATTAGACTAGACTAAGTCATCATCATTACCTTCTTTTCAGCTTTACTTTATCTTCTTTTGTTCTTATTTCTTAGCCGAAAATTACTGGACACTTGAACAACTTAACTATTAAGCACATGACACTCTACTGTGGCGACAATCAGCCAAAAAGAGTAATAAAAGCTACAAATTTATCTTTTGGTATTAAATCATCGTGTGAAGAAACAACAGCAATTTCAACATATAACTCAAGGGGACCACTGATAATGGATTGCATCAAGGCTTCAACAACATTATCAAGAAATTGTATCGTTCGAATTTGTGACAACAGTCAAAATTCGAGCTTTCAGGTTAGCTTCTATTAAGTTTATTAGTGTTTATATAGTTTCAATCTTAAGATTAAGAAATAGTTGGTTTAGAATGGCCGAAAAACCCCTAGCATTTCCGGTAGTCGCTTAAAAATGTCCGGTTCCGACCCGTAACTGTCCGAAACTTCCAATACAGTGCCAAATGCTCTAATTTATACCCAATGTATATAAAATATATAGTTTTAATGTTTCAAATATAAAACTTCTATTTTTATAGAATTTTATCACTTTTGGGCTTACATTTTGAGGAAAAAGGGCCAAAAATTGAGAAAATGACATTGTATTCTTAATTGGGCTTGAGTTTTATTTTATTTATAAAACAAATATATGATTTTGAGAGGAGTGGTCCCCAATGGCCGGCCTCCTCTCTAAACCCCCATATAAATACATTTTTTTTCATTTTTCTCCTCATTTTGCATGTTCAAAATTCAAAATTTGCTCTCACCTCTCTCTTTCTAGAAGTGAAGAGACACTTTCTCCCTCTCTAAAACAAAAATTCCAGCCATTTTTGCATCTAAAATCCACCTAAGAGCAAGTATTTTTGAAGAGAATCAACACATATCATCATCCAAGTAAGTATAAAACTTCATGTTCTTCACTTTCTTGCAAATTTTGGGTGAAAAACCCTCTTTTCTTGCATTTCTAAGTTACTTTCTTCTAATATCCAAAAACAATTCTGAGTTTGTGGAGAGATTTTACACCAAAACATGTAAAATGTTTATAAAATGGTGATAATCTATGATCTACACAAATAAAACTCAAGAAAATAGGGGAAAAATCATGATTTTATGTGTTCTTGAACAAAAATGGTGATTTTGGTTCTGGCAGATTCATGCATGTGTGTAAATCGTCAATTTCTTACAATTTCTATGTTCAAATATCATGAATCGTCTTTCTACAAGTTTATTTAGTGAGTTGGGGTTCTAATCCAAGTGGTCTCACTCAAAAACATTGAGTTTTGACCCCCCAAATGTTCATAACAAGATGCATGTGCATCTGGAAGTTCAACAGTAGGTAAACCCTACTTTGAACAACCATAACTCTTTGAATACTTTTCCAAATTACTTGATTTTTCTTCTGGAAGTTAGCTTAATGAGTTACCTTTAATATGCATCTGATTTCATTCAAAAATATGGTTATTTGAGGTTTCAAATGATTAAAACAAAATGAGTGTGCAAACTGTCAAACAATGACAGAATTGTGCATGCATGTTCAAATGGCCATATCTCTTTCAAAACTCAATGAAAAAGGTTGATTCTTCTTTTGAGAGTTATATTTTTGAGTTATCTTCAGTTTGCAAGTGGAATCACTTAAAATTATGGAGTTTTGACCCTCCAAACACCTAAAATACTTTAGGTGTGCAATCTGTGAAACCACCAGCAGCTAAACTCCACTTTGTTTGTTAGTATCTCCTTTGTTATTTGTCTTTAATGCATGATTCTTTGTCTAAAACTTCACTTTATGAGTTAGGATTCATATGGATCCCGTTTCATGCAAAAATATGAAGTTTTGAGGCACTAACCAATTTATTTAAGTTAAGTGTGCAATCTGTCAGCTAATGGCAGAATTGTGCATGCAACTTTGTAGTGTCATACCTCCTTCATAACTTCTTCAAAATCAGTGATTCTTATCTCAAAAGTTTCCTTTATGAGTTATGATCCTAATCCAACTGGAAATTCTAGAAAACACTAAGTATAACTCCTCAAATGAGTGATTTACTAACATGGTGTAATCTGTTTTACCGGTTGTGACATATTGTTTTGCATGAATTATTTGGACAACATGTACATGTCCAAAAGGCATGAAATTTGGTCACAAAGACCATAACTCAGTAATTTATCTTATATAAAAATATAGGAAACTAGATCATTTTGGAAGCCCTTGAAAACTGATCATTTTTAGGACAATTAGTTTTTGTCCAGAAGAGAAATTCTGGACTTAATTGATTTTTATAAATATTGATCATGTGATGGATAATAAGATCACTTTCGGTATAAATTACGATATTAATGAGCATATGGGCATTTTGTATAATTGGACATATATAGATACTTATGGGCTTAAGATTTATTCACCTCTAAGTAGTATTAGACCTATAAGTGACGGTTTTGAGTATTACTCTTTGATAAGCGTTAGGTCGTTGTGCGGAGATTCGGATTGTATTGTTTTGCGTTACGGAGCGTTGCTATAAGGCGAGTATTCACAGCCCCTCTTTCAAAGTGTTTTATACGTTTTGGGGTGAAAAGCATGATTGAATGTGTTTTATGAGCCATTGTCATTATGATTATGAAATCTTGTTAAATTTGATGTTGTGGGCACTAAGGCATGTACACTAATAGTTATATTGAGTAAAATGTAACATAAAAGTTTGTACACTACTATTAACTCAAGTGAGGAGCCGATGGTATTTGTGGATAGCGCTATTTGTACGGACAATCCCACCTAAAAACCGATAAGTAGGGGTGTGGATAGCAATCCCACCTAGAAACTACAGGTAGGGGTGCACGATACTTAAAAACGAAGGTTCTACATATGTGGGGTTTTAGTCCCACCGCTAAGGTAGAATTAAAAATATTGTTTTGTGGTCGAAAGGTTTAGTGGTGGCTCTTTATATACAAAAATTAGAGTACATAATGCCTTAACGTTTTAAGATATCAATAAGTGCCAAAAATTTATTTTGCTCATATTCACTCACACAATTGATTATTTTTTTTAAATATTGAAAACCTGTAAACTCACCAACTCTTTGTAGTTGACCTTGTTTTTATCATGCTTTTCAGGGGTAAGAAAAGATTAACCGAATCTTTCTTTTATGTGGGCGCATCGACATCAACCATTTTGTTTATTTGAAAACTTTTTAGTTGAAACACATGGTTTATTTTGTTTTTGTTAGAACTTGTAATTGATGAAAAATGTAAAATTTTAAACTTAAACTGTTGTTTATTTGAATGGATGGTTGGTGTTGTTTTAATCCTATTGTTATGAAATCTTACACTATCACGCCTCGTGTTTCCGCTTTAGCGGGGTGTGACAGACTTGGTATCAGAGCCATAGGTTATAGAGAACACCGGTTTTTCTAAACAAATACTATAACCAAAAGTTTTCGAAAACTGTTTTTATAAAAAAAAAAAAAAAAAAGCTTAGTACTAGTATAATTGGAATAAGTGTCGACTTAGCATATTGATATTAGGCAAAGCCTGATCACCTATGTCTAATTCAATATGTATAGGGGAGACATGGAACAATTATATTGGGAACTTCTTGCCCAAATGGAAAGCATGGTCATTTTAATTTTTTTTTTACTAAAGTGCATTTAGTAATTAAATTTGTTACTGCCGCAGTTTAAAATGTCTAGCTCTTCTTCCACTCCCGATCACTCCCCCGACGAATCTGGGTACTTTACTAGCCTCCCTAGGAGGAACCAGCCCATGCTTGAAGAGAGTGATCCGTCTGAGGAAAGTGACGCGGCCACCCGAGAGACTTCTGTGGAGACTTCTGTACCTGCGCCACCTCCGGTCGATGTGGCTGGACCGTCACGCGGACCTAGGACTATTCGGACAGCCTGAAAGCGTGTCCTCCCTATCCGAAGGGTGGTATTCACGGTTCCGTCCGACCCGTCGAGCGAACCAGCTGGATCGCGATCTCGATCGCGAAGCGTGACGCCTCCGTCTCCGGCCGTGAGAGTTCCAGAGCCGCATCCTCAAGGGATGACGGCAACCGAGAACCTCTGGGTCACAGGATTGGAGGTTCAGATACAGGGACAGCGAGATAGACTAGAAGAGATTAAGCAGGCCTTAGAAAGCATTCTTACAGTCTTGCACACTCAGGACGAGATCACTACGGGGATCAGGGTGATCGCACATGAGGCCGGGAGGGCTACTCGGAGACTGTACACGTATCTGTCTTGGGCATTAGGAGCACTGATGGTGATGATAGGAGTATTGATTTGGGTAATGATCCATTAGGGAACTTCTGTTATTAAGAATCTTTTGGAGGACCATATTTGCTTTTGAGGCTTGTAGCCTAGATGTTTAAGATTAAACAATTTTATGTTATTTGGGTTGTACTTTAAAACTTATGTTTGAACTACTTTGGTTTATTTTTGATAATTATGTAAGTTATCTATTTATCTCATGTTGTTTTGAAATGTATGTGTTCGTGAGTAGTATTGGATGTATGTTATAAGATGTGTATGATTTAGTAAGTAGATTTATAATGGCCATTGTAACACAAAATTGACTAAAACTCAATTTGAAATCGTGTTTAGAACAATGCCTCCAAGAAGAGAGAATTCCGAAGTTGCGAGACTTGTGTCCGAACAACTCATGGCTGCACTTCCGAACATTGTTAGTCAAGTGGCAGCTGGCCTGAACAATAATCAAAACAATAGTCAAGGGTCTGGAAACAGAGAATGTACATATAAATCCTTTAGGAGCTGTAACCCTAAAGAATTTCATGGAACTGAGGGAGCCGTGGGATTATTAACTTGGATAGAGAGCATGGAGTCTGTGCTCCATATTAGCAAATGTACCGAAGGTAAGAAGGTAGAGTTTGCTACATGCTTATTACAAGGACGAGCGTTAACATGGTGGAATATACAAGTACAAACCCGTGGTCGAGAAGTCGCTAATCAGCCTTACGTGGGAGGATTTCAAGAAAATGTTGAAAGAAGAATACGCCCAAGAAGCGAAATTCGAAGTCGGAAGCGAATTGTGGAATCATGAAATGAGAGGGAATGATATCGACTCCTACACAGCCCGATTTCATGAATTGGCAAAAATGGTACCGCATCTGGGAACGCCTGAAGAGAACCGCGTTGATAGGTATATTTGGGGATTATCTCCGGAGATACGCGGGGATGTTACCTCAGCAAACCCAAAAACTCTACAAGAGGCAGTAAGTTCGGCAACCAGACTCACAAACAATGCTACTCGCTCGGGATTGTTTGTAAGAGATAAGGCACAAGGGAAGAGAAAACTGGATGAACCAATAAGAAAGCAGTTTGGAAAAAGGACAAGCAAGGAACAAAGAACTACAGGTAACTACGGAATTCAAACTCAACCTGCAGAGAAAGGGAAAGGACCTTATCCCAAATGTGACAAATGCAATAGACAAGATACGGACAATGTATTATCTGTCAAAAATGCAACAAAGGAGGTCATTATGCCAAGGATTGCAGGAGCACAGGAAGGCGGGCATGTTTTGAGTGTGGAAGCCCGGATCACTTCCGGAATACATGTCCACGATGGAATCAGAGACCAAACACTCATCAAGCAAGACCGGCCAACCGAGGAAATCAAGGAGGTCCGACAAGAGGTCGAGTGTTTGAGATTGGAGCAGAGGAAGCAAGGCAAAACCCAGATGTCGTTACAGGTACGTTTCTTCTGAATAATCATTATGCGTCTGTACTATTTGATTCGGAGCGATAGGAGTTTTGTGGCGACGAATTTAGATCAAAGATAAATTTAAAACCTCAAAAATTGAAAGAAATATATGTCATTGAATATGCCAACGGACAAGAATGTAAGGCTAAAGACATATTTATGAAATGCACCTGAAGTTTGGCCAATAGAGATTTTAGTATAGATCTAATACCGATTAAATTGGGAAGTTTCGACATAATCGTGGGTATGGATTGGTTGTCCAAAAACCGAGCTGAAATTTGTTGTTCCAAAAAGATCATTCGAGTTCCGTTACCCGAAGGGGGAAAACTCGAAGTACACGGCGAGAAAACTAGAAGGAGTGTTAAAATAGTAACGTGTATGAAAATGCGAAAGCATTTGAGAAAGGACGGTATTGTCTTTCTAGCTCACGTTAAGAATAAGAAAGCTGAAGAAAAACGCGTTCAAGATATTCCTATAGTTCGGGACTTTCCCGAAGTATTCCCAGACGACTTGCCTGGAATACCCCCGCCAAGACAAGTTGAATTTCACATCGATTTAATTCCGGAGCCGCGCCCGTGGCGAAATCACCATACCGGTTAGCGCCATCCGAGATGCGAGTGAACCGTCGAACAACTTCAGGAGTTACTCGATAAGGGATTCATCAGACCCAGCTCTTCACCTTGGGGAGCTCCAATCTTATTTGTCAAAAAGAAAGATGGATCTTTTCGAATGTGTATCGATTATAGGGAACTCAACAAGTTGACAATTAAGAACCGATACCCCCTTCCCCGGATTGATGATTTATTTGACCAACTTCAAGGTGCAACGTACTTCTCGAAGATCGATCTTAGGTCTGGATATCATCAAATGAGAGTGCGAGAAGAAGATATCCCCAAGACGGCCTTTAGGACTCGATACGGTCACTACGAGTTCCTAGTCATGCCATTTGGTCTAACAAACGCACCGGCAGTCTTCATGGATTTGATGAATAGAGTATGTCGACCATACCTAGACAATTTCATGATCGTATTTATAGATGATATACTCATTTATTCTCGAGACAAAAAGGAGCATGAGCAACACTTGAAGTTGATATTGGAATTGCTCAGAGACGAGAGGTTGTACGCGAAATTCTCTAAATGTGAATTCTGGATTCGTGAGGTACACTTTCTTGGCCATGTGGTGAATGAAAAGGGGATCCAAGTTGATCCAGCTAAGATTGAGGCCATTAAGAAATGGGAAGCCCCAAAGACACCGACCTAGATCCGACAATTTCTGGGATTGGCAGGTTATTACCGGCGATTTATCGAGAATTTCTCTAAGATCGCGCAACCACTAACGACTCTAACACAAAAAGATAAAAAGTTTATTTGGGGAGAGAAACAAGAAGAAGCCTTCCAGACGCTCAAACACAAGTTATGCAACGCACCAATTACGCTCTACACGAAGGAGTCGAAAACTTCGTAGTCTACTATGATGCTTCACATCAGGGAATGGGCTGCGTGTTAATGCAAAAAGACAAAGTTATTGCATACGCTTCGAGACAATTAAAGATTCACGAGAAGAATTACACCACTCATGATTTGGAATTAGGGGCGGTGGTGTTCGCACTCAAAATCTGGAGACACTACCTATACGGCACCAAGTGCACCATTTTCACGGATCATAAAAGCCTCCAACACATCCTTGACCAGAAAATGCTCAATATGAGGCGAGAAGATGGGTGGAACTACTTAGTGACTACGACTGTGAAATAAAGTACCATCCGGGAAAAGCTAATGTGGTAGCCGACGCGTTAAGCCGAAAGGAAAGAGTAAAACCAACAAGAGTATGTGCTATGGGAGTAATGGTCCAGACGAGTTTAAAAACTCAAATTATTGAAGCACAAAGAGAAGGTTTAAAAGAAGAAAATAGGAAGAATGAAACCTTGCAACATTTAGAGAAAGAAATTGAAATGCAAGAGGATGGTGTGTATTACTTCAAGAATAAAGCATGGGTACCGAAGGTTGGTGATCTACGGTCAACCACTTTGGATGAAGCCCGTCGATCCAGATATTCGATTCACCCAGGAGCAGATAAAATGTATAAGGATTTGAAGGAGTATTATTGGTGGCTGGGAATGAAGAAAGATGTTGCTGTATTCGTAAGCAAGTGCCTGACTTGTGCTAAGATAAAGGCTGAACATCAGAAACCATCTGGTTTACTCCAACAACCTGAAATACCACAGTGGAAGTGGGAGCAAATAACAATGGATTTCGTAACTAAATTACCCAGAACTGGAAAGGGGCACACAATATGGGTATTAGTAGACCGACTTACCAAATCGGCTCATTTCATCCCCATTCGCGAAGATTTCAGTATGGAAAGGCGTGCGCAAATCTATATTAATGAAATAGTTACACGTCATGGTGTGCCTATTTCCATTATTTCGGACAGAGATACACGATTTACATCGCGTTTTTGGCAATCACTCCAAAAGGCATTGGGTACACGTTTGGATTATAGCACCGCCTATCATCCTCAAACGGATGGACAATCGGAAAGAACTATTCAAACGCTAGAGGATATGTTACGGGCTTGGCGCAATAGATTTCGGTGGAAGTTGGGATACCCACCTTCCACTTGTTGAATTCTCCTATAACAACAGCTATCATAGCAGCATACAATGTGCACCGTACGAAGCTCTATACGGACGTAAGTGCAGATCGCCGCTTAGCTGGGTAGAAGTCGGAGATAGACAGCTGACAACGCCTGATATTATCCAGGAAACCACTGATAAGATCTCAATCATCAAAGAAAGACTCAAGACAGCAAGAGACCGTCAGAAAAGTTATGCGGATAATCGGAGAAAGTCGTTGGAGTTTCAAGTGGGAGATAAAGTGCTATTAAAAGTGTCCCCATGGAAGGGACTGGTACGCTTCAGGAAGAGAGGCAAGCTGGGTCCCAGATACATTGGTCCATTCGAAATACTCGAAAGAATCGGATCAGTGGCGTACAAGTTGAAGTTACCGCAAAATCTAAGCGCAATCCACGACACATTTCATGTGTCGAATCTAAAGAAATGCCTAGCAGATGAAACGTTGATGTTACCCATAGACGACGTTCAGATTAACGATCGGTTAAATTTCGTTGAAGAACCAGTTGAGGTTTTGGACCGAGAAGTTAAACGGTTAAGGCGCAGTAAAATCCCTATTATTAAGGTCCGTTGGAATGCGAAACATGGTCCAGAATATACCTGGGAACGTGAAGATTTGATGAAGCAAAAATATCCCAGCTTATTCACAAACACCCCGGAGAAAGCCACTTTTTAAATTTCGGGACGAAATTTCTTTAACGGGGGAAGACTGTGACAACTGTCAAAATTCGAGCTTTCAGGTAAGCTTCTATTAAGTTTATTAGTGTTTATATAGTTTCAATCTTAAGATTAAGAAATAGTTGGTTTAGAATGGCCGAAAAACCCCTAGCATTTCCGGTAGTCGCTTAAAAATGTCCGGTTCCGACCCGTACCTGTCCGAAACTTCCAATACAGTGCCAAATGCTCTAATTTATACCCAATGTATATAAAATATATAGTTTTAATGTTTCAAATATAAAACTTCTATTTTTATAGAATTTTATCACTTTTGGGCTTACATTTTGAGGAAAAATGGCCAAAAATTGAGAAAAAGACATTGTATTCTTAATTGGGCTTGAGTTTTATTTTATTTATAAAACAAATATATGATTTTGAGAGGAGTGGGCCCCCATGGCCGGCCTCCTCTCTAAACCCCCATATAAATACATTTTTTTTCATTTTTCTCCTCATTTTGCATGTTCAAAATTCAAAATTTGCTCTCACCTCTCTCTCTCTAGAAGTGAAGAGACACTTTCTCCCTCTCTAAAACAAAAATTCCAGCCATTTTTGCATCTAAAATCCACCTAAGAGCAAGTATTTTTGAAGAGAATCAACACATATCATCATCCAAGTAAGTACAAAACTTCATGTTCTTCACTTTCTTGCAAATTTTGGGTGAAAACCCCACTTTTCTTGCATTTCTAAGTTACTTTCTTCTAATATCCAAAAACAATTCTAAGTTTGTGGAGAGATTTTACACCAAAACATGTAAAATGTTTATAAAATGGTGATAATCTATGATCTACACAAATAAAACTCAAGAAAATAGGGGAAAAATCATGATTTTATGTGTTCTCGAACAAAAATGGTGATTTTGGTTCTGGCAGATTCATGCATGTGTGTAAATCGTCAATTTCTTACAATTTCTATGTTCAAATATCATGAATCTTCTTTCTACAAGTTTATTTAGTGAGTTGGGGTTCTAATCCAAGTGGTCTCACTCAAAAACATTGAGTTTTGACCCCCCAAATGCTCATAACAAGATGCATGTGCATCTGGAAGTTCAACAGTAGGTAAACCCTACTTTGAACAAACATAACTCTTTGAATATTTTTCCAAATTACTTGATTTTTCTTCTGGAAGTTAGCTTAATGAGTTACCTTTAATATGCATCTGATTTCATTCAAAAATATGGTGATTTGAGGTTTCAAATGATTAAAACAAAATGAGTGTGCAAACTGTCAAACAATGACAGAATTGTGCATGCATGTTCAAATAGCCATATCTCTTTCAAAACTCAATGAAAAAGGTTGATTCTTCTTTTGAGAGTTATATTTATGAGTTATCTTCAGTTTGCAAGTGGAATCACTTAAAATTATGGAGTTTTGACCCTCCAAACACCTAAAATACTTTAGGTGTGCAATCTGTGAAACTACCAGCAGCTAAACTCTACTTTGTTTGTTAGTATCTCCTTTGTTATTTGTCTTTAATGCATGATTCTTTTTCTAGAACTTCATTTTATGAGTTAGGATTCATATGGATCCAGTTTCATGCAAAAATATGAAGTTTTGAGGCACTAACCAATTTATTTAAGTTAAGTGTGCAATCTGTCAGCTAATGGCAGAATTGTGCATGCAACTTTGTAGTGTCATACCTCCTTCATAACTTCTTCAAAATCAGTGATTCTTATCTCAAAAGTTTCCTTTATGAGTTATGATCCTAATCCAACTGGAAATTCTAGAAAACACTGAGTATAACTCCTCAAATGAGTGATTTACTAACATGGTGTAATCTGTTTTACCGGTTGTGACATATTGTTTTGCATGAATTATTTGGACAACATGTACATGTCCAAAAGGCATGAAATTTGGTCACAAAGACCATAACTCAGTAATTTATCTTATATAAAAATATAGGAAACTAGATCATTATGGAAGCCCTTGAAAACTGATCATTTTTAGGACAATTAGTTTCTGTCCAGAAGAGAAATTCTGGACTTAATTGATTTTTATAAATATTGATCATGTGATGGATAATAAGATCACTTTCGGTATAAATTACGATATTAATGAGCATATGGGCATTTTGTATAATTGGACATATATAGACACTTATGGGCTTAAGATTTATTCACCTCTAAGTAGTATTAGACCTATAAGTGACGGTTTTGAGTATTACTCTTTGATAGGGAAGCGTTAGGTCGTTGTGCGGAGATTCGGATTGTATTGTTTTGCGTTACGGAGCGTTGCTATAAGGTGAGTATTCACAGCCCCTCTTTCAAAGTGTTTTATACGTTTTGGGGTGAAAAGCATGATTGAATGTGTTTTATGAGCCATTGTCATTATGATTATGAAATTTTGTTAAATTTGATGTTGTGGGCACTAAGGCATGTACACTAATAGTTATATTGAGTAAAATGTAACATAAAAGTTTGTACACTACTATTAACTCAAGTGAGGAGCCGAGGGTATTTGTGGATAGCGCTATTTGGACGGACAATCCCACCTAAAAACCGATAAGTAGGGGTGTGGATAGCAATCCCACCTAGAAACTACAGGTAGGGGTGCACGATACTTAAAAACGAAGGTTCTACATATGTGGGGTTTTAGTCCCACCGCTAAGGTAGAATTAAAAATATTGTTTTGTGGTCGAAAGGTTTAGTGGTGGCTCTTTATATACAAAAATTAGAGTACATAATGCCTTAACGTTTTAAGATATCAATAAGTGCCAAAAATTTATTTTGCTCATATTCACTCACACAATTAATTATTTTTTTTAAATATTGAAAACCTGTAAACTCACCAACTCTTTGTAGTTGACCTTGTTTTTATCATGCTTTTCAGGGGTAAGAAAAGATTAACCGAATCTTTCTTTTATGTGGGCGCATCGACATCAACCATTTTGTTTATTTGAAAACTTTTTAGTTGAAACACATGGTTTATTTTGTTTTTGTTAGAACTTGTAATTGATGAAAAATGTAAATTTTAAACTTAAACTGTTGTTTATTTGAATGGATGGTTGGTGTTGTTTTTATCCTATTGTTATGAAATCTTGCGCTATCACCCCTCGTGTTTCCGCTTTAGCGGGGTGTGACAGAATTCGCCATTGATGATATTCACCCAAGAAAAGAGTTGGTGGCTTTGTTTCAGATCCGATGGAGACGATTTCTTTCGACATTTTGAATTTGAGGATCGAAAATTCACCTGAATTTGTAATTACAAACAAATCAGATCAATCTTGAAAAGATTGATCAAGGATTTCAAGAATCTTGTCAGATCGGACAGATTCTTAAGAGAGTTTGTAACAGAATTAACAACCATATGAATTGGCTCTGATACCACTTGATAGATCCCAAGATTCAAAATATAGAAAGAATAATGAATATAGTACAATATAGGAGCAATGAAGTCCGATGTAGTATTGATATCAACAGAATTACAAGTATATGTCTTTAAAGTAAAGAGACATCTTAGAACATTAGTTATTACAGACGAACTAACCTTCTATTTATATACAAGTAGAGGTACTAAACTAACAGAGGTTTACATGACAAAACAATAGTATATATACAAATGGAATTACAAGTTCAGAACTACTTTTGAATTTCTTCAGAACAGTCTTCAGAAGTTCTTCAGAACTCTTCAGAACTTCTTCAGAATCTTCAGAACTTCTTCAGAATCTTCAGAACTCCAGAAGTAGCCACTTCAGAAGTTATGCCTTAGACTTTTATGTGCTCCTTTACTTCTGACCAGTGACATGAGTCAGCGTTATCATATATGTTTCTCGACCGTCGAATGACACCTCAATCATTCGCTTGACTAACATTATGACATGCGTATTTACTGTGTTATTTATTGCAGGACCAATATCTTTGAAGATAACGGATATAACAGATGTAACTATGGCCCTTATTTCTTACCTGAATGTTACAAACTCGGTAGGTATAAATAAAGGGGCACGAAGATGCGAAAGAACACATTGAACACCCCATACTCTCAAGAGAGAGCATATTCAAGCCTTTCTTCCTATTTTTCTTTAAATTTAGACACGGTCATTGACGACGTCCCTTATTAACATCATTTCTCATTAGTCCATCGACGATACCCACCATCGTCCGCGGTTTTTTTCCTTGGCCAAGGTTTTTTCCGCGTCACCAAATATCTTTGTCTTTCGTTTATTTATCGCTTTATTGTGTTTGTCGTTTGATCATTTCTTTAGTCGGACAATTTCCACATTGCCCTCAAGTGGATTTTATTAAACCAATTTTTGGCATAAACAGTTTGGCGCCATCCGTGGGACCCTGTCTAGAGGAAATTCTTCGATAAACCTTTTAGTTACTAACGTTTGCTGTTGAGAAATGCTGGGATGTTGAATCAACCAACGATCGAACAATTCATGGATGAGCTCAAAAACGCTCGTCAAGGTATTAACCATCTGGAAAACTAGAAAGGACCTCCAGGATCGAACGACCCTATATTCCTCTCTATAATGCCGTATTCAGTAGTCGAGCAACAGGGCCTGCTACCTTAACAAGTCTACCGCCGTTCACTCCAGGACAAATGTCGTTTATCCCGATGCCCTTACCGTTGGTTCTAAATACATGAACGAGGACAGGAGTGCGCATAATCCAACTAGAAGCATCTCAGCCAACAACCGGCGTACCAACGACTAGGGTATCAGTATCGACCATGAACACTGGTAGCTCAGGACTTATCCAAACGAATCCAACATATAAACTGAATTTAGTGGGCAAAGCTTGGCAGGCAGTACATACGGATTCCAATTTCAAAATACGTCTATTGGCCAAAACTCCCATGTATCAACGAAACTACGTCAACCTCCTCTCTCTCAGGGTCACCTGTTTCATGACACGTTCACAGAAAACCACGCCCAAAACCTCAACTTTCATAACCATCCTTTTAAAAATAATTAAAATAATGGTAATCCTAAATTAATATTTTATAACAATAAATTTTCAGGAAGAGGTTCTGGGGACATGATGCATGATCCAGTCGCACGACGTCTGAAATTATTGGAGGAACACAACTAGAAAGTCCTATCGCTGCTGTCAAAAATCCCAGGCGCCGCCATACCTGTTGATGTCAAACCTCCAACGGAGTATCAGGCGTCACCTTTCTTGGACATAATACCTCGGTTTGATAGACCACAGAAGTACACGATCCCAACGATGACCTAAGTACGCGGGATTGTCGGATCCAAACGAACATGTCACGCAATACAAGCAACTAATGTGGACAATCTCGATCCTGCAATATTATTAGGAAGTATGTATGTGCAAAAGCATCGGTACAATGCTGATAGGAGCCGCGTTACAATGGATGATAAACTTGAAGCCCCAATCGATCAACTCCTTCGTTGAGCTCGTCAACCAATTCTTCCAACAATTCACGAGCAGCCGCCAAATGTAAAAACAGACGGGAGATTTAGATTATGTTATCAAAAACTGTTTTAACCATTTTAACTCTGAAATGATAAGGATACGAAATTACGACATCCGAATAGCGACCGAAGCTAATAATCGAGGTTTTGACACTACATTTGAACTGTATCTCAATCTAAATAAAAATCCCGCGGAAACGTTTGAGGACGTACGAGCAAGAACCCCAAACATGCGTTTGGAGGATGACGCTATCTTCAGACACAAACTTACTAACGACAAGCGCATACTAAGCGTAATGAAGCCGGATTCAAGCACAAAGCACCTGTTAGAGCAGACTCAATGAAACAAATCTCTAACGTAAGTTTCGACAAAAGGAGAGAAGCCAACATTTCGTCACGATTCCCGAATCACTCGAAGATTTCTTCAAACTGTTTTAATGGAACCATGAAAGATCTGGTCGAAGCATTAAAAAGCAATTAGTCTACCATCCGATGGCCAAAAAAAAGCGATAAACCCAATGAAGAAAAAAATCGAAAAATAGTGACACTTCCACGATGATTATGGCCATTAGACCGATGATTGCCTTGCTCTGAGAAAAGAGGTCGCATGGTTGATCCCTAAGGGACATCTGAAAGACATGTTGCCTAACGACGCAGGTAAACTTTCTAGACCCCCATCTCCGCCAACTACTAAAGTTGTGAATTGCATTACAGGTGGATCCGACATCTGCGGACTCACTTACTCCGCAGCCAAGAGGTATGCAGCCCAGCGAACGGACGACCCCGATATCCCCTGTTAGACCAAAGTGGATAAAGAACTGGACACGATGCCAATCACTTTCGATGACCATGACCATCATGACGTGCGCCATAAGCATTACGAAGGCCTTATCCTATAGCTGACCATCGGGAATTGCCCAACCAAAAGGGTCCTTATTGATGGCGGAAGGTCGGCAAACATCATTTTCCTGTGTACCCTGAAAATCATGGGGACTGCTCAAACTAAAATTATTCCATGGTCGACCGTCCTGGTCGGATTCAACCGTGGAAGAAATTGTGCCACCTGTCTACGCCGAAGGAATCAACAAACAGACGCAGTTCAATGTCATTGATTGTTCTTTAGCATATAACGTTATCTTGGGACGACCATGGATCCACGACATGAAAGCCGTGCCTTCAACTTATCATCAAACGATCAAATTTCCAACTCCGTAGGGGGTCCAGGAAATCAAAAGTGAGCAAAAGATGGCGAAATAATGCTACAAGACGGTGATGAATCCCAGAAAGAATCAAGCATAGTAATTACATATCCAGGAAGACTTCATTGACGATCTACAACCTGAACAAATTGCGTTTAACGAGAGTTGACCTGATCGTACGATCTTCGTGGGGGCATCGCTAGACCCCGTTATCAAAAAGGAGATCTTAAATTTCTTAAAAAACAATGCAGACTGTTTTGCTTGGTCGCACGAAGATATGGTTGGCATAGACCCAGAAGTCATATCGCATATACTCAACATTGATCCTACGTTCAAACCCATCAAGCAAAAGCGTCGCAAATTTGCTCCTGAACGGAATAAAGTTGTCAACGTTGAAGTCGACAATCTACCAAAGACGGGAAAAATAGAAGAAGTATATTATCCGGCTTGGCTTGCAATTGTCGTTGTCGTTAAGGAAAAGAACGGAGAGTTGCGTGTGTGTATCGACGTGACAGACCTCAACAAGGCCTGTCCGAAAGACCCCTTCCCTATACCACACATTGACGCCATGGTCGATGCAACGACTGGCCATGAACTACTGATGTTCATGGACGCGTACTCGGTTAACAATCAGATCCCAATGCACACACATGATCAAGAGAAAATAGCTTTCATATATGACAAAGGTATATATTGTTATAAAGTCATGCCTTTTGGTTTAAAAAATGAAGGATCGACATACCAGCGATTGGTCAATCAAATGTTTAAAAATACTTGGCATACACGATGGAAGTCTATATCGACGACATGTTGGTCAAATCTAAAAAAGCAGAAGACCATATTAGTCATCTGAAGCAGTCGTTCGACATCCTCCGGAAATATGCGATGAAGTTAAATCCGGCAAAATGCTCTTTCGGAGTATACGCTGGAAAGCTCCTAGGCCACATGGTCACATGACGAGGAATTGAAGCAGGCCCCGACCAGATAAAGGCAATTGTCAATATACAGTTGCCACTAAAAATGGACGGACGAGTCACCGCGCTAAACAGGTTCTTTTCTGGCTCCTCCGATAAATGTAATTTGTTTTATAATGTCTTAAGGAAAAACAAAGGGTTCAGTTGGACGGACGACCACGAGCAAGCATTGCAAAATCTTAAAAAGTACATGTCGTCATTGCTCTCGAAACCCGAAGACAGAGAAAAATTACAATTTTATATGGCGGTAAGTCTGACCTCCGTAAGTGTCGTCTTAATATGAGAAGGCGACAAACAATAACTACCAATATACTACGTCAGTAAATCTATGTTGGACACAGAGAAAAGGTACTCCTCAATCGAAAAACTAATATTTGCCTTAATCGTCGCTGCTAAAAAACTTCGACATTATTTTGAAACTTATCCTATCCTAGTCGTTACTAATTACCCGTTGAAGTCTGTCCTACGAAAACCCGAATTAACAGGTCGACTGGAAAAATGGAGCATTTACCGTAGCAGCTACGTCATTGTATACAAACCTAGGACAACCATCAAGTCGTAGATCATGGCTGACTTCCTTGCCAATTTTAGCCCAGAACTCGATAAGCCTTAGAGGAAGCCCCGAAATTAGAAGAAACACTCATTGTGGCGACTCAAGATGAACAACCTTGGATGATGTTCGTCGATGGTTCCTCTAATGTACGGGGGACAGTACTCGGTGTCGTCTTAAAATCGCCACAAGGGGGCATGATGGTATACTCTATGTCATGCGAATTCAAGGCAACGAAGAACGAAGTAGAATACGAGGCCTTGATAATGTTGGGACCAAAATCTACGACTTATGACCACTAGACGAGATCGTACGAATGCTGATACTAAGATACATAGAACCATCGACTCGTGGCACAGAGAAGGCATGTTCGACATACTGGTGGTTTTGTCGTATGACCAATCCTCTATCATACGACGCAAGATACAAAGGAACGACCAATAACATAAGTCAACGTTATCATATATGTTTCTCGACCGTCGAATTACTCCTCTATCATTCACTTGACCAACATTATAACATGCGTAATTACTGTGTTATTTATTGTAGGACCGTTATCACTGAAACTAATGGATATAACAGATGTAAATATGGCCCTTATTATTGACCTGACGCGTTACAAGCTCGGTCGGTATAAATAAAGGAGCACGAAGACGCGAAGGGACACATCGAACACTGGATACTCGCGAGACAAAGCATATTCAAGCCTTTCTTACTGTTTTTCTTTAATTTATACACAATCATTGTATTACAAGGACGACGTCCCTTATTGACGTCATTTCTCATTAGTGCATCGACAATACCCACCATCGTCCGCGGTTATTTTCCCACGGCCAAGTGTTTTTCTGCGACACTAAATATCTTTGTCTTTTGTTTACTCATCGTTTTATTGTGTTTGTCGTTTGATCCTTTCTATAGTCGAATAGTTTCCACGTTGACCTCAAGTTCGTTTTATTAAACCAATTTTTGGCATAAACAGTTTGGCGCCATCCGGTTGGAAAATCGAAAAGTTGACGGTCAAACTCAAACACTGCCGTCAATGCGTCACCCGGTTGGAAAATCTGCAAGGACCTGCAGGATCCGAACGACCCCATGTCCCCCTCAATGACGCAAAAACTAAGAAGAAAACGAAGTCGGCCAGAGTACCATCATTTGATTCAGGGCAAGAAGCGATCCGATTAGCGGTTGGAGCACCAATGCCTTAGCACGAAACGTTTCGGCCAACGGCCGGGACACGAGTGTCTCAACAAGAAACGTTCTGACCTGCAACTAACACACCAACGATCGACTATGTTACGGGAAAATATGACAACTTTAAGCCCACGCGTTCTGCGACTAAGGGAAACTCGTCACAATAATCGAACAACCCCCGAACCTCTCCTCGAACAAGTGCACGTGAGGATCTGGGCGCCATGCCCGTCGCCTTCCACATCTGGGATACTAACGACGTACGAGGAAAGTATCATAACGTGTTGGTCGTCAGGAATTGCTCGATCGGAAAGATGGGAATAGGTGGTCTCGGAACGAAGGAGCGATTGAAGAAAAAGCTCTTTCCTTTTTGGAGTAGATTCGCACTCTTTTGGAGTAGACTCTCACTCTTTCTGAGTAGACTCTCACTCTTTTGTAGAAGACTCTCACTCTTTTGTAGAAGACTCTCACTCTTTTTAGACTCTCACTCCTCTGGAAGAAACTCTCTCTCTGGAAGAGACACTCGTAGTAGCGGCTCGAGATGTACATTCAAGATAGAACTCGGAGTCACCTCCGGATCACCACAAGGGGGCTCAATGGTGTAATCCATGTCACCAGAACATGGGACCTGAACCCTCGGGCAAATATGCTAGCCACCCGGGAATCACAAGATAAAAATTGCCCGCACAATAGAAAGGCGCCTGGCGAAAGTCGGAGACAACCAAAAAGGAAAACCTAGTCACTTAAGGGATCAAACGTCTCTCGTAGTTGGGTTACGGTACATACAAAAGAAATTTATTTTCTAAAGTTTCTTCCCTTTTCTTTATTCATCGAACATCACTAACTTAAGCATCAGAGGGTCATTAGTCGACCCAAACGAGCACCTTAACTTTTATCTTGTGGAGGGTCGCAAAAGAATAGGTAGGTCGAACGATCTATCAATACTTGTACAAACTATGAATACAATGGTAAAATGAATCATCGGGCAAACATACAATGTTCGTAAATCCCATGCGGTCGAGGATGGTATCCGCGGACCGTTGGGAAAAACCCCCGGGACAGTATGCCCCTACCGCAAGTCACTCAAACTCGCCTTCGATAAGCCTCACAAAATTTTCCCTTGCCGCAAGATACCATTTCTAAACACAGGATATTTTCCTCTCTCACAGTTGGATTGTTTATCCAACAAAAGAGCAGAACGCTCACCTCCGTCACAGGTTGGATCGTTTATCAAATGAATGAGTAGAACGCTCGCCTCCATCACAGGTTGGATCATTTATCAAACGAACAAGCAGAATGCTCGCCGCCGTCACAGGTTGGATCATTTATCCAACGAACAAGCAGAACACTCGCCTCCGTGACAAGCTAGATCGTTCTTCCACGCTCACTGGTTAAACATTTTCATGTCCGACTATCACAGGATATTCGTCGATCAGCGTTTACCTCTGCTTTTCGATTAAATAGACCCTAGTCGCAAGATATTCACCAAACAAAATTCACATTCACCGCGGGATTAGTCTACCTTTATCAAGAAGTACTACCAATGAAGCAGGGTCATCACCCTCAAATCGGTTCGTTCATCCAAACGAACATTGTCGTTTAAGAAAAACTCGACCATTGTTATCACAGGTTATTTAGTAAGTGTTCCGCGCAATTGAAAAACATAAAAGGTCACTTGTATTAATTCCCATAAAAATTTACAAGTGAAAGGCGCAACCACCAATGGAATCTCTTTGCTTAGCGTGTGAAAAGGGAAAAATTGACAAAACCCTCTTTCATATCTAAACAAGTTTCCTCAGTCACCTCACCTCTTCAGCTTCTCCATGTGGATCTATTTGGACCTGTCAATGTCTAATCTCTATCTGGAAAGAAGTACACTCTTGTGATAGTTGATGAATATTCGAGATACACATGGGTATTCTTTCTTCGATCCAAAAGTGATACACCTGACGTAGTTATTGCATTTATCAGAAAAATGGAAGTCCTGAACAATCTTATCGTTCGCTCCATGAGAGGTGATCATGGTACTGAATTCAAGAACAATACCTTGATTAATTTCTTTGAAGAAAAATGTATCACTCACAACTTCTCATCAGTGAGAACTCCTCAGCAAAACGGTGTTGCTAAAAGAAGAAATCGAACAATCATTGATGCAGCTCACTCAATGCTGAGTGAATCGCGTCTACCTTCTGGGCTGAAGTAGTCAATACTTCGTGCTTTACTCATAACCGATCCTTTATAGTGAAGCGATTCAAGAAGACCTCCTATGAACTATTTCATGGAAGAAGACCTCTCTAAAATATCTACACATTTTTTAATGTAGATGCTATATTCTGAATGACAGAGATCATTTAGGTAAGTTTGATCCAAAAGCTGATGATGGGATATTTCTTGGATACTCTTCTGTATCTAAGTCTTTTAGAATCTTCAACAAAAGAAGACAACATGTTGAAGAATCCATGCACGTCAACCTTGATGAATCTCGCCCAATCAAAAGAAATCTCATTGTATAAAAAGTATAAAGCCAAGTATAGGAGAGAAAAGGAAAAGAATCTAAGTAAAGGAAAAACTTTGGTTGCTGAAACCAATTGTTGGGAAGATGAACAAACCTCAGAGAGTGAGAGTGAGTATGTAACAAAATGCCTCATGGCCAAGATTGATGAACTTGAAGAAATGGAGAGATCACTCCACATCACTGCTCTTGTCTCTTGAAAGAGCACATAAAATAGCTTCAAAATACTTAGCTTAAAGGCAAAAGACTTCTGAAGTATGTACTTCAGAAGTTCTGAAGATTTGACTAAAGTTCTGAAGAAGTTCTAAAGGAGCTCAGAAGAACTTTTGAAGTATGTTTCTGAAGATAGTTCAGAACCATTTCTGAACTGTGTCTGTCATGCTATTGTTGTTAATTTAGTCTTTGTGTTTTGTGTATAAATAGAAGTTAGTTAAACCTTTGTATAGTGAGTAGTTTCAGATTTGTTCTTGTACTGTAATTGACATATTTGTAGTCTTTGAATATCAATACTACATACGATTTAACTACTCCAAATTCTGTGTTCTTTACATAATTCATTGTTCATCTTTGATATCTAGGTTCTAACAATTGGTATGAGAGCCAATTCATCTTACAATCTGGTAACCGATTCTGTTACGAAATTGTCAGATCTGACAGTTTCTTGAATTCTTGAAATCCTGAATTAATATTTCAAAGATTAATTCGAATTGAATTTAAATCATTACCAAAGGTGAATTAGCGATCAATCAAATCAAGAATTAACAAAGAAATCATTTCCATCGGTTATGAAACAAAACCTCCTACCCTGTTCTTGGGCGAATACCATCAATGGCGGATTCACATGATTCAATTCTTAGACAACATTGATGAAGCTTTGATGCAGTCCATAGTGAATGGACCACTTGAAGTGTATGTTGAAATCCATGCTGTTCCTCGCACTGAAACAACTCCAGAAATTCCAGCAACAAGAATCAGAAAGAATTTTGGAATGTATAGCAATGCAGAGAAGGAACAAGCAAAAATAGATAAAGGAGCTCTTACTCTTCTCACTATGGAAATTCCAAATGAAATATTCAACAGGGTTGATAGTTTAACATCTGCAAAAACCATGTGGGATGAAGTTGAAGCTCAGATGCAGGTAAGTACAAAACCACAAGCACATAGGTTAAACATATGTGAGAGGCTATTACTGATACTTGTCATAGATTTAACAGCATTCTGAATGATCTAAGGAGGAATGGAGTTCAGAAATCTAATTCTGAAATTAATAACAAATTTCTGAACAATCTTGGTAGTGAATGGTCAAGTTTTTCTGATACCTTGGTTACAAGGAATCTATCCAAAAATCCATTCATGATGTGTATGGTATTTTGTTCCAACAAGAGGACAAAATAAAGATCAGACAGAATGAGCTAAAGAAGACCAATGAAAATACCGTGGCATTAATTAGCAAGAAAATTAACAGTTCATTGAAAATCTGTGATATTCCAGAACCCAGTATCTGTGATGGAAATGAGTCATATGAAGAACTCAAGAGAACTTCTGAAGGTATAGCCTTGATGAAAAAGCAGTTTCATCAGAGATATAATCAGAAGTATAAGAACAAACCTAAATTTCATGAAGGACCAAAGAAAGTATTTGGTCAAGAAACTGTTCTAAAAGATACTTCTGAACCAGCCAGATGCTTCAATTGTGGAAAACCAGGACACTTTGCTAGACAGTTGAAAATGCCTAAAGTCAAGAATATTGGTTACTATGAAAAGAAACACATGCTCTCTAGGAAGATGGATACAAATCCTGCTTTAGTAACCAAGTATGAAGAAGACTGGCTAAACTGGACTGATGATGAGGATGATGAGGAGGTTGCTTACTATGCAACAAACTGTTTCATGTGTCAGATGACTCCAGAGGACACACATACTCATGATACTGAGGTAAATTCTTCTTCTGAACCTACTTCTGAAACTATCTCATCAAATTCTGAAACTGCTGAAAATTCTCAAATAAACTTACAAGATCAAATTCTGAATATGTCTTCAGAATTTGAAAATTTAAGAAACAGAATAAAAGGAGAAAGGTTATTATTTAACCAATTCAGAATAGAAAGTCAGATATATAAAGTAAATTGTCAAAATGCTGAAGGAAATCTTGAGAGGATTTCTAAAGAAAAATCTGGATTAAAAGAAAAAATGGACAATATGCAAAAGGAAATTATAAATGCTAAATCTGAAACAGAAGTTCTGAATGTTAAAATGAATTTTTTGAATCACGAAAGACTTGAGTTATACAAATAGGTTAAAAAATTAGAAGATCTGAATTTCAAAAGGGGTCAAAATGAGCAAACCTTAAATATTTTGACCAGTCAGGCTAAGAATTCAAAATTTTATAATATAAAAACAGGTTTAGGATGCACTGATAGTCTAGTTCTGAAAAAATCACCATCAAATTTGTATGACATTTCACATATGAAAATTTTTAATGAAAAAAAAGTAAAGGACTATTAAGTAAACCTGTAGATTATTCCTTGCCTGAAAGAATCCCTTTTGTAAAAAACAGAAGTTTTGTTTACTAATGAATCTGAAACACATTCTGAAGAAATTAAGACTACTTCTGAAAATATTTCTGAACCCACTTATGAAGAAAAAGTTAAAACTACTTTTGAAAATATTTTTGAATCCAAAAAGTCAAATATTTCTCAAGTTACATCTGAAAATATTTCTGAACAATTTACTTCAGAAATTAATTAACATTTTTCAGACTTAAAGAAAAGTGATATTTCGGAAGAAACTTATGAAGAATTTTCAGATAATGAATCTTTCAATGATAAGAATGAATCTTCAAAAAATTTCTTTGATAATTTTGAAGATGATTCTAAGTTTTTTTTGAAATTATCATCAAATGCATATAGCAAAAATAAAATTTCTAAACAAAACAGATTTGCTTCAGAAATGACTCAGAATATATTTTCAGATCTAATGAATGCTTAAGATTCTGAAAAAGATGATTCTTCAAATGATAGCAATTGTTCTGAAAATATTGATTTCAAATTGAATTCAAAAATCTGAATTATTTTTCGAAAGAAAAATCATCTATGTCTACTTCATATTTCATCACTAGAGTCAAAACTTTTGAAAAATGACAGACTTCAATTCCTACATCTAAATCTTTTAACTCAGAAGTTAAGCAAAACAAAAATAAAAGATTTTATTCTAATATTCATTCTTTCTCTGTTTCAGAGTTATCCTCTCTAGTATGGAATAAAAAGGGAGACAACTTATAAGACAAAGACAAAATAGACAGGTTTCTTGTTTTTCATAAACATGTTGTAAACAAAACCAAAAAGATGAATAAGATACAACATTCAGTTTCAAATACCAAATTTGTTCACTCTTCTTTTAATTCTGCACAAAATGGTCATACTTCTGAACCAAATGTGAAACATCAAAGACAGAAATTTAATAGGAATTCTTCAGCATATGGCAAACCTAAAAAGACTACTAATCTGAATAAGACCAAACAAACAAACATAAATTCTGAACAAGTTTCTCCATTTTTATCGTAAATGCCAAAAGATAAACTTTTTACACTGTTAGCTAATATAATAGGACCCATTTTTAAATGGGTACCTAAAACTAAATAACTTCTTTTGCAGTTGTGTCATGTGTGGTTGTTAGATTCTAGATGTTCAAGACACATGACACCATACAAGTCATTACTAACAGATTATCATGAAAGATATGGAGGAACAATTAGTTTTGGAAATAATGCAAAAGATTATGTAAAAGGCTATGGAACTTTTGTCAAATGAGATGTTCAAGTTCAGAAAGTTTTCTATGTGGAAGGATTAAGACATAATCTGTTTAGTATAAGTCAGTTCTGTGACAAATAGTGCACTGTACACTTCAATATTAATGTTTGTCAAGTTTTGGGTGCTACAAAAGAGAAACAACTAACTGCCTATAGAGATGGTGATATCTATACTGCCACTTTCACAGAAGATGGTCAACTCATAGAGGTATTTTATATGTCTACTCAAATGAAGGAACTAAGTTGGTTATGACATAGAAGAATGTCTCATCTGAATTTCAGATCAATTTTTGAATTAGATAGACATAAATCAGTCAGAGTTTTACCCAAAATCAAGTTTGATAAGACTTCTCATCCTCTGAAGATGCTCTCTTATGTCAAGCTCCACTTGAAATGCTTCACATGGATTTGTGTGGTCCAATGAAGACTCAAAGCTTGGGAGGAAAGAAGTATATCCTTGTTATTGTTGATGAGTACTCTAGATATACTTGGGTTGAATTCCTTGGACTTAAATCTAATACTTTTGAAATACTAATTCCATTTTTGAAAAAGAATACAGGTTCTTCTTCAACTTCTTGTCCAAAAGATCAGAAGTGACAATGACACAGAATTTACCAATTATACACTTCAAAACTTCTTGGATTCTGTTGGAATTTCTCATAATTTTTCCGCTGCCAGAACTCCCCAACAGAATGGTGTTGTTGAAAGGAAAAATAGAACTCTTGTTGAAGCTTCCAGGACCATGCTTGCTTATTCAGAACTACCTCTATCTCATTGGGCAGAAGCTGTTGCTACTGCATGTTTTACTCAAAACAGAACAATTTTAAATAGAAAGTTTTTGAAAACTCCATATGAGATCATTAAAAAGAGAAAACCCTCAATTGATTTTTTCAAAAATTTTGGAAGAAAATGTTTTCTTCTTAATGATGTTCAATACCTTGACAAATTTGCTCCTAAAGGATTAGCAGGTATATTTGTTGGATATTCACAGAGATCAAAGACATATAGAGTTCGCATTAAAAGTTCAAAGAGAATCATTGAAACTTCCAACATCAGATTTCATGAACCTACAATGACTTCTGAACAAAGCAGTTCAGAACTCAAGCATAATTTAATTGTTGAACAGTTGCACACAGACACCACTAGTTATGAAAAATCTTCTGAGTTTAATTCATTACAAAAACCAAATTTGGATTTACTTTGTCAAGATTTATTTGATATTTTTGTTAATGTCTCTGCAGATTATCAAAGTTCATCACTTCAAAAAGCTACTCAAGAATTAGTTCCACCTGCCATATCAGTGTCAAATCTTTTTGAACCTCAAATCTCAACCTCAACAACAGATCAAGTTACTTCTGAAACAGTTCAACTAACTTTTGAACTTCCCCAAGTAACTTCTGAACCAGTAGTTCCTTCTTCTGAACAAGTTCAGAATGATTCTATTGAGAGAGAAATCTTCAGAATTGCACTCAGTTTTCAATCCAGATTCTGAAGATGCAATTACTAATGATTATGAACCACTCAACAATGTTTCCTCCATAAATACATTGCTAAGTGTTACAAAATGGACTTCTTGTCATCCAATACATTAGGTCATAGGTGATGTCTCAAAAGGTGTACAAACACGATCAACTACTGCAAATGAATGTTTGTATGTAAATTTCTTGAGCACAATAGAACCCAAAAATCCTAATGAAGCTTTTCAGGATCCAGACTGGGTTTTAGCAATGCAAGATGAACTCAATCAATTTGAGAGAAACAAAGTCTTAAGACTAATTCCAAAACCACAGGGCAAATCAATTATTGATACCAAATGGGTTTTCAGAAATAAGAAAGATGAACATGGGATAGTTGTGAGAAACAAGGCTAGACTTGTTGCTAAAGGCTACTGTCAACAGGAGGGCATAGATTATGATGAAATATTTGCTCAATTTTCCAGACTAGAAGCTATAAGAATCTTCCTAGCCTATGTTGCTCATAAAAACATGAAGGTTTTTCAGATGGATGTGAAATGTGCATTTCTGAATGGTGTTCTCCATGAAGAAGTATATGTTGAACAACCAGAAGGTTTTGTGAGTAAAGAATTTCCAAATCATGTTTACATATTGGATAAAGCATTGTATGGACTTAAACAAGCACCAAGAGCATGGTATGACACACTCACAACTTTTCTTCTGAATTCCAAGTTCAAAAGTTGTACAATAGATACTACCTTATTTATGAAAAAGGAAGGTGAGGATATGATTCTTATTCAAATATATGTAGATGACAATATATTTGCTTCTACTAATAAAAAATTTTGTAAATTTTTTGAAAAGATCATGCAAACTGAATTTGAAATGAGTATGATGGGAGAGTTAACATTTTTTCTTGGTCTTCAAGTAAAACAACTTCCTGCTGGAATATTCATAAATCAATCTAAGTATGTTTCTGACTTACTTAAAAAGTTTGACATGTGTGACTGTTCTAGTATTCAAACTCCAATGGCCACTGCCACTAAACTTGAACCAGATTTATCTGGTAAATCTGTTGATCAAAATACATATAGAGGCATCATTGGATCTTTGCTTTACTTAACAGCTAGTAGACCAAATATAATGTTTGCTACACGTATTTGTTCTAGATATCAGGCTAATCCTAAAAATCTCATCTTCTAGCTGCTAAAAGAATCCTTAGATATCTAAAAGGTTCTCCTTCATTGGGACTTTGGTGTCCAAAGGATTCTGGTTTTGAGCTAACAGCATTTACAAATGCAGATCATGGTGGTTGCAAATTGGATAGGAAGAGTACATCAGGCTCATGTCAATTTCTAGGTGATAGGCTTGTGAGTTGGTCTTCAAAGAAGCAAAATTGTGTTTCAACCTCTACTGCAGAAGTTGAATATTAGCTGCTGCAATATGTTGCTCACAAGTCATATGGATGCAAATTCAGCTTAAAGATTTTGGCTACACTTTCAAGAAGATTCCTTTGTATTGTGACTCTAAAAGTGCTATATAACAGCCAATCCTATCCAACATTCCAAGACTAAACACATTGATGTGAGGTATCATTTTATAAAGGATCATGTTGAAAAGGGCAACATAGAAATGTTTTTTGTTCAAACTAATTACCAGTTAGCTGATTTATTTACCAAACCTCTTGATGAGAAAAGATTTATATTTTTGGTAAACAAACTTGGTATGATGAACTTAACTTCATAAGTATATTACTTACACCTAAGTAATAAGAATTCACTTCTGAACTTATTTTCTTCCACTTATGAATTTCATACTTCAGAATTTCTGAAGTAATTTTTTTTCTTTCAGAAGTTTCTATCTTTTTATTCAGAAGTCCATAATTCTTATTACTAAATTGTTTGTAATACCTTTTAATTACATTTCTATCTAGCCATTTTCAAGGGGGAGCTTAAAGGTTTATGTTTCTTTACTCTTATTTCAAGGGGGAGTTTTTTCTATTTCTTTTTCACTATGATATTGACAATCTTGATCTATTCTTGGTTTCCCTCTGCATATGGTAATAGAGAGTTAGACAGCTTAGAGAGCTCCTCAAAGGGCTAGTTCTCACTCTGTTTTGGGGACCCCCAAGACTATCTTTCCCTGTGTTTCCTAGTCTATATAGGTGGGTTCCCCCCCTCAAAACTAAGAGGGGATTCTCTCAAAATCTCTATATAGGTGGGTTCCCCCCCTCAAATCCTAACAGGTGATTACACTTTCTGGATTGCAATTCTGAAAGCTTGGATAAAATCAAAATTGTGCATCAGTTTTTGCTACAACTACTTCTGAATTACTTAAAGTCATTTCTGTTCAGAAGTATGCAATTTAAAGTTTTTTTATCTTCTAATATATGCTTCTTCTTTGAAATCTTTCTGAAGATATAATCATTAAAAGTATGGACAAACTTTTTTTGATACTCACTTTCACTTGTTCAAACTATTTCTGAATGTTCAAAATGTTTTTAGATTTCAGAAGTATGTAGTTTTAAATGATTTTCATTCATATTCTAAGGGTTTTTTTGAACTTTTGTACTTCATTTCATTAGTTCTGAATTGTTTCTCAGAACCCCTAAACTTCTGAACATTACTTCTGAATTTTTTCTCAGAAGTTCTGAACTCTCAATTTAGACGACATCTGCATTTCGAGCGTGGCACACGAGTTATTTTCTCATTGGCTACTCACTAAACGGTTCATTAATCCAGATTACATGTTTAATAGTCATTACTTTTAGCCTACTTTTTCGCCACGTGTCCTACATCTATCTGCCACGTCCTAATCACTCGTATAAACTCCATGACTTCATCGTCTTCATCTCTTTTCTCAGATTTTTCCCTCTGAAACTTAATTTCTACAAATTTTTAAAATGCGCAAATCTCAGAAGTTGATATTTTGTCCATCATGTATCAATCCAACGTTGATGATCAACCCATTGTTTCTGCTAAATCTTCGTTTAGCAACTCTGCTGATTCATCAAGCACACGATCGTTCAAAGTTGTGCAACACACTATGACTGTTGGATCGTCTGAAGTTCCTTTGAACACAACTTCAGTGATAGAAGACACTGCCACAACTATGATTGATGCCATTGGACCTTCAAACCCAAGCCCGAACCCTAGTGCTGCTATTAGGGGAAATCAAATGGAGCCGATTGAACTTAATTCTGAGTCTTCTTCTCGAACGAAAAGAACGAATGTTGTTGTTGCTGCTTCCGATTCTGCTGATCATCGTCCTGATCTTTCCAAACAATTCATTCTTGTTTAAGCTCGTAAAGCAATTCAGAAAAACAATGTTGCTCTGAACTTGAGATCTGAAGAGTTCACCAATGATCAACAAATACTCATAGAGTTATTTAAAAAGCATCCTTTTAAAACAACGATGACTAGGCATTTTCAAGTTCCAGAAGAATATCTACAGCAATGGTGGTATTATGTTGCAGTTGATACATAATCCAATAGCATTACTTCTTTTGTACATGGTTATTGCTTCAATATAGTGGTTACAGATCTCATAAGTACTTTGAATCTTTCAAAACCAATTGTGGTTAATGGACAAGACACATTTGATGATATTCCTTCCAATTCTGAACTATGTGCTAATTTCTTGAAGATGGGTTATTCACAGAATCTGACTGCCTTAAGTTCTTTCAGAAGAAAGTCCTTACCTCCAATCTGGTATGCTTTATTCACATTTTTTTTAATACTTGTGTCTCTGGAAAGCATTCAAGTTTGGATCAGGCTTCTGCAAATATGAGGATCATATTTCATGGAATAGCTTTCAACAAACGGTATGACTATGCAACATTAATCTTTGAAGACATTCAGGCTGCTATTTCCAAGAAGAGCAAGTATCCTTACATCCCATATCAAAGGTTCTTCCAAATCTTCATCAAAGGGGCCATGAGGTCAGTTGAATCCATTCCCAGACTAGACAATTATTTATTTATGCCTTTGTTTACTATGGATAGCTTGAGGCCATCTCTTGCTAAGGAACCCTTTCCTAATGCAGTTCCTCAGTTCCCAGAGTTGCTAGCATATATTCATCCTAGGAACCAATGGTTGAGTGAGTATTGTGAATCAATGGGATTACCTAAACCAATTCTAATCAATGAGGTGTGCACAGTGAGGGGTCTAGATCAGTTCAAGAGAGAGGGGAGGAAGTTCAGGGTGGGGAACAACCTCAAAGTGAAGAGAGGCAAAATGTAAATGAGAGCTTGGTTAGTTATGTGAGTAAAAGACGTAAAGAGAGGAGAACACAGGTAAAAGAAAAGAAAACCTGTGAACCACCTGTTACTAGCCGGGCAACCACACAATCTATTGCCTCACAATCTTTGATGGGAAATATTGAAAAAGCTAGTGAGCCCACGACAACTCTTGTTAACCCCCCTGGCCACTCACTCATCTCTCAACAGATGGATGTTTCATCAACACATATGGGGCAAACAGCTTATCTACCAACGGGTCCCCACTTGGAGGAGTCCATTATTGAAAAAGAAGGATATATGTCACCCCTTCACAGTCGTGTTCACATTGAGTCTGATAGTCCACTCAATTTTGAGTCAAATGAACCACTAGATGTGGAATTCTTTCACACCAGCACACATCTTTCAGATGTTCAAATGCAAAGTGTTTGTCACATTGCCACAACAACTATAGATATTCCTATTTCAGGATATCAAGGATTAGTTGGAAGTACTAGTGGGGTGAACATCTCCAAAACCCCATTCAATGAATCATTTGTGATTCATGATGTGGTCACTTCTACAGGCCAACCTACTTCTTTAGGACTGCAAAGAGGACCATCTGCTGGTTCTGGTATTTTACTTTGGACTTCTGAATTTTCAGAGTTTAAGACTTTTTGTACTTCTGAATTTGAAAATAATCATAAGCATATAAAGGAATTCTCTGAATCTTCCAATAAAGGGATGGTGGATCGGATGGAAAATCAGTTGGAGGAGAAATTGGTTGCTCTTAAACAATCCACTTCAAATGACTTCAAAAGTTTTCAGACTGTAATCAAGGAATCTTTTTTCAGAAGTTATTTCTTCTGTTTCTGAAATGAGCAAATCTATGGTTTCACCTCAACCAGATCTCTCTAATCTGGCCATTAAAGATGACATTTAGCAGCTTATGCAGAAGTTGACGAATATTCAGACTGCTCAATCTCATTTAGATCAAAGGATCACTGCTTTGGAGTCAAGACCACAGGCAGATACTTTAAAAAGAAAACATGATGATCAGGGTTCTGATCCTCGTGAGGGGGAGAAAAGGAGGAAAGTGTTTAAGTCACAGAATGAAACTCTGATGATGTTAAAATTCTCTAATTCTGAACTTCAAGAAGACTTGGAAGCTACTCAGAAAGATGATACTTCTGAAGTTGTTAAAGAATTGGTTATGTCTGAAAGTAATCAAGTTGGTGATCAAGGGGTTTCTTGAGGTATTTATGAAAATGTAGAACTTTCTGAAGATGAAGGTTATGAAACAAATAAGCTTTCTCTGAATTTTGAAGACAATATTGGTACAGCCAGTACAGATGTATTGCTGGACTCAAATGAAGAAATGCTGAATGAATATCTGGCTATAGAAGAATTTTTGGTGAACCTGGTGATCTTTCAGATGTAATTCTGTTTGAAGAGGAAGAAGAAGTTAATGAAATTAGAGATTTAGTGATCTGGAATCCTCAAGTTATGGATAGAGTGAATGATGATTAAATAATTGAAGTTTTATGGATCTTGATAAGTAAGTTTTGTTGGGTGCATATATTGCTGAATAGTCAAGGAATCTGGAGTGTAGATTCTTAGATGAAAGATTGTTTATTTTTAAAGATTTTTTGAATCAAAAGGATGAATATTTTTGTACAGAAATGGATATGTGTCATATGCACAATGTTGAAATTTCAGATGAAATCCTGATGGCTTGTTCACAACAGATAGAAGTAAGATTCAGAAAGTGCATTTCTATTCCTGCAATTAGACTTCCAGCTCTTGAAGAACCAGTTGTTGATCAAGTGTATGAAGCAAAAACTTTATTTGATAGTTCTGGAGAGAGTCAGATTATCTTTCTAGAAGATGCTTATAATGGGATATACAGAAAGAGTCTAAATTTTGCTACTTTAGAAGATTTTGTGAATGATGAATGGTCTGAAGATCATATCTCAAAGGTAACATTGTTTTTGCAAGAGCATGGAATTCAAGAAATGCATGATTCCACATTGATTAAGCAGATCAGGTGCACGACTAAACAATTGAGAATGATATATTCATTATAAGATTCGGAACTGAAAGAAGAGATGGTACTCTAACAGAGTTCACTCAATTTGATTTTTACAAGTTAAGGCTACAAGATAAACTTGCCATTCTGGGTTATTGTGTAAAGAAAGAAGAATCAAAACTTGTTTCAGAAGTTAGAAGAATCTTGTGCATATATATCAGAAAGTTTATCAAGCATGATTTTCAACTTGCTTTGGAATACAGACCGCCTAAAGTAAATCTTTTGGAACCAGTGAACATTGAATTACATGGGCTAACAAAAGTGTTTACAAATCCAGAAATTGGTTTGTTGTATGAAACAGAGGGATTAAATAAAACAACTTTCATTGTGTCTTACATACAAAAGTATTCAACTTCTACTTTGAGTTGGTTGATGAAGTATGCTGAATGGTTCATTGTTTCTTCTGATATAAAAGAAGAAATAATATATTTGATCAAAGAAAGGATTAATTTTAGAGACTGCATAAGAAAGTGTTATCTAGTTGGGCACACAAGAGTGAATACTATCAGAGGAGCTGATTATATTCTGAGTAATGTGTTTGATTTTCACATTCATACTAAGAAGCAAGATATTGAAGAAATTTTAAAGCTTTCTCAGAAGATAGGAAGTTCAGAAGCAAGTTTAAATGAAACAGAAAAGGGAAAAGAAAAAGTTTTTGAGAATGATCCAGAAGGAAATGCTCCTGTTTCTCAAGTTTCTGAAGCTGAACAATTACAAGATCAATTGATTGAAGAAAATGCTTTTACTCTGTTACTTGAATATTTTCATCCAGAAATGTTCATGGAATATGAACAAAGATTCAATTACATTGATTGATGGATTAAAAAGTCTCATGAGTGGAAGCAGTGGTATTCAGACATAATCAGGATGATCAAGATCCTTGTAAGTGAAGCAAGAAGAGAAAGTGCAGTCGTAAAAGTTGTCACAACTGACATAAAGACAAGAAACAATTACAGATATACCTATTTCACAGTAGAAAGAAAGAATGGTGATATCTCTACTTTTTCAGAAGCTGACTTTCAGAATGTCTATCTTAGAGATCTGATAAGAGTTTATAAGAGTTTGTATCCATTTCATGATACAATTGCAAAGTTTAGAAAGTCTTTCCAAATTCTAGGAGATGGTTTATCCAGAGAGTTCATATGGGCTGCCAAAACAGATTTTCAAGTTGCTTATGTGCTTGATAAAGGAAAGGTGCACTTCAGCAATCCAAACTTTAGCTTACCAATTATTGAGAATCTAAAGCATAACACTCTTGTGGTTATGCCTCCAGCTTTTGAAGAGATGCACAAGTGTTGCAATGGAACTCTAATGGCATAAGAGGTAGATTGGAAAGGAGGAAGAATATAATGCAAAGAAGTTTAAGTGATGAAGAATGGGAAACATACAGAAAGCTTTTCAAAGACATGCTAAGAAGGATTGAGTCACTATTGGAATACAGAAATCTTATTCTGAATGATGTCAGAAATATCTTGAACTTCTGGAATTATGATTTAAATTTTTGAAGCTAAGGGGGAGATTGAAAGAGCACATAAAATAGCTTCAAAATACTTAGCTTAAAGGAAAAAGACTTCTGAAGTATGTACTTTAGAAGTTCTGAAGATTTGACTAAAGTTCTGAAGAAGTTCTGAAGGAGCTCAGAAGAACTTCTGAAGTATGTTTCTGAAGACAGTTCAGAACCATTTCTGAACTGTGTCTGTCATGTTATTGTTGTTACTTTAGTCTTTGTGTTTTGTGTATAAATAGAAGTTAGTTAAACCTTTGTATAGTGAGTAGTTCCAGATTTGTTATTGTACTGTAATTGACATATTTGTAATCTTTGAATATCAATACTACATACGATTTAAGTGCTACAAATTCTGTGTCCTTTACATAATTCATTCTTCATCTTTGATATCTGGGTTCTAACATCTCTACTTAGGGATCAACTTCGGGAACCAAACCTCAGGTACATCCTTTTACTTTTCTGTCTGATGATTAAAAAATTGATGCCTTTGATTCTTTAACTGTTGAATTCTGTAACTTAAAAGAACAAAAGAAAAAAGCTGACTTGCATACAAAATCCTTGAATGATCAACTTTTCTCTTGTTTCTCAAAACTCAACACTAGTACAAAAATTCACATTTGCCACTGTTAAAAACCGTGGCGATAGGCCTTTGGCCACGTTTTTTTTCTTCAATCAAACCGTAGCCTATTCTTGCGTGACCATTGATACCCTTGCGTGACCATTGATACCATTTTGGCCACGCTTAAAATGCATCAACATATCAAATGAAAAACCATAGCCATATCCTAAAAACCTTGGCTATAAAATAACCTAGTTTTTACGGTATTGGAGCATTTTTACTATTAGCGTGGCCATAAACTAATTATCGCCACACAAACTCACATTAAACGTGGCCTATGCATTATGTATATTTATGCTTAATTTCCATAAGTGTGGCGATTAACTACCTTTTGGGCACACAACATAAAGAAAACCATCACAATTAACTACTTATGGCCATGAAGTTTGTTTTTAAGGTGGTCAATGATTACCCTATAATCATGTATGTTTGTTTAAATGTGGCCATAAACTACTTCTCGTCACACAATTTATATCAAACGTCACCAATTTATGACATATGGTTACCATAAATGTTAGAACTGTGGCTATTGGTTATCTTTTGGTCATACGAAATTACTAAAAATGAAGCCATAAACAACTTATAGCTTTGCAATTCATGACATATGGTTACACTAAATTGTTTGAACCATGACAATTGATTATATTTTTGTCACATAAAGTAACTAAAAGCGTAGCGATAAACTAGTTATCGCCACACAAATTTCATATTAACCATTGCCAATTCATAACATTTGGGTACACTAAATTGTTAAAAATGTGACTATTGATTAACTTTTGGTGACATGAGTTAACTAAAATCGTGACCATAAAATACTTAAAGCCATGAAAACTTTACATTAACCGTGGCCATTTCAATACATATTGTTGCAATAAATTGTTAAAAACCGTGGGGATTAGTAGCCTTTTGGTAACAATATATAGCTAAAACCATCACCATTTACTATTTATAGCCACACAATTTAATATTGACGATTGTCATTTATATTAAAACCGTAACTATTGGTTACCTTTTGATTACATGAAATAATTAAAATCGTGGCCGTAAACTACTTATAACAACGAACATTTCATATTAACCGTGGCTAATTCGTGACAAATGGTTACACTGAGTTGCTAAAACCGTGGTCATTTGTTTTCTTTTTGTCACATGAAATAACCAAAACCATGATGATAAACTATTTATAGCCACACAAAATTTCATAGCAAGCATGACCAATTCATGATGTATGGTTACATAGAATTTTAATATCCGTGGCTATTTGTTGCCTTTTGGTCACACAAAATAACTAAAATTGTTGCAGTAGACTATTGTAGCCACACATTTTATATCAACCATGGCAACCGTGGCTATTTGTTGCCTTTCGGTCACACAAAATAGCTAAACTGTGGCCATAAACTACTGAATTGAATATTATATGGTCATTATCGAAGTTGGCCATGAAAATAATAATGTTTGCCAATGCTATTAGTAACGCATGGTAAAATAATAATTTTTTTTTAAAGTTCAATATAATAATTATTTGAAAAACATCAAACTGTTATATCATCATATGAATAAGATATAAGAATATGAATGACAAACTTTTCAATACTAGTTCTCTAATATATTAGACTTCTGCTTATTAAAGCTACTCCTTGTATGCTTCGACTTCTGTAACTCATTGGCAGTTGTATAATTCTTCTTTCTCTTCTTAGGATTTTGTTTCTCATTATGCTGATTAGAAGTTGGTTCCAGTGCCTGCAACGAGAATAAAATTGCATCTTATTAAACTTGTAGAAATTTTTACTGACACGAAATAGTCTGCAAATCTTCTCAAGTGAAAGAATTATTATTATTATACATAGTGCAACCATCAATAGTAAGTCCTAGTGTAATCGAAGATACAAAGTTTTTGAACAATGCCTTAACATTTCCATTCCTCTACCCAAACATTTTTTATGGTTTATAATAGGTAGATCATATATGAGAAGAAAAGTTAACGAGTAAAGAAAATTAGATAAGAGACTAACCTTTAAGTCAGGGATGACAAATTTTTTTGGCCAAGCCAGAAAACCATCGATTGCATCCCCTACTGTTTTGTGCTCACCGGCTTGTATTGGTAAAAAAGCAGCGGGCTTTTTTGGTTCATCGATGGAGACTCTATAACAATCAGCGTTAAGCTCCATGATAAAACTACAAGACATATATACATGATAAAACTTAACTTTATACTAAAATAAATCTAGATAGTTTAAGTATGTCATACTGTTGGGCCTTTAGTTGGGAGAACCTGAGATGCCATATTCTCAGATTCTTGCAAGTTAATATGAGAAGACGAGATAGCATTAGAAGGTTCCTGCCTAGATTCAGAAGATTGTTGTTTACTTGTACAAGTTAGATGAGTGGATTCTCTACATGGCATAGGAAGTGAAGATGGTAAACCACTTCTCAAAGAATCCTGAAAATTGTAGTTAAATATTTATACAATTTGCAATGATTTATTGAAGTTGTATTAAACATACTTTAAAATAAAGAACAAATCAGTACCTGGCTTTCTGACTTGTTATTTATAGTAGGAATCAGTGGTGATGTCATTCCTTGAGAAGCAAGATGAGAAAATATTTTATCCAATTTAAGATCTTGTTCTTGTACCTTTGTAGACAAATTTTTAACTTCTTCATTCCTCAATGCCAATGTTTGTTCTTGTTCTTGCATCTTCGCAGACAAATGCTTAATTTCCTCATCATTTGATTCGCTTAGTTTCCTCTCATCATCTAGTTGTTTCTCGAGTTGAGCAATGGGTTCATTTGATGAGCCTTTGCGCCGAGGAATGTTCCAATATTTGGTTGGAGTGACTCCCTTTCCAACTCATCTTACACGCCCGTTATGCTCTTTGCCAAGAACTAAAGTGAGGGCATCAGTGCCTTGTTCAGCCTTTATGGATCCTTCTGCAAGCTCCTTTTCACAACAAATCTGTACACGAAATTGGGTTAAAAAATGAGTTCAGTTAATTTAAATTTGCACATTTGCTTTAGTAAATATCAGGTTAGTAGGAAGCTCGAAGCTTCTTACAATTTCTTTTACCACATTCCTAACACCATCATCTTTGTATTCTCCATTTTTCATTTCACGAGCCTTCCTCCACATGAGACCTCGGATAGGAACTTCATCTTCATCTTCATCAAGTTCTTTATTCTTGATCTAGTAGTTTGTCAAATACACATAATTTGAATAAATAGACACATTAGCAGCCGTTAAACCAACCCAGAAACGATAGTAGCTCTTAGAACACTAGAAAAGGGCCTTAAACCGAAAAACATTTTGTCTAACAACCTTAATAACCTTATAACCAGATTTACCTAAGAGCAACAGAAAAACAAATTTAATAGAATAAAAAAGAAACAAACCCTCCTTATGTCTACCCCAAAAAGAAACAGTTGACTTTTTATGAAAAACTTGGGTCTTAACAGAAAGCGATCAAGTCAAAAGCATTTCAACATAGCATAAGTAGTAGAAGTTTAATATGCATGGGTCCCTAATTTTAAAGTCTAGGGTAATGGTGCACTTAAGGTGGATAAAAAGAAAATTGATGTTATAAGTCGAACAAGAAATCACATTAATAAGACAATGAACTTACTAGTTTTTCTCTTAGTCCCGAGTATCCCAAACGTCCCAACCGATGTGGGTACTTGGCCTTAGCACGCGCTCTTTTTGCCGTTTTAGATACATCCTTGCAATGTAGATAAAAGTTTATATCAATACTTAGACTTAAGAATAAAGATAAAACATCGAAAATTATAGCAATGTGTACAATTATGACCTTAAATTCAGGTGAAAGTCTCCATTCCACGAAGCTCTTCCAATGTTTTGGTTGCACAATCCCATCGTACAATTTTGGAACGAATTTGAGTTTCCCGGGATTACCTATATTGGGTTCAATATACTTTACATATAACTTCCTTCTAAAATCACGCAGATGATCAGCGAGATAACACATCATTTGTTTCCTCCTTGACTCGTCAATTTCATAGTACATCTGTCATAATATTCAATATTATGTTTGTCACATACACTTAACAGAAAGAACAATAAATGTAACATTAATCTTAAAAACATAATCGAGAAATGCATACCTTTATTGAATCCCAAAGCTTATCTTTCAGCTCTTTTTTCACAGATTTCCATTTTAAGACGCGAAGTCCGACAACACGTCTTACCAAGTCCCCTAAATAACTAGAGAACTCTGCTTTATATTTCCCAATCAATCTGCCCCATTTATCAAATTCTACTACGTGTTTCTTTCCTTTAGAATCATTATAATCTTTGCGCATTTTTACCAACCTTGTTAAACCTCTAACCTTTTTCTTTATCGTTGTTCTTACATTCCCTATTTCTTCATTTTGATTCCCTCTCTTTTCTTCTTGATTCTCTCTATCTTCTTCTTGATTCTCTCTATCTTCTTCTAAACTCTCTATATCTTCTTCTTGGTCCCCTTGATCTTGATCAAAACAAGAAAATAACAAATAAAACTAATAGAAAACAAATCCTTCGAGTAAAAGGCTACTTAGTGGAATGAGCAATATATTTTTAAAGAAGTATAGAGAGATATTTGTGTACAAAAAACTACAGAGATGCCTATGACGATGTGGACGAGGAATTCAGTACAGTAATTCTTCCTCAGAATGATAACGTCTTGCCGCGTGTAGATCCGCTTGATTTGGGTAAGGAATCCCGTGATGATTACTTTCGGACCGACTGTCAGGGTATAACTGTACACAAATCAAACTGAAATGCTCTAACTCTCTTAATTTTTTCATGATGCTGTGAAAGGTAGGATATAAGTAATTTATAGTTGACACTGGTATAGATAAATTATTTGTTTATCTAAGTTTTTCTTTACAAAGGGTTTAGGTGCAATTCAATTTCAATATTTTTATTGTTTTTTCTTATGAAGGATTTAGAAAGTTATCTGATGATTCGTTCTTTACTTTCTGACTACTTGTGGACCCCGAATCAAATGTTTTTGTTTCCAATTTAGTCTCCCGGTAGATTTCCATTGGCCATATTATGTTGCATGTTGCTCGAAGGGGTAAATTGGTCACATACACTTTGATGTACTAGAAATATATCCTTATATGCATTTGAGATGTTCTAAATACCTGTATCATCATTATATATGTTGCCTCTTCTTTATTTCAACTCTAAATAGTGCTTTTATCCCTTTTCAACTCTCGATAATGCTTTTATTCTGCCCTCCCTTTCTATCGATTAATTACTTTATCCATCAACAATCGATTTGATCCCACCAAAGTATTGTGGGCTGGTGGAAAATGTGTGTGCGATTCGATTTCAGGAAAAAATCTCAAACCCTAACGTACATTGTTCCGATGTCATTCAACCAAGGTATGAATGTTTAAATATCAGTTACATTTTGTAGTTTTTTTGTGGAAATTCATGCTCAGTGGACAGGGATATGTAATGGGATGGCTGCGGGAGTGATCTTGACAACAAGTTTCAATCAATTACTAGAAGGGATGTTGGTTTCAATTCACATTACCCTATTTATGTTGGAGGAATATATGTTTGTTTCTTTCTTTCTTACTGCGGCATCCTCTCAAGTTTCTTAAGGCAGAGCAATGATAGCCAATGAGAAAGTGATAACGATGATGCCATTATATATTTCGAACATTTTGGTACGTCTACTGCTTTACACTCTCAAGTATTTTTGTTTATGGTTTCTTGATTACACCACTCCCACATCTACAAAATTGAGGTACAATTTACCTTTTGAGATCAAAGGGACTAATCAACTTTAAATGTTTAGGATGGAAACCTACCCACCCGTGACAACGATTAATAAACCAATGCCATTTCAGCACCTAGAAGTTACTGCTACTACTTTCTCTCTCACTCTCTGTTTTCCCTTCACTTTTCATCAACAATTTGCTATCAACGGAATCGATCAATAACATCAACAACAATCGGATCATGCCATAATCTCACTGAAATCTTTCCAGGTTTCATCACTCAATTTCATGCATCTTTATTTTCAATCTCATTGTAATTTCATGAAACTAATTTTCTTCATTCTCTTTCTCTAGATTTGAAATCAAGAGTCAATTTGAGAAGGGAGAATTTCTTTGTGAAAAGGAGGTAAAGATTTGGGATATCAAAAGGAGCTAACACCACTAAAAAAAAATAAAGTATCACCTAAGGATTCACTCCAAACTGATGGAGAAATGCAGCGGATAGAGATGACATACATGAAAATACGGTCACCATGATTCTGCAAGGACAAAGGGTGGAAATCCAAGCGCAACAAGTATTCAGGCGGAAAATATTTCAACAAGAATGGTGGTCGTCTTGGCTAGATACTGTTTTTGTATATAATTCAAAACTCTTCTCTCTGAATTTGTAATTCTTTTGTGCTTGTATAAAGCAATAGGTTTATATTTAAGTTTATTGTCGGTGTGTATGATCCATTTAAGACCATGGATCAAACTTGACGTCTTTGATTAATAGTATGATTTTCTATCTTCAGCTAGATTGTCTCTTTTGGGGAGGGGGGTGTATTTACCACACTTACCTGCAAGCATATTTTATCTGACATGTGTTTACTGGTTAAGAGTTTTTCGTTACAAATTTTGTAATATAGGCTTCTCCATTGCACACCCTAATAGCATGTTGCCTATTAATATCATTAAGACATTAAATAAACTACAATTCAAAAAAACGTTTTATGTAACTTCAAAAAATAACCTAAATTCGAACAAAAAATGCTTTGGCAGAAGACACATATAGGAAAAATATGAATGCATTTGCTGATAGATTTATCACAAACCATTCATTGATCCTAGATAATCAGTTGCATGCATTTGTTGTGCACAAATTTAATTATAATGCTAGTTAGTGCATGTATGAAAGCGTTTATTTGTAATTGTATCTCCATGAACTCTAACAAGCATTGATATGTATGGAAAAACATTTTTCATGACAATAAACACCATTCTTGTTCTACGCATTTTCACACTCTACGTATGACGAAAAAGACTATGCTTTATTTTACGCAAACATGTTTACACGTTGCAATTTTCTTACATTTAGTTGAATATTACATTTCGCTGCATTGCACGGGTATACTACTAATAGTGTCATAATATTGCAACAAAATTTGACTTAATAAGCCCCATTCTAAACCAACATAAACCATTACATAAAATATATTTCTGAAATATAAATACAAACTTTTATTGTTAAATTTTATAAAATTATTTTATTCACATGATATATTTTACATATGCATAAATTATTTTATAACCGTGGCTATTTATCACCTTATAGTGACAATAGATTATTTTAATCGTCGTTTTGCTATACCAATAGCCACACACATTTCATATTAACTGTGACCTAATCACCATATATAGTTACGCTTAATCTTTATAACCATTACTATTGGTTACCTTTTTTGGTCACATAATTAGTTCGTTACAAACCGTGGCTATTCATCACCTTTTGGTGACAATATATTATTTTAATCGTGGTTTTAGCGATACTAATAGCCACACACATTTCATATTAGCCGTGGGCTAATCATTACATATAGTTATGGTTAATATTTATACTCATGACCATTCGCTAACTTTAGGTCACACAACATAATAAAACCATGGCTAAAAACTACTGAGAGTTTTGGCCAAATTTTACAGATTTTTGTCGCTATATGTACATTTGTTTTGGTCACGAAAAATTGGCATCATATGGCCATATGTTGGTTTATTGCCACGGATAATAACCGTCACAACATAAAGCCATGGTTTAGACAAAAACCATGACTATAAGTATGTTTATGGCCACGGTTTTGGTTGTTGTTTTCCACGGGAAAAACATTGTCGCCATAAAGTACCATTTAGCCACGGTTTTATCGAAACCATGATAAATAGTTTTAACATGTTTTGTAATGGTCACAGTTATTGAGTTAATTCGTGGCTAACGAAATACCCAAATTTTATTTATGGCCTTCAGCCACGGTTTTAAACCCAAGCGTGACTAACATGAATTTCAAAACCGTGGCAATTGGGCATTTTTGTACTAGTGCAAAGACTTTGATAAAATGAAAGGTGACTTAGAAAATCTAAGGTACTTAAATGATAGTCTTTCTGAAGAGAAAAACAAGATTTCTAATACTCTTGAAAAGAAACAAGAAGTTCTCTCAAAATCGACCAAGTCTTCCAAAAATCTTGAAAAGATTCTTCAAGATCAAATTTCTTGTAATGATAAGTCTGGGCTTGGATATTGAAAAGATGATTCTCAAATTTCTGATTCTCAACTCCCATCATCTGAATATCAAGGCTTTCCAGCTGGCTTTCATCTCTCCGATGATGATGATAACCTCTTAGACTACTCTTCTAAAGATTCCACTTCTGTTCACTCTGAATATCAACACTTCCATGCTTTTCTTCAAAACCCATTCAAAATCTCTTAAATTCTCTAAGTCTTCATGAATCAAGGTATTCTTATGAGTCTCAGACTCCTGAATATCATGTCCCCAAAAGAACTCATTCGTTTGAAAAAAAAATGTTTCAAAAATAAATTTCTCTTCCAAACGATAATCTCATATAGTTACCGATTTTGTTCCTCGTTCTATAAAGCTGAAGAATTCTAAAAATCTTGAAAAAGGCATTCTTGGACCCAGACCAGGAGTCGGTTACCCCTCCTCGCAGTCTCCGACCTTTTCTTAAAACCTTGACAATATGGATTTCAAAAGGGCTTCCATTATCAACAAACGCTACAACTGTGTAGAAATAACAAAATGACTTCTAATCCTAAAGGACCCACCTCAAAATGGGTACCAAGAGTCTAAATTTGTTTGTGGGTGCAGGTACCAAACAAAGATCATATATGGTACATGGACAGCGGCTGTTCAAGGCACATGGCTGGAAACAAATCTCTTCTATCTAATTTCTCAAAAGAGAAAGGACTCATTGTTTCCTTTGGAGGAACTGGAAAAGATGTTACAAAACGTTATTGTACCATATCAAATGGAACCATCACTCTCTCAAAAGTGGCTCATGTTGAGGGACGAATGTACAACTTACTGAGCATCAGCCAAATCTGTGATTTGGGATATAAAGTCATGTTTCAACTGTGTGTTTGCTTGGTCTTTGATGTGCAGAATAAAGTTGTACTGGCAAGTACCCGAATGAACGATGTGTACATCATCAACATGAAGGAAAGTGCAATAGGTGAAGCCATGTGTCTTCTCTCTCAAGAATTAGCTAAACAAAGTTGGTTATGGCATAAAAGGTTTTCATATCTAAATTTCAAATCCTTGAATAGACTTTCCAGCAAAGATCTAGTTGTTGGTATGCCAAAAATATCTTTTGAAAAAGAAAAACTGTGTGGAGCATTTGAAAAAGGAAAGCTTACCAAAACTTCTTTTAAAACAAAAAAAATGTTCATCTATCTCTCAACCTCTTCAAATGTTTCACATGGATCTGTGTGGACCAGTAAGCAGTCCTAGTCTAGGTGGTAAAAAATATATGCTAGTAATTGTTGATGAATATTCTAGATATACTTGGGTTTTCTTTCTAAAACACAAGAGTGATGATGCTGAAGAAATCATTCGATTTATCAGGAAGATTGAAAATCTGAATGGTCAACTTGTGAAGTCTATCAGAAGTGATAATGGCACTGAATTCAAGATGATGTTTTGGAAGAATTCTTTGACATCAAAGGAATTTCTCAGAACTTTTCTGCCATACGTACTCCTCAGCAAAGAATTGAAAGCTGTGGGAAGCTGCAAGATCAATGCTGAGTGAATCCAAGTTGCCAACCTATTTTTGGGCTGAAGTGGTTAACAATGCATGCTTTACTCAAAATAGGTCGATTATTGTTAAAAGGCATAACAAAACTGCCTATGAAGTATTTCATGGTCGGATACCTGCAGTTGATATTTTCTATGTATTTGGCTGTGCATGTCACATGCTGAATAACAGGGAACAACTTGGAAAATTTGACCCAAAGTTTGATGATGGAATATTCGTGGGTTATTCTCTCTCCTTTAGAGCTTTCAGAATCTATAATCTCAGAAGAAAATGCGTTGATGAATCTATGCATGTAAACTTTGATGATTTTGAAACATCTTCATTATCTTGCAATGAAGAAGAACTCAATTAATAGATAAACTCATGTGTTGGGTAAATTCCATCTCATTCTACTCAACAACCCACTCAACCTCATCTTCCAATTCAAGAAGATAACAACTCTTCTCATCATCCAAATAATACCATCATATCTCAGGAGAACACACTCATCTAGACACTATACCATCCACAACAAATCTACCCTCACAATCTCAAATCTCAACATCACCTTCTTCTATACCTCCTCCATTGCTGCTTTAAAATGGACCATGGATCATTCAGTTGATCAAACCATTGGAGATCCATAAGTTGGTGTCCAAACAAGAAGAGGCATCAACAATTTGTGCTTATATCTAAACTTTGTATCTATTGTTGAGCCAAAACAGATAAATGAAGCCCTAGCTGATCCTAGTTGGGTGATTGCCATGAAAGAAGAACTCTCACAATTTGAGAGACAAAGTCTGGAAGTTAGTTCCTCGTCCATCACATATAACCATTATTGGAACAAAGTGGGTGTTTAGAAATAAGATGGATGAAGAAGGAACTGTCATACAAAATAAAGCAAGGTTGGTAGCTCAAGAAAATCGGCAAGAGGAAGGAATTGACTATGATGAAACTTTTGCTCCTGTTGCCAGATTGGAATCTATCCGAAGTTTTCTTCCCCATGCTGCTTAAAAGATATTTCGAGTATTCTAAATGGATGTCAAAAGTGCCTTTCTGAATGGCAAGCTAGCTGAAGACGTCTATGTGAAGCAACCACCTGGATTTGGATTTAAAGATCCAAGTCATCCATATCATGTGTATCGGTTACTTAAAGCTCTATATGGACTGAAGCAAGTTCCTCGTCCTGGTATGATAGTCTCTCCGGTTACCTTCTCAAAAATGAGTATGTCCAAGGAAAAGTTGACAATACTCTCTTCTTCAAAAAGTCTAAAGGTAATATCATTCTTGTCCAAATCTATGTCGATGATATTATTTTTGGCGCCACCGATGAATCTCTGTGTGATGAATTTAGCTCTCTAATGCAAAAGAAGTATGAGATGAGCATGATGGGGGAGCTTACTTTCTTCCTTGGTTTACAAGTAAAACAATATCCAAAAGGCATTTTTATTAACCAAAGTAAATATATTAAAGACCTTCTGAAGAAGTTTCAGCTTGATACTTGTTCTACCATGAAAACTCCTATGGCTCCCCCTCTTAAACTTGATTCTGATCCTGATGGTGTGGCTGTCAATATCACAAGTTAAAGAGGCATGATAGGATCTCAACTTTATCTTACTACAAGTAGACCTGATATAATGTTTGCTACTTGTCTATGTGCTCGACATCAAACAAATCCTAAGGAATCACATCTAGCTGTTGTTTAAAAGGATTTTTTCGGTATCTGAAAGGTACCATAAATCTGGGTCTTTGGTATCCCAAAGACTCTGGTTTTGATCTCATCGGGTACTCTGATTCTGATTTTGTAGGTTCAAAAAAAGACAAAAAGAGTACAACAGGAAGTTGTCAACTTCTTGGTGGAAAGCTTGTGAGTTGGTCAAGTAAAAACCAACATTCGGTAGACACCTCTACCGCTGAAGCAGAATATGTGGCTGCTGGAAGTTTTTGTGCTAAAATATTGTGGATGAAAAACAAGCTATAAGATTACAATCAGATTTTCTCAAAGATCCCAATACTATGTGACAACTCAAGTGCAATAGCCATTGCAAACAATCTAGTGCTTCATTCAAGATCTAAGCATATTGATATCAGATATCACTTTATAAGAGACTATGTCTCTTAAGGTGGTGTGGAACTTCACTTCATTCCAACTGATTATCAATTAGTTGACCAATTCACAAACCACCTTGATGAAGCAAGATTCAAGTTCCTGTATATATAATATAACTTTGTATAAATATGTAAATGTAATTATTTATCCGAAAGTAACTTCCGGCGTCCCTTCTCTTTCTCACTCATCGACGTCTCTCTCTCTTGTACGTCTCTATATAATACCTTGCAACCCTAAACCATACACTCACCGAGGTTCTCTTCTCTCACCACTTTCCGACGATTACCCTTTCCGACGATTACCCTTTCCGACGATAACCCTAGACTTACCGATACACTTTCCGACGCCCTAACCACTCAACGACATATCTCTCTCTCATATACCCACATTACCCGACGTCCCTTTGTTTTCCTCTACCCGACGTCTCCAAGACACTACCCAAAAAAATCTTTATCTCACTACCCTATACACTTTCCGATTACCCTTCTTTCCGAGTATCATATGGTTTCCTGTTGATCATAACTCCTTTCTGTGATTTGAATATGATTCCTTTACTATACGTAGTGAAATTCCTTAGTTTAGCTTATGTTCAAATTCAGCTATAGCATACGCTGATTACCATCAGCGATCGCTGAAGATCAAGGAACAACAAGCTTATCTCTGAAGACCTGAAGATCAGCTATCACACCAGAAGACCATTCAGCGAAAGTCGAAGACCAAAGCTGAAAAAAAAGATAATCAGCTAAGTGACCTGAAGCGGTTCAGTGATAGCAGTGATTATCTACTCAAAGTGTGAAGTCTTGTGAAGCCTCAGCAACACTGAAGTTCATCCTTGAACATTCAGTGTCAGCGATCAAATGAAGCTTCCTCTGCAAGATTAAAGTTTGATCTTATCCTCGATGCACAAAAGTCAAACCTAGAACCATGTCAGAAAAGGACGTACGACTTGTCTCTTATGTCCCCATCATATCTGATACGGTACTGTTCATATTCGGCCATAAACATGGTTGTCTTATTAACAAGGACAAGCTTCCTATCCAAGCTTGACACGTGGCATGTACCTTTTGTCTTGCATTAAATGCAAACGGGTATAAATAAAATGGAGATGTCTTCTTCATTCCAATGCATGCTTCTTTCTAGCCTATACCTTCTGTATTCTTTCTTTCATCTTCTTGTGCATCAAACTGTGTGTTTCTTTAGTTACAATAGAATAGGTTTTAAACTTGTTCTAATTCCGCTTGTAACTGTAAATTTGTTTATTATCTATAAACTCATTTAAAAACCAATTTCTGTGTGTTTGTATTCAACCCCCCCCCCCTCTACAAACTGTTTACTTAATATTTAACTCTTGTAGACCCTTATTGGGACCAACAAGTGGTATCAGAGCAGTGTTTGCTTCTTAAATCATTAAAATATTTGTTTCTTAAAACTATTTTAAAATGTCAAACCCTAATACAAACTATATCGATAATGGATCTTTAGCTAAACTACCTAGATTTATCCATGATAACTTTCCATTATGGAAGGAAAGAATGTCTCTATTTCTAGAGGGATCTGACCCCAAGATTCCCTACTATCTAGAAAATGGACCATTTGTTCCTACAACTATAGTAGCTAGTGTTCCTGCCACCACTACTACTCCAGCCATTCCTGAGAGGAGTATTGTTAAAACTCCTAACAGATGGACTGAAGGAGACAAGAAAGAAATTGCTATTAACTCTAAAGCTAGATCCATAATAGCAATGGCTTTACCAGATGAAGTCTATCACTCTGTCATGAAAATGAGGACTTCAAAGACCATGTGGGATACTCTATGTATCCAATATGAAGGAACTTCTGAGGTAAAAGTAACTAGATGCATATACCTTGTAAGAAAATATGACAGTTTTTTGTATCAAAAGGGTGAATCTCTTTCTCCAATTCACCAGCGATTTAACAGTTAGCTGATTGATCTTAAATCAGTCGACAGAGTATATTCAAACGCTGAAATTCTGACAAAATTCATGGAGGCATTGCCTAATCAATGGGCAGTGTACACTACATGTATAAAGCTGTCAAAGAATCTTGAAACCTTGTCCTTAAGTGTATTATATGGTATGCTCTTAAATGAGGAACAATCCCAGCTTCTAAGGAAGAATCTAATTAATGAACTCAAAGGTGCTAAGAGTACTTCTTTGGCACTTGTGACTTTAGAGGCAAATACTCCTAAAAACTTTCCTTCTTCTTCTATCACCTCAATAACTGAATTAACTTAAACTGATTCAGAAGACACGCTCACTGATGCTGACATGTCTGAGTTTGATAACTCTCTGGCTCTTCTAACCAACAACTTTAGAAGATTTGCTAGAAAAAGTAACTTTCGCAAACCCTCCTCTCTCTCTGACTCTGAAAAGCCAAAGACTGATCTAGCTGAGAAAGCTTCAGCTATCTGCTTTAACTGTCAGCGAAAGGGTCACTTCGCCAGCGAATGTCGATCAAAGAAAGTTGCTGCTCCTACCACCTCCCAGAACTCTGATAAAAAGGAGAAGTATTTGAAACTCAAAAACAAATACCAAGATCTGAAGAAGAACCAGCATAAAGGCAAAGGTCTAATCGCTGAAGAAGTAGACTGGGATGCTGAAGACGATTGGGCTAAGACCTCTGAAGAATCTGGGTTTGATAAAAAAGATCTTGCCTTCCTATGTCTAATGGCAAGAATCGAGGATGTTGAAGAAGCAACTGACACTTCTTCCTCTGAGTCTCCGTCTACTCAGGTAAACATTCCCTCTGACTCTTTACTATCTGAAAAAGATAACTTGTCGGCTCTTGATGCTATGACTGTTGACTTCTACAATGCTTTAAATGGAAAGATTAAAGCTGAAAAAATAAATACTGATTTATCTGAACAATTAAAAAATTGTCATCTTAAAATCAAAGAACTTTCTAAGATTGAAGAAATCCTGAAAGACCAAGTCTTTGCAAACCAAACAATTAGCATCGAGAAGCAGCAAGCTATCGCTGATAGGGAAAAGGCTATCGCTGATCTCAAGTCTGAAAAGGCAACCATCGAAGGATGGTGTAAGGCTTCTGATAAAGTAAATGAGATCATCAATGCCCAACTCCCTATGAAAACACGAAGTGGGTTAGGCTTTAACTCTGAAAAAGAAGAATCAGGGAGTGACCGTTCCATGCTCAAATTCGGAATGTTTGTCTCTTCTATTCCTGATCCTTCTTCTTCAACTTCTTCCTCTCTGTTAAATGAGAAGGTTCTTTTGTCTAATTCTAAGAAAGTGATCAAGAACAAGTTTCTTGACCAAGTTCCTAAGAATAAGATCGCTCAAGATAAGAACAAGAAAGTCTAAGAGAACAATTCTAAATCTAGGAAGAAGGTCTCTGATTTCTCTCAAAAGCCAACTCCCAGAATTAAGATTGATCTCACTCCTACCCCTGAAAACGTAGCAATACCTCTAAGGACTATGGAAAAGGGAATTCTTGGTCCTATCCCTGAAAAGATTCCTGTTCCTTCCCTTTCCTCTTTAATTTCTAAACCTTATAAATATAGGAAGTGCTTTCACTGTGGTGAAACAACCCACATTGCAAGTAAGTGTCCTAATGCTACTAAAGCTGATAAACTAGCTCATGGAAAGAAAGTAGCTCAAGTTGATAAATCAGCAAGAGTGAAATCCACCAAGGTTGCAAAACCAAAGGTGAAGATATCCACTGAAGAGAGTTCCTCAGCTACTAGCTCTTCCGCCACTCCTTCCACTAACAAAGCAGGAACCATAGTAATATGGGTATCTTTAAACAATTAATCCGTTTGTTGTATGTAGAGTGCCAAAGGTATCTGGTATCTCGATAGCCGAATCTCAAGGCACATGACAGGCAGAAAATTTCTGCTCTCTGACTACAAGGAAGAAGCTGGTCCTTCAGTGACTTTTGGTGGAAATGGCAAAGGATACACTAAAGGTTATTGAATCCTGTCCAACGGAGGTACCTCGTTTAATCGTGTTTCCTACGTTGAAGGACTGAAACACAATCTCTTAAGTGTTAGTCACTGACTTCAATGATAAACTTTCCCTCTCTGGCAAAAGAGTTGAAAACGTGTATGTCATTAACATGAATAGCTCTCATTCTGAGAACATGTGCTTTATCTCTCGAGCATCCTCAGATATAAACTGGTTATGGCATAAAAGACTCTCTCATCTCAACTTTAAGACAATAAATGAATTGCCTCAAAAAGACTTAGTCAGAGACCTCCCAAATCATATATTTACAAAGGAATCTCTTTGTTTAGTGTGTGAGAAGGGAAAACTGACAAAAGCCTCCTTCAGGTCAAAGGAAGTTTCTTCTGTGACCACTCCTCTTCAGCTACTCCACATGGATCTCTTTGGACCTGTAAATGTCCAATCTATATCCGGAAATAACTACACTTTAGTGATTGTTGATGAATACTCCAGATACACATGGGTGTTCTTCCTTCGATCCAAAAGTGATACCCCTGAAATGACGATATCTTTTATCAAAAGAATGGAAGTGCTGAACAACTTACTTGTTTGCTCCATAAGAAGTGATCATGGTACTGAATTCAAAAATAGTACCCTGGTAAATTTCTTTCAAGAAAATGGCATCTCTCACAACCTCTCGTCAGTGAGAACTCCTCGGCAAAACGGTGTTGCTGAAAGAAGAAATCGAACTATAATCGAAGCAGCTCGCTCAATGCTCAGCGAATCTCGTCTTCCGACTCAATTCTGGGCTGAAGCTGTCAATACAACGTGCTTTACTCAGAATCGATCCCTGATTGTTAAGCGATTCAAGAAGAGTTCTTATGAATTATTTCATGGGAGAAGACCCACTCTGAAATATCTTCACATTTTTGGATGTACATGTTATATTCTGAATGACAGAGATCATTTGGGTAAATTTGATCTCAAAGCTGATGATGGTATATTTCTTGGATACTCCTCTGTATCTAAGTCTTTCAGAGTATTCAACAAAAGAAGACAACACGTTGAAGAATCTATGCATGTCAACTTTGATGAATCTCGTCTCATTCATCCTTCTCATAATCTTGATGATGATGAAGAATTGAATGCTTGGATGAGATCTCATTATGGGGAACCTGAAACATACTTCAGCAATCAAACTCCAGCTAAAGCAAGTGATGATGAAATCCCTGTAAACCCAATAAGTAATAATCATCCATCTTCAGGGATGGATGTTACTCCTCTAAATCAGATTCCTGTTGCTGATTCCTCTCTTGGAAATTCCTCTGTGAACAACCAAAGTATTTCTGAAAATCAATCCCCTGAAACAAGTCCTATTCCAGAATCTGAAGAACAGGTCGCTAAATCTGCTGTTGATCTCTCTCCTCAACCACCAGCTCAACGATGGACTGCAAATCATCCAATAAATCAGATTATTGGTGATCCTACTGCAGGTATCAAAACACGTAGAGGTACAGGTAATATCTGTCTTTATGTTAACTTCATTTCTCTCTCTGAACCTAAGAAGATAGATCAAGCTATCTCTGATCCTAGCTGGGTTTCAGCTATGCAAGAAGAACTAACTGAATTTCGTAGAAATAAAGTTTGGAATCTTGTTCCTAGACCCTCTGATAAAACTGTCATAGGGACAAAATGGGTTTTCAGAAATAAGCTAGATGAAAACGGGACTATAATTCGCAATAAGGCTAGACTTGTTGCTCAAGGTTATAGACAGGAAGAAGGAATTGACTATGATGAAACCTGTGCACCTATTGCTCGTTCAGAAGTCATAAGACTCTTTTTAGCTTATGCTGCCCACAAAGACTTCAAAGTTTTTCAAATGGATGTTAAAAGTGCTTTTCTAAATGGGAAACTCAGCGAGGAAGTTTATGTAGAACAACCCCCTGGTTTTTCAGACCCTAACCACCCTGGTTATGTTTTTAAACTCGAAAATGCTCTTTACGGGTTAAAACAAGCTCCTAGAGCTTGGTATGATACGTCTCTAAATTTCTTCTCAAAGAAAAATTTGTTCGTGGAAAAATGGACCAAACTCTGTTTTTAAGAAAATATAAAGGTCATACTATTCTCGCTCAAATATATGTAGATAATATTATATTTGGTTCCACAAGACCTGATCTCTGTACTCGTTTGCTAAAAGAATGAAGAAACAATATAAAATGAGTATGATGGGTGAACTAACATATTTTCTAGGTTTGCAGATTAAGCAATCTGACAAAGGAATTTTTATTTGACAAAGCAAATATGTTAAAGACATGCTGAATAAATTTGACATGAATCAATGCTCAGCAATGAAGACCCCCATGGCACCTCCTCTAACTCTGAACAAGGACCCTAATGGGAAACCAGTCAATGTCACTGCCTATCGAGGGATGATTGGATCTCTGTTGTATCTTACAGTGAGTAGACCAGACATCATGTACGCTACCTGTCTTTGTGCTCGGTATCAAGCTGAACCGAAGGAATCCCATCTAATCGCTGTAAAGCGAATCTTCAGATATCTGAAAGGAACTCCAAATCTTGGTCTCTGGTATCCCAAAGGCTCAGGATTTGATCTTATTGGTTACTCTGACAGTGATTTTGCAGGTTGTAAAATTGATAGGAATAGCACCACTGGTGGGTGTCAGTTACTAGGTGGTAAGTTAATAAGTTGGACAAGTAAAAAGCAAAACTCAGTGTCCACTTCCACCGCTGAAGCTGAATACGTAGGAGCCGGTAGTTGTTGTGCTCAAATCCTCTGGATGAGAAATCAACTCAGAGACTACGATCTAACGCTCTCTAAGATTCCTATATATTGTGATAGCACAAGTGCTATAGCAATCGCTAACAACCCTGTTCTACACTCCAAAACCAAGCACATTGAGATCCGATATCAATTTATCAGAGATCATGTGATGAATGGTGAAGTTGATCTCCATTTTGTTCCTACTGAATATCAGCTCGCTGATCTTTTCACCAAGCCTCTTGATGAAACTAGATTCAATCTACTCATCAGCGAACTTGGTATGTTGAACGCTGAATAATTTATTAATCAGTGACCAACAAAGGATTACAAATAAAGCCTTCAACCCTTCCATTCTCTGAACTCTGATTCAGCGATATCTAGGCCATCTCCTCAGGTATTATCTTCTAATCTTTAACACACTTTGATATCTTCTCATCAAAGAATGTCTCTCTTAAAATTAAAACTCCTTACTGACAATCCTTTATTATTAGTGATGAAGATTTTTCTAAAATTATTAATGATAAACCTTCCTTATGGATAATTATCATTATAATCTTTTAAAAATAAAGAAAAGGACACGTCAGACCTTTTTCTGACACACGACGGACCACGACGTTTCCATTCCTACCCCTTTCTTGGAATGTGTGCCAAGTCATAATTTCTTTTTCAAAAAGCTGAAACCGTCGTTTAACATCCTTTCTCTCTCCTCTTGCTATTTAAGCACTTCTCTTGCCTTACTTGCCTCCCTCCGCATTCATAACTTTCTTAAAGGCAAAAGATTTCTTTCGAATCTCCAAGTTTTCTTTAAGAACACCAAGAACACGCACTTGTGCGTTTTTCTCTTTCATTCGACTAAGGTTTGATCTAAACTTAAACTTAAGAACTGGAAACAGCTTGTTTCATGTTTCTTACCTATTTCATTCTTAAAATCAATAAAATCGTGCTTTTAGAGTGAAAAACAATTTCCTTTTTCAAAACCCTGTTCTTAGAATAGAAGATTTTTTTTAACAAAAAAAAAAAAAATTATTTGTTACTATTGCTAACAAGCATTTTGATATTGTTCATCAAAATACTTGTTTCCTTGATCTTACATTTGGTACTTTTTATACCAAAAACTCTGGTTTATACATTCATGTATTAAAACCATGATTTATCTCTTTGATGTTGCCATTTTTCCTACAGAAATGGCCTCTGCTTCCAACATTGCTGAAACTACTTCTGCTGAAAAGCAGTTGGTCGCCGCACCAAACTGCCATTTTGAGCTGGAAAAGTCAACCTTCAAGCCATGCAATTACATTGCACTGGTGGACATCCTCTCTGAACGCCCTCAGTTCAAGGACGCTGCAACCTTTCTCAAGGTGTGCCCTCTGATGTATGCCTTCGTTCACAATCCAGTAGGCATCACTTCTCACCTTCAGGCTCTGTGGTACACGGCGAAATGTACCACTTTGACGACTGACAAGGGCAATATCCTCCCTGCTATTGCCTTCACCATCCCTGATCTTGGATTCTTCTCGTTCTCAGCGGGTTTTGTACGTCACGCACTAAGACTCCCTCAGCGCAAGAAGGGTGTGCAATGGGGCACTGAACCAACTAAGCAGCAGATCAATACTTTCTTGGACTCCATTGGCTACAAGTGGGAGAACCCCTCTGTAAAGACAGTAGGTTCAAAGCTGGAAAAGAAGCGGCTCCCTGCTAAATGGCAATACATTTTCACCCAGGTCATTCAGTGCCTAGGCTCCAAAGTTGGCTCCCATGACCAGGCGAGCAAACACTTTCAAGACCTTCCTTACTCTCTCTGCACAGGTCATACCTTGAACTACGCTGACTACATCTTCAGCGATATGTGCAGCCGCCTCAACGCCTCCACCAGACATCCTGTTATCCCTTACCCCCGTTTCTTCTCCATCATCCTTGAAGAGGCTTTCGGGGAGAGCTACCCGAAAGTCGGTGACTTTGCCTTCTCAATGGTAGGGAAGAAGTCCCTGGACCTTGACGAACGTCCAGGTGATGCTCCTTTTACTCCTTACATGCTACAACTTATAGGAGCACCTGTGAACAGTCTAGTATTTATCACAAAACTGAAGTATATTGAAAAGATTATGTTTAAGTCCTTCTACATAACAAAACCTTCATGACTGTGAAAAAGTTCCACAACCTCTAACAAATCCTCTAACATTGTTTCCAAAATTTAACCGTTCCTCCATTTCTCTCATGATATCAGTTAGTAATTCCTTGCAAAGTGTCATGTGCCTTGAGCATCCAGAGTCTAAAACCTACACATGACACATCTGCAGAAACAATTACATAGATTTAGGTACCCATCTGAAAACGGTCCTTTCAGATTAGTAATAAAAGAAGGAGCTCTGAATTTGGATTTTGCAGAAGTAAATTCAGAAGTTTGTTTAGAACTTGTTTGACATTGTTAGACAACTAAGATTTAACCTTTTATGAGTTTTAGAAGTCTTATTTGAAGAATTTGATGAAGCATTCTTGATTGATTTCTTAGAAAACTTTTTATTAAATTTTGAGTTTAGTTGGAAGTTATGATGTCCACAATTTACACAATGAATATGACAAGAAAGAACTGTCAACAAATTAACACATAAGCAAAAAGTAACAACATTATATTTAGGAATAAATGCTTTCTTTTATTCAAAATAGTAGAATTGTGTACATCATTTGTCATAAAAGAATGAAAATTATCTAATTTGTCTTGCTTTGATAATCTTTCATCTTTTCTCTTCCAAACTAAAGTGGACAACTCTGTAAAAGATAAGAAATGAGGATTAGAATTATAAGAATTTTTGACAGTTTTATTTTCATTCTTTTGATTTAGCTGCTTTGTAGATGTTGAAATTGAAGATTGACCTCTTTCAAAAAATTTGACCCTTGAGTTAAAATCTGATGATGACAACTTAGATTTTCCGGTAGTTGAGTTTGATTCAGATGCTTTGTATGCAGAAGAAGAACAAGTGTGAGAAATAGGAGTGTTTGATTCAGATGCTTTGTATGCAGAACCTGATTAGTTCTCAAACTCTTCTTTTAAGAAAATAGATCCAAACATTTCTGAAGGTATGTTGGGTTCTTCAGATTTAAGTGTTTCTCCTTCAATCATGGAAGATTTAGATTTGTAAACAACATATCCTTCTTTAGTAATGACTGCCACAACTGGATCCATTTGACACATGTAGCAATTTGCAGCAAAATGAGCAACCTCCTCATCATAGTCATCATCACTCCAGTTCAACCAGTCTTCTTCAAATCTTGTGAAGGGAGCAGGATTGATTTCCTTCTTCTTTGCTAACAAATGCTTTTTTCTCATAGTACCCAACATTTTTTACCTTAGGCATTTTGCACTGTCTAGCAAAATGACCAGGTTTACCACAGTTAAAACAACTGGTTGGTACTGCATCATCTTTTTGAACAACATCTTTTGTTATAATCTTCTAAGCTCCATATTATGTTTTGGGTTTGCTTTTATATTTTTGACTATATCTTTGATTAAACTGCCTAGTCATAAAAGCAATGCCCTCAGAAAATTTTTTCATCTCTTCATTAGATTCATTCCCATTACAGAGAGCAACTTCTGGGATCTAACAGATTTTATTCTTTAAAGGTATTTTCGTAGAACAGTTAATTTTTTTACTCAACAGGGCCAGAGTGTCATTTGGCTTTTTCTGTTCATTTTTTCTAGACTTAATCTTGTCCTCTTCTGAAACAAGATTTCATAAACATCATGACTAGACTTTCTGGATAGATTTCTAGTGACCATATTATCAGAAAAACTTGTCCATTCATTTCCAATATTATTCAAAAATTTATTATTAAACCCCATTCCTTCTCAAATCATTAGAATATTATTAAATCTGTGATAAGTCTCAGTAACTGACTCACCATCTTTATATCTAAAATTTTCATAAGTTCCAATACAGATATTAAGCCTTTGTGCTTGAGCTGTAGTACTCCCCTGCATCTGAGCCTCTACTTCATCCCACATGGCTTTAGCGGAAGACAAACTATCGACTCTATTGAATATCTCGTTTGGAATAGCCATAGTGAGTAATGTAAGAGCCTTTTTATCTATTTTGGCTTGCTCCTTTTCAGTAGTACTGTACATACCTGGACATTTCTTGATGCGGGTTGCAGGAATTTCAGGAATGGTATCTGTTCTTGGAACAACAAAAATTTCAACATATAACTCAAGGGGACCATTGATAATGGATTGCATCAAGGCTTCAACAATATTATCAAGAAATTGTATCGTTCGAATTCGCCATTGATGATATTCACCCAAGAAAATAGTTGGTGACTTTGTTTCAGATCCGATGTAGACGATTTCTTTCGACATTTTGAATTTGAGGGTTGAAAATTCACCTGAATTTGTAATTACAAACAGATCAGATCAATCTTGAAAAGATTGATCAAGGATTTATAGAATCTAGTCAGATCTGACAGATTCTTAAGAGAAAGTTTGTAACAGAATTAACAACCAGATGAATTGGCTCTGATACCACTTGATAGAACCCAAGATTCAAAATATAGAAAGAATAATGAATATAGAACAATATAGGAGCAATGATGACGGATGTAGTATTGATATTAACAGAATTACAAGTATATGTCTTTAAAGTAAAGAGAGATCTTAGAACATTAGTTATTACAGACTAACTAACCTTCTATTTATATACAAGTAGAGGTACTAAACTGACATAGGTTTACATGACAAACCAATAGTATCTATATAAATGGAATTACAAGTTCAGAACTACTTCTGAATTTCTTCAGAACAGTCATCAGAAGTTCTTCAGAACTCTTAAGAACTTCTTCAGAATCTTCAGAACTTCAGAAGTAGCCACTTCAGAAGTTATGCCTTAGACTTTCTTGTGCTCCTTTACTTCTGACTTTGGTCTTCTGATATTTCCTTTATCTTTTCAGAACCCGTTCAGAAGATCTGAACTGTATAGCTTCAGAACCCAGTGTCTTTTGAAGTTATTTCATATGTTCCGACAGTTGGTATCAATAGTGCCGACCATAAGTTCCTAGTTCATCCATCGTTAGTTCTTTTCTACAATATATGTTAGGTCGTATGTTCTTACGTTCGTCGTAAGATCTTGGTCGTAAGACCTGGTCGCAGGATCGTGGTCATGACTTTTCGGTCATGACTTTGATAATTTCCTACCCGAACAACCGTCATGGGTAGTATCCTTAGTGTCATGAGTATGTGTGTCTTCTGGATCCATTTGACACATGTAGCAATTTGCAGCATAATGAGCAACCTCCTCATCATAGTCATCATCACTCCAGTTCAACCAGTCTTCTTCAAATCTTGTGAAGAGAGCAGGATTGATTTCCTTCTTCTTTGCTAACAAATGTTTTTTTCTCATAGTACCCAACATTTTTTACCTTAGGCATTTTGCACTGTCTAGCAAAATGACAAGGTTTACCACAGTTAAAACAACCGGTTGGTTCAGCATCATCTTTCTGAACAACATCTTTTGTTATAATATTATGAGCTCCATCTTATGTTTTGGGTTTGCTTTTATACTTTTGATTATATCTTTGATTAAACTGCCTAGTCCTAAAAGCAATGCCCTCAGAAATTCTTTTCATCTCTTTATCAGATTCATTCCATCACAGAGAGCAACTTCTGGGATCTCACAGATTTTATTCTTTGAAGGTATTTTCATAGAACTGTTTATCTTTTTACTCAATAGGGCCAGAGTGTCATTTGTATTTTTCTGTTCATTTTTTCTAGACTTAATCCCGTCCTCTTGTGAAACAAGATGTCATAAACATCATGAATAGACTTTCTGGATAGATTTCTAGTGACCATATTATCCGAAAAACTTGTCCATTCATTTCCAATATTATTAAAAAATTTATTATTAATTTCTAAATTTGACTTCTGAACCCCATTCCTTCTCAGATCATTAGAATATTATTAAATCTGTGATAAGTCTCAGTAACTGACTCACCTTCTTATATCTTAAATTTTCATAAGTTCCAATACAGATATTAAGCCTTTGTGCTTGAGCTTTAGTACTACCTGCATCTGAGCCTCTACTTCATCCCACATGGCTTTAGCGGAAGTCAAACTATCGACTCTATTGAATATCTCATTTGGAATAGCCATAGTGAGTAAAGTAAGACCTTTTTATCTATTTTGCCTTGCTCCTTTTCAGTAGTACTGTACATACCTGGACTTTTCTCGATCCGGGTTGCAGGAATTTCAGGAGTCGTATATGTTCTTGAAACAACAACAATTTCAACATATCACTCAAGGGGACCATTGATAATGGATTGCATCAAGGCTTCAACAACATTATCAAGAAATTGTATCTTTCGAATTCGCCATTGATGATATTCACCCAAGAAAAGAGTTGGTGGCTTTGTTTCAGATCCGATGAAGACAATTTCTTTCGACATTTTGAATTTGAGGATCAAAAATTCACCTGAATTTGTAATTACAAACAGATCAGATCAATCTTGAAAAGATTGATCAAGGATTTCAAGAATCTTGTCAGATCTGAAAGATTCTTAAGAGAAAGTTTGTAACAGAATTAACAACCATATGAATTGGCGCTGATACCACTTGATAGATCCCAAGATTCACAATACAGAAAGAATAATGAATATTGAACAATATAGGAGCAATGAAGTCGGATGTAGTATTGAGATTAACAGAATTACAAGTATATGTCTTTAAAGTAAAGAGATATCTTAGAACATTAGTTATTACAGACTAACTAACCTTCTATTGATATACAAGTAGAGGTACTAAACTAACAGAGGTTTACATGACAAACCAATAGTATATATACAAATGGAATTACAAGTTCAGAACTACTTTTGAATTTCTTTAGAACAGTCTTCAGAACTCTTCAGAACTTCTTCAGAATCTTCAGCACTCCAGAAGTAGCCACTTCAGAAGTTATGCCTTAGACTTTCATGTGCTCCTTTACTTCTGACTTTGGTCTTCTGATATTTCCTTTATCTTTTCAGAACCCGTTCAGAAGATCTGAACTGTATAGCTTCAGAACCCAGTCTCTTTTGAAGCTATTTCATATGTTCCAATAGTTGGTATCAATAGTGACGACCATAAGTTCCAAGTTCATCCATCGTTAGTTCTTATCTATAAAATATGTCAGGTCGTAAGTTCTTACCTCTGTCGTAAGATCTTGGTCGTAAGACCTGGTCGTAGGACGTGGCGGCAGGACCGTGGTCGTGACTTTTCGGTCATGACTTTGATAAATTCCTACCCGAACAACCGTCGTGGGTAGTATCCTTATCGGTCGGGGGTACGACTGTCATGGGTATTATCCTCGTCAGTCAAGGGTGTGATTTTTTACCCAAACAGTTAGCCCCCCGAAATTTGGATTTCAAAGCCATTTGAATTTCAAATCTCACTCCAAAGAAAATACATAACTGTCAGAGATACGTGTTGTATTTGAACCGTTGGACTAAAAATAAATTTAGTCAGTCGGGGACTAAATCGATAAGATTGTACGATGGTTAACGGGTGATCCAGTTGTTGAGAACTAGTGTGATAACAATCACAATTAATATGATCATCAAAGATGATAGTTTCTAGCGTTTATAGCCGATTTGTCACTCATAAAATGCGATTTAGCGATGATCGTGCGATAATATGTGAGTTTACGTTTGTTGTATTTTCGTGCGATCTTGTGATGGTCGTGCGATCTTGGCGATTGTCGTGCGATCATGCGATGTTCGGGCGATCTTTGCGATGTTCGTGTGATCATGCGATGTTCGTGCGATCTTTGCGATGTTCGTGCGATCATGCGATGTTCGTGCGATAATGGGATCGTGCGATTATGCCATGTTTGTACGATCATGCGATTATGCCATGTTTGTACGATCATGCCATCATGCGATATCCGTGCGATCTTGCGATGTTGGTCGTGCGATCTTGTGATGGCCATGTAATCATGCGATTTTTCCATTATCGTTTGTTAGTACTAATTAGCCGTACGGTCGCTAATTTGTCCCGAGTAATTTGCGACAGAGGCAAACTTCAATTGATAAGAAAGTTGCAACCGAGTAAAATTGGACGAAATCGTACGACCATTGGACGAAATCGTACGACCGCTAGTAGTAACATACGTAGAACCAATGACTCGTAGCACGGAGAAGAGATGTCCGACATACTGGTGGTTTCGTCGTACGACCAAGCTTCTATCGTCCGACAAAAGATACAAAGGAACGGCCAGTGACATGAGTCAGCGTTATCATATCTGTGTCTCGACCGTCGAATGACACCTCGATCATTCGCTTGACTAACATTATAACATGCGTACTTACTGTGTTATTTATTGCATGACCGTTATCATTGAAGATAACGGATATAACAGATGTAACAATGGCCCTTATTTTTTACCTGAATGTTACAAACTCGGTAGGTATAAATAAAGGGGCACGAAGATGCGAAAGAACACATTGAACACCCCATACTCTCAAGAGAGAGCATATTCAAGCCTTTCTTACTCTTTTTCTTTAAATTTAGACACGGTCATTGACGACGTCCCTTATTAACATCATTTCTCATTAGTCCATCGACGATACCCACCATCGTCCGCGGTTTTTTTCCTCGGCCAAGGTTTTTTCCGCGTCACCAAATATCTTTGTCTTTCGTTTATTTATCGCTTTATTGTGTTTGTCGTTTGATCCTTTCTTTAGTCGGATAATTTCCACATTGCCCTCAAGTTGATTTTATTAAACCAATTTTTGGCATAAACAGTTTGGCGCCATCCGTGGGACCCTGTCTAGAGGAAATCCTTCGGTAAACCTTTTAGTTACTAACGTTTGCTGTTGAGAATTGTAGGGATGTCGAATCAACCAACGATCGAACAACTGATGGCTGAGCTCGAAAACGCTCGTCAAGGTATTAACCATCTGGAAAACCAGCAAGGACCTCCAGGATCGAACGACCCTATATTTTTTTTCTATAATGCGGTATTCAGTAGTCAAGCAACAGGGCCTGCTACCTTAACAAGTATACCGCCGTTCAGTCCAGGACAAATGCCGTTTATCCCGATGCCCTTACCGTTCGTTCTAAATCCATGAACGAGGACAGGAGTGCGCATAATCCAACTAGAAGCATCTCAGCCAACAACCGGCATACCAATGACTAGGGTATCAGTATCGACCATGAACATTGGTAGCTCAGGACTTATCCAAACGAATGTATCCAACATATAAACTGAATTTAGTGGGCAAAGCTTGGCAGGCAGTACATCCGGATTCCAATTTCAAAATATGGCTATTGGCCAAAACTCCCATGTATCAACGAAACTACATCAACCTCCTCTCTCTCAGGGTCACCTGTTTCATGACACGTTCACAGAAAACCACGCCCAAAACCTCAACTTTCATAACCATCCTTTTAAAAATAATTAAAATAATGGTAATCCTAAATTAATGTTTTATAACAACAAATTTTCAGGAGGAGGTTCTAGCGACATGATGCATGATCCAGTCGCACGACGTCTGAAATTATTGGAGGAACACAACTAGAAAGTCCTATCGCTACTGTCAAAAATCCCAGGCGCCGCCATACCTGTTGATGTCAAACCTCCAACGGAGTATCAGGCGTCACCTTTGTTGGACATAATAGCTCGGTTTGAGAGACCACAGAAGTACACGATCCCAACGATGAATCCTAAGTACGCGGGATTGTCGGATCCAAACGAACATGTCATGCAATACATGCAACTAATGTGGACAATCTCGATCCTGCAATATTATTAGGAAGTATGTATGTGCAAAAGCTTCGGTGCAATGCTGATAGGAGCCGCGTTACAATGGATGATAAACTTGAAGCCCCAATCGATCAACTCCTTCGCCGAGCTCGTCAACCAATTCTTCCAACAATTCACGAGCAGTCGCAAAATGTATACACAGACGGGAGATTTAGATTATGTTATTAAAAAATCTGGTGAATCCATCAAAAACTGTTTTAACCATTTTAACTCTGAAATGATAAGGATACGAAATTGCGACATCCAAACAACGATCGAAGCTAATAAACGAGGTTTTGACACTACATCTGAACTGTATCTCGATCTAACGAAGAATCCCGCGGAAACGTTTGAGGACGTACGAGCAAGAACCCCATACATGCGTTTGGAGGATGACGCTAGCTTCAGGCACAAACTTACTAACGACAAGCGCATACTAAGCGTAACGAAGCCGGATTCAAGCACAAAGCACCTGTTAGAGCAGACTCAATGAAACAAATCTCTAACGTCAGTTTCGACAAAAGGAGAGAAGCCAACATTTCGTCACGATTCCCGAATCACTCTAAGATTTCTTCAAACGGTTTTAAAGGAAGCATGAAAGATCTGGTCGAAGCATTAAAAAGCATTTAGTCTACCATCCGATGGCCAAAAAAAAAGCGATAAACCCAATGACGAAAAAACTCGAAAATTTGTGACACTTCCACGATGACTATGGCCATTAGACCGATGGTTGCCTTGCTCTGAGAAAAGAGGTCGCATGGTTGATCCCTAAGGGACATCTGAAAGACATGTTGCCCAATGACGCAGGTAAACTTTCTAGACCCCCATCTCCGCCAACTACTAAAGTTGTGAATTGCATTACAGGTGGATCCGACGTCTGCGGACTCACTTACTCCGCAGCCAAGAGGTATGCAGCCCAGCGAACGGACGACCCCGATATCCCCTGTCAGACCAAAGTGGATAAAGAACTGGACACGATGCCAATCACTTTCGATGACCATGACCATCATGTGCGCCATAAGCATTACGAAGGCCTTATCCTATAGCTGACCATCGGGAATTGCCCAACCAAAAGAGTCCTTATTGATGGCGGAAGGTCGGCAAACATCATTTTCCTGAGTACCCTGAAAATCATGGGGACTGCTCAGACTAAAATTATTCGATGGTCGACCGTCCTGGTCGGTTTCAACGGTGACGCAACCAGCACCGTCGAAGAAATCGTGCCACCTGTCTACGCCAAAGGAATCAACAAACAGACGTAGTTCAATGTCATTCATTGTTCGTTAGCATATAACGTTATCTTGGGACGACTATGGATCCACGACATGAAAGTCGTGCCTTCAACTTATCATCAAACTATCAAATTTCCAACTCCGTAGGGGGTCCAGGAAATCAAAAGTGAGCAAAAGATGGCGAAATAATGCTACAAGACGGTGATGAATCACAGAAAGAATCAAGCATAGTAATTACATATCCAAGAAGACTTCATTGACGATCTACAATCTGAACAAATTGCGTTTAACGAGAGTCGACCTGATCGTACGATCTTCGTGGGGGCATCGCTAGACCCCGTTATCAAAAAGGAGATCTTAAATTTCTTAAAAAACAATGCAGACTGTTTTGCTTGGTCGCACGAAGATATGGTTGGCATAGAACCAGAAGTCATATCGCATAAACTCAACATTGATCCTACGTTCAAACCCATCAAGCAAAAGCGTCGCAAATTTGCTCCTGAACGGAATAAAGTTATCAACGTTGAAGTGGACAATCTACCAAAGACGGGAAAAATACAAGAAGTATATTATCCGACTTGGCTTGCAATTGTTGTTGTCGTTAAGAAAAATAACGGAAAGTGGCGCGTTTGTGTATCGACGTCACAGACCTCAACAAGGCCTGTCCGAAAGACCCCTTCCCTATACCACACATTGACGCCATGGTCGATGCAACGACTGGCCATGAATTACTGATGTTCATGGACGCGTACTCGGTTAACAATCAGATCCCGATGCACCCACACGATCAAGAGAAAACAACTTTCATATCTGACAAAGGTATATATTGTTATAAAGTCATGCCTTTTGGTTTAAAAAATGAAGGATCCACATACCAGCGATTGGTCAATCAAATGTTTAAAAATTCTTGGCATACACGATGGAAGTCTATATCGACGACATGTTGGTCAAATCTAAAAAAGCGGAAGACCATATTAGTCATCTGATGCAGTCGTTCGACATCCTCCGGAAATATGCGATGAAGTTAAATCCGGCAAAATGCTCTTTCGGAGTATACGCTGGAAAGTTCCTAGGCCACATGGTCACATGACGAGGAATTGAAGCAGGCCCCGACCAGATAAAGGCAATTGTCAATATACAGTTGCCACTAAAAATGGACGGACGAGTCACCGCGCTAAACAGGTTCTTTTCTGGCTCCTCCGATAAATGTAATTTGTTTTATAATGTCTTAAGGAAAAACAAAGGGTTCAGTTGGACGGACGACCACGAGCAAGCATTGCAAAATCTTAAAAAGTACATGTCGTCATTGCTCTCGAAACTCGAAGACAGAGAAGAATTACAATTTTATCTGGCGGTAAGTCTGACCTCCGTAAGTGTCGTCTTAGTACGAGAAGGCGACAAAAAATAACTGCCAATATACTACGTAAGTAAATCTATATTGGACACAGAGAAAAGGTACTCCTCAATCGAAAAACTAATATTTGCCTTAATCGTCGCTGCTAAAAAACTTCGACATTATTTTGAAACTTATCCTATCATAGTCGTTACTAATTACCCGTTGAAGTCTGTCCTACGAAAACCCGAATTAACAGGTCGACTGGCAAAATGGAGCATTTACCGTAGTAGCTACGTCATTGTATACAAACCTAGGACAACAGTCGCAGATCATGGCGGACTTCGTTGCCAATTTTAGCCCAGAACTCGATAAGCCTTGGAGGAAGCCCCGGCATTAGAAGAAACACTCATTGTGGCGACTCAAGACGAACAACCTTGGATGATGTTCGTCGATGGTTCCTCTAATGTACGGGGGACAGTACTTGGTGTCGTCTTAAAATCGCCACAAGGGGGCATCATGGTATACTCTGTGTCACGCGAATTCAAGGCAACGAACAACAAAGTAGAATACGAGGCCTTGATAATGTTGGGACCAAAATCTACGACCTACGACCATTAGACGAGATCGTACGAATGCTAATATTAAGATACGTAGAACCATCGACTCGTGGCACGGAGAAGGCATGTTCGACATACTGGTGGTTTTGTCGTACAACCAATCCTTTATCATACGACGCAAGATACAAAGGAACGACCAATAACATAAGTCAGCGTTATCATATATGTTTCTCGACCGTCGAATGACTCCACGATCATTCACTTGACTAACATTATAACATGCGTAATTACTGTGTTATTTATTGCAGGACCGTTATCACTGAAACTAACGGATATAATAGATGTAAATATGGCCCTTATTATTGACCTGACGCGTTACAAGCTCGGTCAGTATAAATAAAGGAGCACGAAGACGCGAAGGGACACATTGAACACTGGATACTCGCGAGACAAAGCCTATTCAAGCCTTTCTTACTGTTTTTCTTTAATTTATACACAATCATTTTATTACATGGACGACGTCCCTTATTGACGTCATTTCTCATTAGTGCATTGACGATACCCACCAACGTCCGCGGTTATTTCCCTCGACCAAGGGTTTTTCTGCGTCACTAAATAGCTTTGTCTTTTGTTTATTCATCGTTTTATTGTGTTTGTCGTTTGATCCTTTCTTTAGTCGGATTGTTTCCACGTTGACCTCAAGTTCATTTTATTAAACCAATTTTTGGCATAAACAGTTTGGCGCCATCCGTGGGACCCATATAAAGAAAATATTTCGACAAACCTCTTTTACTAACATACATCTCTGAGATTTGAAGGGCTTGAAAAATCGACCATCAATCGAAAAGTTGACGGTCAAACTCGAACACTCCCGTCAATGCGTCACCCGGTTGGAAAATCTGCAAGGACCTGCAGGATCCGAACGACCCCATGTCCCCCTTAATGACGCAACAACTAAGAAGAAAACGAAGTCGGCCAGAGTACCATCATTTGATTCAGGGCAAGAAGCGATCTGATTAGCGGTTGGAGCACCAATGCCTTAGCACGAAACGTTTCGGCCAACAACCGGGACGCGAGTGTCCCAACAAGAAACGTTCCGATCTGCAACTAACACACCAACAATCGACTATGTTACGGGAAAATACGACAACTTTAAGCCCACGCGTTCTGCGGCTAAGGGAAACTCGTCACAACAATCGAACAACCCCCGAACCTCTCCTCGAACAAGTGCACGTGAGGATCTGGGCGCCATGCCCGTCGCCTTCCACATCTGGGATACTAACGACGTACGAGGAAAGTATCATAACGAGTTGGTCGTCAGGAATTGCTCGATCGGAAAGATGGGAATAGGTGGTCTCAGAACGAAGGAGTGATTGAAGAAAAAGCTCTTTCCTTTTTGGAGTAGACTCTCACTCTTTTGTAGAAGACTCTCACTCTTTTTAGACTCTCGCTTCTTTGGAAGAAACTCTCTCTCTGGAATAGACACTCGTAGCAGCGGCTCGAGATGTACATTCACGATAGAACTCGGAGTCACCTCCGGATCACCACAAGGGGGCTCAATGGTGTAATCCATGTCACTAGAACATGGGACCTGAACCCTCGAGCAAATATGCTAGCCACCCGGGAATCACAAAATAAAAATTGCCCGCATAATAGAAAGGCGTCCGGTGAAAGTCGGAGACAACCAAAAAGGAAAACTTAGTCACTTAAGGGATCAAACGTCTCTCGTAGTTGGGTTACGGTACATACAAAAGAAATTGATTTTCTAAAGTTTCTTCCCTTTTCTTTATTCATCGAACATCACTAACTTAAGCATCATAGGGTCATTAGTCGACCCAAACGAGCACCTTAACTTTTATCTTGGGTCGCAAGAGAATAGGTAGGTCGAACGATCTATCAATACTTGTGCAAACTATGAATACAATGGTAAAACGAATCATCGGGCAAACATACAATGTTCGTAAATCCCTTGCGAGGATGGTATCCGCGGACCGTTGGGAAAAACCCCCGTGACAGTATGCCCCTACCTCACAGAATTTTCCGTTGTCGCAAGTTACCATTTCTAAACACAGGATATTTTCCTCTCTCACAGGTTGGATTGTTTATCCAACAAACGAGTAGAACGCTCACCTCCGTCACAGGTTGGATCGTTTATCCAACGAATGAGCATAACGCTCGCCTCCATCACAGGTTGGATCATTTATCTAACGAACAAGCAGAATGCTCGCCTCCGTCCCAGGTTGGATCATTTATCCAACGAACGAGCAGAACACTCACCTCCATGACAAGCTAGATCGTTCTTCCACGCTCACTGGTTAAACGTTTTCATGTTCGACTATCACAAGATATTCATCGATCAGCGTTTACCTCCGCTTTTCGATTAAATACACCCTAGTCGCAAGATATTCACCAAAAAAAATTCACATTCACCACGGGATTAGTCTCCTTTATCAAGGAGTACTACCAATGAAGCAGGGTCATCACCCTCAAATCGGGTCGTTCATCCAAACGAACATTGTCGTTTAAGAAAAACTCGACCATTGTTATCACAGGTTATTTAGTAAGTGTTCCGCACAATTGAAAAACATAAAAGGTCACTTTTATTAATTCCCATAAAAATTTACAAGTGAAAGGCGCAACCACCAATGCCCTTTGAATTCCATATTCGAAGTTGCGATCGGATCTATTCATTAAAAATAATCGATTCAATACATTTCTTATGTACCTATGGGTGGAATCTCTTTGCTTAGCGTGTGAAAAGGAAAATTGACAAAAGCCTTTTTCATATCTAAACAAGTTTCCTCAGTGACCTCACCTCTTCAGCTTCTCCATATGGATCTATTTGGACCTGTCAATGTCTAATCTCTATCTGGAAAGAAGTACACTCTTGTGATAGTTGATAAATATTCCAGATACACATGGGTATTTTTTCTTCGATCCAAAAGTGATACACCTGACGGAATTATTGCATTTATCAGAAAAATGGAAGTCCTGAACAATCTTATCGTTCGCTCCATGAGAGGTGATCATGGTACTGAATTCAAGAACAGTACCTTGATTAATTTCTTTGAAGAAAAAGGAATCACTCACAACTTCTCATCAGTGAGAACTCCTCAGCAAAACGATGTTGCTAAAAGAAGAAATCGAACAATCATTGAAGCAGCTCACTCAATGCTTAGTGAATCGCATCTACCTACTCAATTCTAGGCTGAAGTAGTCAATACATCGTGCTTTACTCATAATCGATCCCTTATAGTGAAGCGATTCAAGAAGACCTCTTATGAACTATTTCATGGAAGAAGACCCTCTCTAAAATATCTACACATTTTTTAATGTAGATGTTATATTCTGATTTACAGAGATCATTTGGGTAAACTTGATCCAAAAGCTGATGATGAGATATTTCTTGGACACTCTTCTGTATCTAAGTCTTTTAGAATCTTCAACAAAAGAAGACAACATGTTGAAGAATCCATGCACGTCAAATTTGATGAATCTCGCCCAATCAAAAGAAATCTCAGTGTATAAAAAGTATAAAGCCAAGTATAGGATAGAAAAGGAAAAGAATCTAAGTAAAGGAAAAACTTTGGTTGCTGAAACCCATTGTTGGGAAGATGAACATACCTCAGAGAGTGAGAGTGAGTATGTAACAAAATGCCTCATGGCCAAGATTGATGAACTTGAAGAAATGGAGAGATCACTCCACATCACTACTCTTGTCTCTTGAAAGAGCACATAAAATAGCTTCAAAATACTTAGCTTAAAGGAAAAAGACTTCTGAAGTATGTACTTTAGAAGTTCTGAAGATTTGAATAAAGTTCTAAAGAAGTTCTGAAGGAGCTCAGAAGAACTTTTGAAGTATGTTTCTGAAGATAGTTCAAAACCATTTCTGAAATGTGTCTGTCTTGCTATTGTTGTTAATTTAGTCTTTGTGTTTTGTGTATAAATAGAAGTTAGTTAAACCTTTGTATAGTGAGTAGTTCCAGATTTGTTCTTGTACTGTAATTGACATATCAGTAATCTTTGAATATCAATACTACATACGATTTAACTGCTCCAAATTATGTGTTCTTTACATAATTCATTGTTAATCTTTGATATCTGTGTTCTAACAATTGGTATCAGAGCCAATTCATCTTACAATCTGGTAACCGATTCTGTTACGAAATTGTCAGTTCTGACAGTTTCTTGAATTCTTGAATTCTTGAATTAATCTTTTAAAGATTAATTCGAATTGAATTTAAATCATTACCAAAGGTGAATTAGCGATCAATCAGATCAAGAATGAACAAAGAAATCATTTCCATCAGTTCTGAAACAAAACCTCCTACCCTGTTCTTGGGCGAATACCATCAATGGCGGATTCGCATGATTCAATTCTTAGACAACATTGATGAAGCTTTGATGCAGTCCATAGTGAATGGACCATTTGAAGTGTATGTGGAAATCCATGCTGTTCCTCGCACTGAGACAACTCCAAAAATTCCAGCAACAAGAATCAGAAAGAATTTTGGAATGTACAGCAATGCAGAGAAGGAACAAGCAAAAATAGATAAAGGAGCTCTTACTCTTCTCACTATGGCAATTCCAAATGAAACATTCAACAGGGTTGATAGTTTAACATCTGCAAAAACCATGTGGGATGAAGTTGAAGCTCAGATGCAGGGAAGTACAAAACCACAAGCACATAGGTTAAACATATGTGAGAGGCTATTATTGATACTTATCACAGACTTAACAACATTCTGAATGATCTAAGGAGGAATGGACTTCAGAAATCTAATTCTGAAATTAATAACATATTTCTGAACAATCTTGGTAGTGAATGGTCAAGTTTTTCTGATACCTTGGTTACAAGGAATCTATCCAAAAATCCATTCATGATGTTTATGGTATTTTGTTCCAACAAGAGGACAAAATAAAGATCAGACATAATGAGCTAAAGAAGACCAATGAAAATACTGTGGCATTAATTATCAATAAAATTAACAGTTCATTGAAAACCTGTGATATTCCAGAAGCCAGTATCTGTGATGGAAATGAGTCATATGAAGAACTCAAGAGAATTTATGAAGGTATAGCCTTCATGAAAAAGCAGTTTCATCAGAGATATAACCAGAAGTATAAGAACAAACCTAAATTTGATGAAGGACCAAAGAAAGTATTTGGTTAAGAAACTGTTCTAAAAGATACTTCTGAACCAGCCAGATGCTTCAATTGTGGAAAACCAGGACACTTTGCTAGACGGTTGAAAATGCCTAAAGTCAAGAATACTGGTTACTATGAAAAGAAACACATGCTCTCTAGGAAGATGGATGCAAATCCTGCTTTAGTAACCAAGTACGAAGAAGACTGGCTAAACTAGACTGATGATGAGGATGATGAGGAGGTTGCTCACTATGCAACAAACTATTTCATGTGTCAGATGACTCCAGAGGACACAGATACTCATCATACTAAGGTAAATTCTTCTTCTGAACCTACTTCTGAAACTATCTCATCAAATTCTGAAACTGCTGAAAATTCTCAAATAAACTTACAAGATCAAATTCTGAATATGTCTTCAGAATTTGAAAATTTAAGAAACAGAATAAAAGGAGAAAGGTTATTAGTTAATCAATTCACAATAGAAATTCAGGTATATAAAGAAAATTGTCAAAATGCTGAAGAAAATCTTGAGAGGATTTCTAAAGAAAAATCTGAATTAAAATAAAAAATGGACAATATACAAAAGGAAATTATAAATGCTAATTCTGAAACAGAAGTTCTGAATGTTAAAATGAATTTTTTGAATCAAGAGAGACTTGAGTTATACAAATAGGTTAAGGAATTAGAAGATCTGAATTTCAAAAGGGGTCAAAATGAGCAAACCTTAAATATTTTGACTAGTCAGGCTAAGAATTCAAAATTTTATAATATAAAAACAGGTTTAGGATGCACTTATAGTCTAGTTCTGATAAAAGCACCATCAAATTTTTATGACATTTCACATATGAAAATTTTTAATGAAAAAAAGTAAAGGCCTATTAAGTAAACCTGTAGATTATTCTTTGCCTGAAAGAATCCCTTTTGTAAAAACAGAAGTTTTGTTTACTGATGAATATGAAACACAATCTGAAGAAATTAAGGCTACTTCTGAAAATATTTCTGAACCCACTTATGAAGAAAAAGTTAAAACTACTTTTGAAAATATTTTTGAATCCATTTCTGAAGAAGAAAATAAAAAGTCAAATATTTCTGAAGTTACATCTGAAAATATTTCTGAACTATTTACTTTAGAAATTAATTAACATTTTTCAGAAATAATCATCAAATGCAGATAGCAAAAATAAAATTTCTAAACAAAACAGATTTGCTTCAGAAATGACTCAGAATATATTTTCAGATCTAATGAATGTTTCAGATTTTGAAAAAGATGATTCTTCAAATGATAGCAATTCTTCTGAAAATATTGATTTCAAAACTGAATTCAAAGATCTGAATTCTTTTACGAAAGAAAAATCATCTATGTCTAATTCAGATTTCATCACTACAGTCAACACTTTTGAAAAAGGACAGACCTCAATTCCTACATCTAAATCTTTTAACTCAGAAGTTAAGCAAAACAAAAATAAAAGATTTTATCCTAATATTCATTCTTTCTCTGTTTCAGAGTTATCTTCTCTAGTATGGAATAAAAAGGGAGACAAATTATAAGACAAAGACAAAATAGATAGGTTTCCTGTTTTTCATAAACATGTTGTAAACAAAACCAAAAAGATGAATAAGATACAACATTCAGTTTCAAATACCAAATTTGTTCACTCTTCTTTTAATTCTGCACAAAATGGTCATACTTTTGAACCAAATGTGAAACATCAAAGACAGAAATTTAATAGGAATTCTTCAGCATATGGCAAACCTAAAAAGACTACTAATCTGAATAAGACCAAACAAGCAAACATAAATTCTGAACAAGTTTCTCTCTTTTTATCTTAAATGCCAAAAGATAAACTTTTTACACTGTTAGCTAATCTAAAAGGACCCATTTTTAAATGGGTACCTAAAACTAAATAACTTCTTTTGCAGTCGTGTCATGTGTGGGTGTTAGATTCTGGATGTTCAAGACTCATGACACCATACAAGTCATTACTAACTGATTATCATGAAAGATATGGAGGAACAATTAGTTTTGGAAATAATGCAAAAGGTTATGTAAGAGGCTATGGAACTTTTGTCAAATGAGATGTTCAAGTTCAGAAAGTTTTCTATGTGGAAGGATTAAGACATAAGCTATTTAGTATAAGTCAGTTCTGTGACAAACAGTGCACTCTTCACTTCAATATTAATGTTTGTCAAGTTTTGGGTGCTACAAAAGAGAAACAACTAACTGCCTATAGAGATGGTGATATCTATACTGCCACTTTCACAGAAGATGGTCAACTCATAGAGGTATTTTATATGTCTACTCAAATGAAGGAACTAAGTTGGTTATGACATAGAAGAATGTTTCATCTGAATTTCAGATCAATTTCTGAATTAGATAGACATAAATCAGTCAGAGGTTTACCCAAAATCAAGTTTGATAAGACTTCTCAATGTTCAACATGTGAACTTGAAAAAATTAAGAGAAGCTCTCATCCTCTGAAGATGCTCTCTTCATGTCAAGCTCCACTTGAAATGCTTCACATGGATTTATGTGGTCGAATGAAGACTCAAAGCTTGGGAGGAAAGAAGTATATCCTTGTTATTGTTGATGTGTACTCTAGATATACTTGGGTTGAATTTCTTGGACTTAAATCTAATACTTTTGAAATACTAATTCCATTTCTGAAAAGAATACAGGTTCTTCTTCAACTTCTTGTCCAAAAGATCAGAAGTGACAATGACACAGAATTTACCAATTATACACTTCAGAACTTCTTGGATTCTGTTGGAATTTCTCATAATTTTTCCGCTGCCAGAACTCCCCAACAGAATGGTGTTGTTGAAATGAAAAATAGAACTCTTGTTGAAGTTGGCAGGACCATGCTTGCTTATTCAGAACTACCTCTATCTATTTGGGCAGAAGCTGTTGCTACTGTATGTTTTACTCAAAACAGAACAATTTTAAATAGAAAGTTTTTGAAAACTCCATATGAGATCATTAAAAAGAGAAAACCCTCAATTGATTTTTTCAAAATTTATGGAAGCAAATGTTTTCTTTTTAATGATGTTCAATACCTTGACAAATTTGCTCCTAAAGGATTAGCAGGTATATTTGTTGGATATTCACAGAGATCAAAGACATACAGAGTTCTGATTAAAAGTTCAAAGAGAATCATTGAAACTTCCAACATCAGATTTCATGAACCTACAATGACTTCTGAACAAAGCAGTTCAGAACTCAAGCATAATTCAATTGTTGAACAATTGTACACAGACACCACTAGTTCTGAAAAATCTTACAGAGTTTAATTCATTACAAAAACCAAATTTGGATTACTTTGTCAAGATTTATTTGATATTTCTGTTAATGTATCTGCAGATTATCAAAGTCCATCACTTCTAAAAGCTACTCCAGAATTAGTTCCACCTGCCATATTAGTGTCAAATCTTTCTGAACCTCAAATCTCAACCTCAACAACAGATCAAGTTACTTCTGAAACAGTTCAACTAACTTCTGAACTTCCCAAAGTAACTTCTGAACCAGTAGTTCCTTCTTCTGAACAAGTTCAGAATGATTCTATTGAGAGAAAATCTTCAGAATTACACTCAGTTTTCAATCCAGATTCTGAAGATGCAATTACTAATGATTATGAACCACTCAACAATGTTTCCTCTATAAATACATTGCCAAGTGTTACAAAATGGGCTTCTTGTCATCCAATACATCAGGTCATAGGTGATGTCTCAAAAGGTGTACAAACACGATCAACTACTGCAAATGAATATGTGTATGTAAATTTCTTGAGCACAATAGAACCCAAAAAAGTCTAATGAAGCTCTTCAGGATCTAGACTGGGTTTTAGCAATGCAAGATGAACTCAATCAATTTGAGAGAAACAAAGTCTGGGGACTAATTCCAAAACCACAGGGCAAATCAATTATTGATACCAAATGGGTTTTCAGAAATAAGAAAGATGAACATGGGATAGTTGTGAGAAACAAGGCTAGACTTGTTGCTAGAGGCTATTGTCAACAGGAGGGCATAGATTATGATGAAACATTTGCTCTGAATGGTGTTCTCCATGAAGAAGTATATGTTGAACAACCAGAAGGTTTTGTGAGTAAAGAATTTCCAAATCATGTTTACATATTGGATAAAGCATTGTATGGACTTAAACAAGCACCAAGAGCATGGTATGACACACTCACAACTTTTCTTCTGAATTCCAAGTTCAAAAGTTGTACAATAGATACTACCTTATTTATGAAAAAGGAAGGTGAGGATATGATTCTTATTCAAATATATGTAGATGACAATATATTTGCTTCTACTAATAAAAAATTTTGTAAAATTTTTGAAAAGATCATGCAAACTGAATTTGAAATGAGTATGATGGGAGAGTTAACATTTTTTCTTGGTCTTCAAGTAAAACAACTTCCCACTGGAATATTCATATATCAATCTAAGTATGTTTCTGACTTACTTAAATAGTTTGATATGTGTGATTGTTCTAGTATTCAAACTCCTATGGCCACTGCCACTAAACTTGAACCAGATTTATCTGGTAAATCTGTTGATCAAAATAAATATAGAGGCATCATTGGATCTTTGCTTTACTTAACAGCTAGTAGACCAGATATAATGTTTGCTACATGTATTTGTCCTAGATATCAGGCTAATCCTAAAGAATCTCATCTTCTAGCTGCTAAAAGAATCCTTAGATATCTAAAAGGTTCTCCTTCATTGGGACTTTGGTATCCAAAGGATTCGGGTTTTGAGCTAACAGCATTTACAGATGCAGATCATGGTGGTTGCAAATTGGATAGGAAGAGTACATCAGGCTCATGTCAATTTCTGGGTGATAGGCTTGTGAGTTGGTCTTCAAAGAAGCAAAATTGTGTTACAACCTCTACTGCAGAAGTTGAATATGTAGCTGCTGCAATATGTTGCTCACAAGTCATATGGACGCAAATTCAGCTTAAAGATGACACTTTCAAGAAGATTCCTTTATATTGTGACTCTAAAAGTGCTATATAACAGCAAATCCTGTCCAACATTCCAAGACTAAACACATTGATGTGAGGTATCATTTTATAAAGGATCATGTTGAAAAGGGCAACATAGAAATGTTTTTTGTTCAAACTAATTACCAGTTAGCTGATTTATTTACCAAACCTCTTGATGAGAAAAGATTTATATTTTTGGTAAACAAACTTGGTATGATGAACTTAACTTCATAAATATATTACTTACACCTAAGTAATAAGAATTCACTTCTGAACTTATTTTCTTCCACTTATGAATTTCATACTTCAGAATTTCTGAAGTAATTTTATTTCTTTCAGAAGTTTCTATCTTTTTATTCAGAAGTCCAGATTTCTTATTACTAAATTGTTTGTAATACCTTTTAATTACATTTCTATCTAGCCATTTTTATGGGGGAGCTTAAAGGTTTATGTTTCTTTACTCTTATTTCAAGGGGGAGTTTTTTCTATCTCTTTTTCACCGTGATATTGACAATCTTGATCTATTCTAATTTCAAGGAGGAGTTTCTAACAGTTGATTACATTTTCTGGATTGCAATTCTGAAAGCTTGGATAAAATCAAAATTGTGCATCAATTTTTGCTACAACTACTTCTGAATTACTTAAAGTCATTTCTCTTCAGAAGTATGCAATTTAAAGTTTTTTTTTATCTTCTAATATATGCTTCTTCTTTGAAATCTTTCTAAAGATATAATCATTAAAAGTATGGACAAACTTTTTTTGATACTCACTTTCACTTGTTCAAACTATTTATGAATCTTCAAAATGTTTTTAGATTTCAGAAATATGTAGTTTTAAATGATTTTCATTCATATTCTAAGGGTATTTCTGAACTTTTGTACTTCATTTCATTAGTTCTGAATTGTTTCTCAGAACCCCTAAACTTCTGAACTTTACTTCTGAATTTTTTCTCAGAAGTCCTGAACTCTCAATACAGACGACTTCTGCATTTCGAGCGTGACACACGTGTTATTTTCTCATTGGCTACTCACTAAACGGTTCATTAATCCAGATTACATGTTTAATAGTCATTACTTTTAGCCTACTTTTTCGCCACGTGTCCTACATCTATCTGCCACGTCCTAATCACTCGTATAAACTCCATGACTTCATCATCTTCATCTCTTTTCTCAAATTTTTACCTCCGAAACTTAATTTCTACAATTTTTTAAAATCCACAAATCTCAGAAGCTGATATTTTGTCCATCATGTCTCAATCCAACATTGATGATCAACCCATTGTTTCTGCTAAATCTTCGTTTAGCAACTCTGCTGATTCATCAAGCACACGATCGTTCAAAGTTGTGCAACACACTATGACTGTTGGATCGATTGAAGTTCCTTTGAACACAACTTCAGTGATAGAAGACACTGCCACAACTGCGATTGATGCCATTGGACCTTCAAACCCAAGCCCGAACCCTAGTGCTGCTATTAGGGGGTATCAAATGGAGCCGATTGAACTTAATTCTGAGTCTTCTTCTCGAACGAAAAGAACGAATGTTGTTGCTGCTGCTTCCGATTCTGCTGATTATCGTCCTGATCTTTCCAAACAATCCATTCCTGTTAATGCTCGTAAAGCAATTCAGAAAAACAATCCTGCTCTGAACTTAAGGTCTGAAGAGTTCACCAATGATCAACAAATACTCATAGATTTATTTAAAAAGCATCCTTTTAAAACAACCATGACTAGGCATTTTCAAGTTCTAGAAGAATATCTACAGCAATGGTGGTATTATGTTGCAGTTGATACATAATCCAATAGCATTACTTCTTTTGTACATGGTTATTGCTTCAATATAGTTGTTACAGATCTTAGAAGTACTTTGAATCTTCCAAACCCAATTGTGGTTAATGGACAAGACACATTTGATGATATTCCTTCCAATTCTGAACTATGTACTAATTTCTTGAAGCTGGGTGATTCACAAAATCTGACTACCTTAACTTCTTTCAGAAGAAAGTCCTTACCCCCAATCTGGTATGCTTTATTCACATTTCTTAATACTTGTGTCTCTGGAAAGCATTCAAGTTTGGATCAGGCTTCTGCAAATATGAGGATCATATTTCATGGAATAGCTTTCAACAAACGGTATTACTATGCAACATTAATCTTTGAAGACATTCAGGCTGCTATTTCCAAGAAGAGCAAGTATCCTTACATCCCATATCAAAGCTTCTTCCAAATCTTCATCAAAGGGGCCATGAGGTCAGTTGAATCCATTCCCAGACTAGACAATGATTTATTTATGCCTTACTAGGGATAGCTTGAGGCCATCTCTTGCTAAGGAACCCTTTCCTAATGCAGTTCCTCAGTCCCAGAGTTGCTAGCATATATTCATCCTAGGAACCAATGGTTGAGTGAGTATTGTGAATCAATGGGATTTCCTAAACCAATTCTAATCAAAGAGGTGTGCACAGTAAGGGGTCTAGATCAGTTCAATAGAGAGGGGAGGAAGTTCAGGGTGGGGAACAACCTCAAAGTGAAGAGAGGCAAAATGTAAATGAGAGCTTGGTTAGTTATGTGAGTAAAAGACATAAAGAGAGGAGAACACAGGCAAAAGAAAAGCAAACCTGTGAACCACCTGTTACTAGCCGGGCAGCCACACAATCTATTGCCTCACACTCTTTGATGGGAAATATTGAAAAAGCCAGTGAGCCCACGACAACTCTTGTTAACCCTCTTGGCCACTCACTCATCTCTCAACAGACGGGTGTTTCATCAACATATATAGGGCAAACAACTTATCTACCAATGGGTCCCCACTTAGAGGAGTCCACTGTTGAAAAAGAAGGATATATGTCACCCCTTAACAGTGATGTTCATATTGAGTCTGAGAGTCCACTCAATTTTGAGCCAAATGAACCACTAGATGTGGAATTCTTTTACACCAGCACACATCTTTCAGATGTCCAAATGCAAAGTGTTTGTCACATTGCCACAACAACTATGGATATTCCTATTTCAGGATATCAAGGATTAGTTGGAAGTCCTGGTGGGGTGAACATCTCCAAAACCCCATTCAATGAATCATTTGTGATTCATGATGTGGTCACTTCTACAGGACATCCTACTTCTTTAGGACAGCAAACAGGACCATCTGCTGGTTCTAGTATTTTACTCTGGACTTCTGAATTTCCAGAGTTTAAGACTTTTTGTACTTCTGAAATTGAAAATAATCATAAGCATATAAAGGACTTCTCCGAATCTTCCAATAAAGGGATGGTGGATAGGATGGAAAAAACAGTTGGAGGAGAAATTGGTTGCTCTTAAACAATCCACTTCAAATGACTTCAATAGTTTTCAGATTGTAATCAAGGAATCTTTTTTCAGAAGTTATTTCTTCTGTTTCTGAAATGACCAAATCTATGGTTTCACCTCAACCAGATCTCTCTAATGTGGCCAATAAAGATGACATTTAGCAGCTTATACAGAAGTTGACGAATATTCAGACTACTTAATCTCAGTTATATCAAAGGATCACTGCTTTGGAGTCAAGACCACAGGCAGATACTTTAAAAAGAAAACATGATGATCAGGGTTCTGATCCTCGTGAGGGGGAGAAAAGGAGGAAAGTGTTTAAGTCACAGAATGAAACTCTGATGATGTTAAAATTCTCTAATTCTGAACTTCAAGAAGACTTGGAAGCTACTCAGAAAGATGATACTTCTGAAGTTGTTAAAGAATTGGTTATGTCTGAAAGTAATCAAGTTGGTGATCAAGGGGTTTCTTGAGGTATTTATGAAAATTTAGAACTTTCTGAAGATGGAGGTTATGAAACAGATAAGCTTTCTCTGAATTTTGAAGACAATATTGGTACAACCAGTACAGATGTATTGCTGGACCCAAATGAAGAAATGCCGAATCAATATCTGGCTATAGAAGAAGTTTTTGGTGAACCTGGTGATCTTTCAGATGTAATTTCGTTTGAAGAGGAAGAAGAAGTTAATGAAATTAGAGATTTAGTGATCTAGAATCCTCAAGTTATGGATAGAGTGAATGATGATTAAATAATTGAAGTTTTATGGACCTTGATAAGTAAGTTTTGTTGGATGCATATATTGCTGAATAGTCAAGGAATCTGGAGTGTAGATTCTTGGATGAAAGATTGTTTATTTTTAAAGATTTTTTGAATCAAAAGGATGAATATTTTTTGAATCAAAAGGATGAATATTTTTGTACAGAAATGGATATGTGTCATATGCACAGTGTTGAAATTTCAGATGAAATCCTGATGGCTTGTTCACAACAGATAGAAGTAAGATTCAGAAAGTGCATTTCTATTCCTGCAATTAGACTTCCAGCTCTTGAAGAACCAGTTGTTGATCAAGTGTATGAAGCAGAAACTTTATTTGATAGTTCTGGAGAGAGTCAGATTATCTTTCCAGAAGATGCTTATAATGGGATATACCAAAAGAGTCTAAAGTTTGCTACTTTAGAAGCTTTTGTGAATGATGAGTGGTCTGAAGATCATATCTCAATGGTAACATTGTTTTTGCAAGAGCATGGAATTCAAGAAATGCATGATTCCACATTGATTAAGCAGATCAGGTGCATGAGTAAAACAATTGAGAATGATATATTCATTGTAAGATTCGTAACTGAAAGAAGAGATGGTACTCTAACAGAGTTCACTCAATTTGATTTTTACAAGTTAAGGCTACAAGATAAACTTGCCATTCTTGGTTATTGTGTAAAGAAAGAAGAATCAGAACTTGTTTCAGAAGTTAGAAGAATCTTGGGCATATATATCAGAAAGCTTATCAAGCATGATTTTCAACTTGCTTTGGAATACAGACTGCCTAAAGTAAATCTTTTGGAACCAGTGAACATTGAAGTACATGGGCTAACAAAAGTGTTTACAAATCCAGAAATTGGTTTCTTTTATGAAACAGAGGGATTAAATAAAAGAACTTTCATTGTGTCTGACATACCAACGTATTCAACTTCTACTTTGAGTTGGTTGATGAAGTATGCTGAATGGTTCATTGTTTCTTCTGATATAAAAGAAGAAATAATATATTTGATCTAAGAAAGGATTAATTTCAGAGACTGCATAAGAAAGAGTTATCTAGCTGGGCACACAAGAGTGAATACTATCAGAGGAGCTGATTATATTCTGAGTAATGTGTTTGATTTTCACATTCATACTAAGAAGCAAGACATTGAAGAAATTTTAAAGCTTTCTCAGAAGATAGGAAGTTCAGAAGCTAGTTTAAATAAAACAGAAAAGGGAAAAGAAAAAGTTTTTGAGAATGATCCAGAAGGAAATGCTCCTGTTTCTCAAGTTTCTGAAGCTGAACAATTACAAGATCAAATGATTGAAGAAAATGCTTTTACTCTGTTCCTTGAATATTTTCATCCAGAAATGTTCATGGAATATGAACAAAGATTCAATTACATTGATTGATGGATTAAAAAGTCTCATGAGTGGAAACAGTGGTATTCAGACATAATCAGGAAGATCAAGATCCTTGTAAGTAAAGCAAGAAGAGAAAGTGCAGTCGTAAAAGTTGTCACAACTGACATAAAGACAAGAAACAATTACAGATATACCTATTTCACAGTAGAAAGAAAGAACGGTGAGATCTCTACTTTTTCAGAAGCTGACTTTCAGAATGTCTATCTTAGAGATCTGATAAGGGTTTATAAGAGTTTCTATCCATTTCATGATACAATTGCAAAGTTTAGAAAGTCTTTCCAAATTCTCGGAGATGGTTTATCCAGAGAGTTCATATGGGCTTCCAAAACAGATTTTCAAGTTGATTATGTGCTTGATAAAGGAAAGGTGCAGTTCAGCAATCCAAACTTTAGCTTACCAATTATTGAGAATCTAAAGCATAGCACTCTTGTAGTTATGCCTCCAACTTTTGTATGCAAATGCTTTGAGCAGCTGCTGTTTATCAGATTTCAAGAGATGCACAAGTGTTGCAATGGAACTCTAATGGCCATAAGAGGTAGATTGGAAAGGAGGAAGAATAAAAGGCAAAGAAGTTTAAGTGATGAAGAATGGGAAACATACATGCTACGAAGGATTGAGTCACTATTGGAATAAAAATCTTAATTTGAATGATGTCAGAAAGATCTTGAACTTCTGGAATTATGATTTAAGTTTTTGAAGCTAAGGGGAGATTGAAAGAGCACAAAAAATAGCTTCAAAATACTTAGCTTAAAGGAAAAAGACTTCTGAAGTATGTACTTAGAAGTTCTGAAGATTTGACTAAAGTTCTGAAGGAGCTCAGAAGAACTTCTGAAGTATGTTTCTGAAGACAGTTCAGAACCATTTCTGAACTGTGTCTGTCATGTTATTGCTGTTACTTTGGTCTTTGTGTTTTGTGTATAAATAAAAGTTAGTTAAACCTTTGTATAGTGAGTAGTTCCAGATTTTTTATTGTACTGTAATTGACATATTTGTAATCTTTGAATATCAATACTACATACGACTTAAGTGCTACAAATTATGTGTTCTTTACATAATTCATTCTTCATCTTTGATATCTGGGTTCTAACATCTCTACATAGGGATCAACTTCGGGAACCAAACCTCAGGTACATCCTTTTACTTTTATGTCTGATGATTAAAAGATTGATGCGTTTGATTCTTTAACTGTTGACTTCTGTAACTTAAAAGAACAAAAGAAAAAAGCTGACTTGCATACAAAATCCTTGAATGATCAACTTCTCTCTTATTTCTCAAAACTCAAAGACTTTGATAAAATGAAAGTTAACTTAGAAAATCTAAGGTACTTAAATGATAGTCTTTCTGAAGAGAAAAACAAGATTTCTAATACTGTTGAAAAGGAACAAGAAGTTCTCTCAAAATCGACCAAGTCTTCCAAAAATCTTGAAAAGATTCTTCAAGATCAAATTTCTTGTAATGATAAGTCTGGGCTTGGATATTGAAAAGATGATTCTCAAATTTCTGATTCTCAACTCCCATCATCTGAATATCAAGACTTTCCAGCTGGCTTTCATCTCTCCGATGATGATGATGACCTCTTAGATTACTCTTCTAAAGATTCCACTTCTGTTCACTCTATACATTTGTTGGATATGCTCAAAATAGAATCTAATGTCAAAAGGTTTGGAGTATTTGTGAAAGCTAAAGAACACTTTCTTGAGCCTTCAAATAACTCAACACTTCCATGCTCTTCTTCAAAACCCATTCAAAATCTCTTAAATTCTCTAAGTCTTAATGAATCAAGGTATTCATATGAGCCTCAGACTCCTGAATATCATGTCCCCAAAAGAACTCATTCCTTTGAAAAAAAAAATGTTTCAAAAATAAATTTCTGTTCCAAACGGAAATCTCATATAGTCACCGATTTTGTTCCTCGTTCTGTAAATCTGAAGAAATCTAAAAATCTTGAAAAAGGCATTCTTGGACAGGTCAAGAGTCGGTTACCCCTCCTCGCAGTGTCCGACCTTTTCTTAAAACCTTGACAATATGGATTTCAAAAGGGCTTTCACTATCAACAAATGGTACAACTGTGGCAATACTCTTCATCTTGCGAAAAACTGCCCGAAAGATAATGATCTTCGTAGAAATAACAAAATGACTTCTAATCCTAAAGGACCCACCTCAAAATGGGTACCAAAAGTCTAAATTTGTTTGTGGGTGCAGGTACCAAACAAAGATCATATATGGTACATGGACAGCGGTTGTTCAAGGCACATGACTGGAAACAAATCTCATCTATCTAATTTCTCAAAAGAGAAAGGACTCATTGTTTCCTTTGGAGGAAATGGAAAAGGTGTTACAAAACGTTATTGTACCATATCAAATGGAACCATCACTCTCTCAAAAGTGGCTCATGTTGAGGGACGAATGTACAACTTACTGAGCATCAGCCAAATCTGTGATCTGGGATATAAAGTCATGTTTCAATTGTGTGTTTGCTTGGTCTTTGATGTGCAAAATAAAGTTGTACTGGCAAGTAACCGAATGAACGACGTGTACATCATCAACATGAAGGAAAGTGCAATAGGTGAAGCCATGTGTCTTCTCTCTCAAGAATTAGCTAAACAAAGTTGGTTATGGCATAAAAGGTTTTCACATCTAAATTTCAAATCCTTGAATAGACTTTCCAGCAAAGATCTAGTTGTTGGTATGCCAAAAATATCTTTTAAAAAAGAAAAACTGTGTGGAGCATTTGAAAAAGGAAAGCTTACCAAAACTTCTTTTAAAACAAAACAATGTTCATCTATCTCTCAACCTCTTCAAATTCTGCACATGGATCTGTGTGGACCAGTAAGCACTCCTAGTCTAGGTGGTAAAAAATATATGCTAGTAATTGTTGATGAATATTCTAGATATACTTGGATTTTCTTTCTAAAACACAAGAGCGATGATGCTGAAGAAATCATTCGATTTATTAGGAAGATTGAAAATCTGAATGGTCAACTTGTGAAGTCTGTCAGAAGTGATTATGGTACTGAATTCAAGATGATGTTTTGGAAGAATTCTTTGGCATCAAAGAAATTTCTCATAACTTCTCTGCCATACGTACTCCTCAGCAAAATGGTTTTGTTGAAAGAAAGAATCGGACACTGTGTGAAGCTGCAAGATCAATGCTGAGTGAATCCAAGTTGCCAACCTATTTTTGGGCTGAAGCGGTTAACAATGCATGCTTTACTCAAAATAGGTCGATTATTGTTAAAAGGCATAACAAAACTGCCTATGAAGTATTTCATGGTCGGAAACCTGCAGTTGATATTTTCCATGTATTTGGCTGTGCATGTCACATGCTGAATGACATGGAACAACTTGGAAAACTTGACCCAAAGTTTGATGATGGAATATTCGTGGGTTATTCTCTCTCCTTTAGAGCTTTCAGAATCTATAATCTCAGAAGAAAATGCATTATCTATGCATGTAAACTTTGATGATTTTGAAACATCTTCATTATCTTGCAATGAGGAAGAACTCAATTAATGGATAAACTCATGTGTTGGGTAAATTCCATCTCATTCTACTCAACAACCCACTCAACCTCATCTTCCAATTCAAGAAGATAACAACTCTTCTCAGCATCCAAATAATACCATCATATCACAGGAGAACACACTCATCTATACACTATACCATCCACAACAAATCTACCCTCACCATCTCAAATCTCAACATCACCTTCTTCTATACCTCCTCTATTGCCTTCTGCTTTAAAATGGACCATGGATCATTCAGTTGATCAAACCATTGGAGATCCACAAGTTGGTGTCCAAACAAGAAGAGGCATCAACAATCTGTGATTATATCTAAACTTTGTATCTATTGTTGAGCCAAAACAGATAAATGAAGCCCTAGCTGATCCTAGCTGGGTGATTGCCATGCAAGAAGAACTCTCACAATTTGAGAGACAAAGTCTGGAAGTTAGTTCCTCGTCCATCACATATAACCATTATTGGAACAAAGTGGGTGTTTAGAAATAAGATGGATGAAGAAGGAACTGTCATACGAAATAAATCAAGGCTGGTAGCTCAAGAAAATCGGCAAGAGGAAGGATTTGACTACGATGAAACTTTTGCTCCTGTTGCCAGATTGGAATCTATCCGAAGTTTTCTTTCCCATGCTGCTTACAAGAAATTTCGGGTATTCCAAATGGATGTCAAAAGTGCCTTTCTGAATGGCAAGCTAGCTGAAGACGTCTATGTGAAGCAACCACCTGGATTTGGATTTAAAGATCCAACTCATCCATATCATGTGTATCGGTTACATAAAGCTCTATATGGACTGAAGCAAGTTCCTCGTCCTGGTATGATACTCTCTCCGATTACCTTCTAAAAAATGAGTATGTCCAAGGAAAAGTTGACAATACTCTCTTCTTCAAAAAGTCTAAAGGTAATATCATTCTTGTCCAAATCTATGTTGATGATATTATTTTTGGCGCCACCGATGAATCTCTGTGTGATGAATTTAGCTCTCTAATGCAAAATAAGTATGAGATGAGCATGACGGGGGAGCTTACTTTCTTCCTTGGTTTACAAGTTTTTGTGCTAAAATATTGTGGATGAAAAACAAGTTATAAGATTACAATCAGATTTTCTCAAAGATCCCAATACCGTGTGACAACTCAAGTGCAATAGCCATTGCAAACAATCTAGTGCTTCATTCAAGATCTAAGCATATTGATATCAGATATCACTTTATAAGAGACTATGTCTCCAAAGGTGGTGTGGAACTTCACTTCATTCCAACTGATTATCAATTAGCTGACCTCTTCACAAAGCCCCTTGATGAAGCAAGATTCAAGTTCTTGTATATATAATATAACTTTGTATAAATATGTAAATATAATTATTTATCGGAAAGTCACTTTCGGCGTCCCTTTTCTTTCTCACTCATCGACGTCTCTCTCTCTTGTACATCTCTATATAATACCTTGCAACCCTAAACCATACACTCACCAATGTTCTCTTCTCTCACCACTTTCCAACGATTACCCTTTCCGACGACTACCCTTTCCGATTACCCTTTCTGACGATTACCCTTTCTGTCGATTACTCTTTCCAACGATAACCCTAGACTCACCGATACACTTTCCGACGCCCTAACCACTCAACGACATATCTCTCTCTCATATACCCACATTACCCGACGTCCCTTTGCTTTCCTCTACCCGACGTCTCCAAGACACTACCCAAAGAAATCTTTATCTCACTACCCTATACACTTTCCGATTACCCTTCTTTCCAAGTATCATATGGTTTCCGAAACTCTCTACTTTTTTAAAGGATGACTCTTAAGTTACCATTCTTGGTGACTAAGTATTCTTTGTATCTATCCATATCCATATGACATCAACAACGTCATCAATGTCAGAAGCATGTGCCGAATTCAACCTGAAAACCCTTCGAAGTATGACTTTTCAATCACTTCCCTAATCATTCTTTTTGAAAATTGAATCTCTCTCCCCCCCTATAAAACCATAACCATTTCCCCCCTTTTTCCCTTCTTTATCGCCTTCATCTCCTATTCTCTCTCTTTCTCGAACTCAAACTTGCAACTTTCTCAAAGTTCTTCAATGGCTTCCACTAACACTCCATCAAAATCACCCAAAGTTTCTGAAGAACAAACCCTCACATTTGGATCTCTCACATTCCCTGCATGCAACCACTATGGTCGCATTGGTGATGATCCTGCTCATCCTTAGTACAACGAAATCTGTAGGTTTCTTCAAAGATGCCCACTTATGCCATCACCGCCAAGCCAAAGATGAGTAAGTTTCTCTTGGGAAACTTTTGGCTAACTTGCTTCTATTATGATTCCTCTAAGAGCATATGTGCTTCTGTTATAGGTGATGATAAACCAGATGTCATCTTTGATGTTGATGATGTTCGTACCATTTTCCGTCTTCCAACCTACGATTCATATGAAGTTTTCCAACTTGGAAATGAACATCAACAAGTGGTCACTCTCTGAACTACTTTGAAGACAAGAGAGGTCCAAAATCCAAAGGTCCGGGTACTTTGGTAAGGAAGAACATGGGTAACATCTGGAACTTCTTCTTTTCTCATCCCATCTTATGTTTGAGCAAGAAGACAGGTGGTCCGGATCAATCCCCATCACAGCTCACCGAATTAGCTCATGCTCTAATATTCCAAAGAAGAATTGACTTCGCGGCTTACTTCTTCAAGCAGATGATCTCATCTTTCTCTCCTATTCGGCGACCTCAGGTACCCTTCCAACGTCTCTTCTCTCTAATTATCAATGCCATGCTTGCCGATAAACTTGCAAAGAGGGATGATATTGAGTATGATCTTCCCCTTCATCAAATCGGCAAGAAACTTATGTCAAAGGGACCATTAGCTTCCGACAACCCACTGAGAAAAGTTCTGATTGATTTTGCCCTTAATGCAACTTTAACTTGGGGAGAAAATGAGGCAAGAATTCGAGGACCCATAGTCACCGAACCTGCCGATTCTGCCACCTCCCAACCAAGAGTAACTGATGTGCCCAAATCTCGCAAGAGATCTAAAGCGTCGGGCACATCTACCTCCGCACCTTCCAATGTCACGAAGCCAAAAGAAACTTTGGCTTCTACCTAGGCAAAGAAAAAGTCCCAAAAACGGAGAAACTCCAAAAGCCCCCTAGGACTTCCTCAAAAAATTCTAAGGGAACCAAAAGGGTCACAACAGAACTACCACCCCACCGATTCCCAAAAATCGGTGGGTGTTGAAGAAAACCCTACTCGACCCAGGGAACAGACTTTAACCTATCCTACCTCCTCCATGCCCTCAGAAAAGGACATGGTTGTACATAGGGATACCCAAACCATGCCTTCACCAACTTACTCCTTAGTTGATGAAGATGACTTGGAGTCTCCCATCCAAGGTGCATCTACACCACTCCTTGAGTTCTCACAACTCATTTCCCTATCTCCAAATGTAGATGCATCACTACCAGTTGCATCTGAAGGAGAAACCCATTTTACCGATTTTATTTACTCCGATACTACACTTTGGATGCGTACGTCTCCCGTGCACATTCACAACGAAGTTGAGGAGCCCATAATTGAGGAATCCCTTCATAGACACTCTCCTCATCGTGTCTCCCCCACAAAATCTAACTCTTCGGAGCATCAGAGGTCTCCCCTCCACATCTCGGACTCCCCGAAATCCCCCCCAACCAAAAAGACAGGTCTGGTGGATTACTCGTCTTCTTCCTCTCCAAGTAAAGATAATAATCAACCACCTCCAAAGCCAAAGACTTCAACTCCTAACGACACACTTCATCGGGTTGAACTATTAGAAGAACATGCAAATCGGGAGATGGAAAGAATGAATACTGTGGTCAGTGCAACGGAACGTCTTTCTACATTCTCAAAACAAATGTGGAACAACTATCGGTCACTCATCCCACTCTTATGACATGTCTGGATCTTATTCACTTGGATGTGCTTGGCCTTCAAAGAGGATTATAAGCAAGTCATGAAGCAGTGGCATCAACCATTCTTGATCTGCAAACAGACTCTGCCAAGCAAGCTTCCGATATTGCTTCTATTCTCAAAAATCAAGAAGCAATTTTGGAATCACTTGCTTCTCTTCATACTAAGGTTGAAAAGGTACCGACTTCCCTACTAACTTTCGAAATTGATTCAGGTGATGCCTTTTTCAAGGATGAGGATCGTTTTATGGTTCAACGGATTGAACGCAAAATGGGCAGTTTGGTTCCGATGTTGAAGGGATCAAGTCTTTTGTTTCTTCAGTTGGTTTGAAGGGCTCAACCACTGAGCGGGAGAAATCCAAGAAAGCAGCAGCAACAGTCACTGAAAGACCACCACCTGTAATCACCGACACAGTGGTCTCCGACGCTATGGTCACCGAGACAATCATCGAACAACCACCTGTCACCGAAAGACCACCATTTGTGGTCACTGAATCGGTGAGTATGGTATTCTCTAAGGCAAAAGTTTCCGATCAACGTCCACTTCAATAACCACCAATTGTTACTTCAATGATTGCCAATGAACCTCTAGTACCGGTTAACACTGGTCATCTAGAGATGAGGCTACTAAAGAAATTGGAGCATCAACCCAAGGGGAGGGAGTCAGTGCCCGAACCCTTGAAGAATCTGAAGAGGAAAAGAGAAGAAAAGCCAAAACTGAAGGAAAGAAAAATGTAACTTGTGCACAACAGTTAGCTGAACTTCAAGAGAAAAAGAAGAAAAGAAATAGAGATCCCGAAGCAGACTCTCTCAAGTTGCAACCAGCTTCCAAACTTACCGAAGATCCTCTTAGGATCATACTCTTTGAAGCTGAAAGGGAAAATGCAATCAGGGCTCAACTTGAGTATGATCAGACAAATTAACTCAAGATTGCTCAAGATGAAGCCACCCGAGCCAAAGTCGTCGATCCTATTTAAGCTCAAAAAGACGAGCTTGAAAATTTGAAGAAACGGTCAGAAGCAATGAAAGTTGTAACAGAAGCAAAGAAAGGCCAAATAGATAGAGTGGTTCAAAAGAAGAATCAAAAATCGGAAAGATGACTCGAAAATTATTGGTGCTTCTATTCATCCTCCAACCGTGAAATCTCCTTAGTTACTTATCACTATTAAAAAAACGGATTCTATTAACAAAGCTTATGAGATTGAGTGGTTGGAAGTTCTTGGGATCACTGAATGGATGGAGATCGGTAACCACATTTCCAAGAGTAAGAGCAAACACAAGGAATTTGTGCTCAACACTCTCCGAAAGTTCATCATCAAAATGGTTAAAATTCAGAAGGAGCATGACATAGAAGTTACAGCCACAGAAGGACAACAGATGTATCTCATTCAGCAAGGCCTTCCAGGAGAAGTTATTACAGCCCCAAAGAACAAGAAGAAGGGTCATTTTGGCTACACTTCATGAGAAAGGGATCAAAATAGATGCTTCAGGTGTAAACTTCTCCATTCCGACTCCGGTTGCTTACCCAGAGCAAACTATGCTTTTTGAACCAGAACTTGGAGTGTTCTTTGAAAGACGTCTTCGGAAACATAGGATTCTTCAGAGTCTCCGACATTCCCAGAGCTCATACCTCCTTTCTTACTGCCATTATGGTGTGCCTTCTGTAGAAGACAAAGGAATGTGCCGACTCATCTTGGATGAAATCAAAGGAAGAGAACCTACCAATCCTTAGTTACATACTCTTAGTATGAACTTTCTTAATCATGTTCTCTGTGTGATGTACTTATCCTGTGTGATGATAAATAAAAGTTCATATTATCTTCATTCTATACTTGTTCATATTTTAAATTTTTGCACATACATTTACTTATATTTATATTGTACATACTCAGTCAAAAAAAATATCTGAGTGAAAAGAACCCAAAAGAAAAAGAGAAAGGGTCAAAAGCATTTCTTTCTAACATACAGGTATCATCATCAAATAGAGGAGATTCTTGGGTCACCGATGATTTGGTGATGAACCTTCTCTCTTTATATTGTTGATCTTTTATAGGTTCTTTTGAAGGTTTGAAAAATATTTTAAGTATTGGAGAATCGAAGACTATCCGATCAAAGGTAGTATATCAAAATGTGGAAATTATGATGTACCAACCAACATTAAGAGCCAGACCACTTGCCGAAATCAAAGGAGTTATAGTCTCCGAAAATGTAGTTGTCAATCCTAAGATTGAGATGCAGTTGCCGATCCAAGCATAGTGTACAGTTTCCGATTTAAACATTTGTACAGTTGTCGATCCCAACTTAGGGTGCACTAACCGATGTGATCTCTACATCCTTAGCATTTTTCGAAGACAAGTTCTTGTAACACAATAAATGGAAAAAACATGTGCAGCAAGAACGTGGGCAGCAAGCCTCAAATTCCGACATTCTCTTTTATTCTCATAAAAGGGTTATTTGTCTTTAACTAAAAAGTTTGATATGACTTCAGAAAGCATGGAGAAAAGGCTACAGTAATCTGACATCTAATGTACTACAAGGAATGGTCCAGCCATTTATCTAATACAAAAGGGAGTGGCATCACCTTTTGTCCATCAGATATACTGCAAGCAAATAAGACCTTGACAAGTGTCCCCATGCACTTAATGTATGGGCACTATAAAAGGAGATGAAACCCTACCCATAAATCTCACGCTTTTAACAAACCCTCTAAGTGATTTTTTGTTTTGTCCCGGCATCCTGAGTGTTTTAAGAATTCATTTTAGCTTTCTTAGTGTTATAAGTTAATTATTGTTATTATGTATTTCATGTGTTAATATTGTTAGAATAGAGTGTTATCTATTCTTTTCCGCAACAATCTTCTGAGTGTAAAGTTTTTAATATTTATATTAAAAAATTTAAAAAGAGTAAAAATTGTGTGTTTGTATTCAACCCCCCCCCCCTTCTATAAACTTTTACCTACTAAGCCATCTCTAATTAGGGACCAACAATATCGCTAAACCCCCATCTCCAAATTCTACTAAAACTGTGAATTGCATTACTGGTGGGTCGAACTTTTGTGGACTTATGTACTCGGCAGCAAAGAGACACGCTTCACAACGATCAGATAACTTTGTTGGTCCCCGCGCACACAGACGGAAATCGGATGTCGATTTGGAAAATAAAAAGGTAGCACGCGAATGCTTCAAGACAACAATGAAGTGTTGGGAAGAGAATATCTAGCAAATACAGAGCCAGGAGGATCACTCGTTCTCAACCCGAGTCATCCTGATCGAAAAGTTTATGTGGGGGCATCACTCGATCCAACTATCAAACAAGATGTGACAACTGTCAAAATTCGAGCTTCCGGGTTAGTTCCTATTAAGTTTATTAGTGTTAATATAGATTAAATATAAGAATAGAAGTTAGTTGGCTTAGAATGGCCGAAAAATTTCTAGAGTTTCCGGTAGCTGCTTAGAAAGTCCGGTTCCGACCCGTAACTGGCCGAAACGTCCTATATAGTGCCAAATGCTCTAATTTATATCCAATTTATATAAAATATATATTAATAGTATTTAAAATATAAAACTTCTATTTTTATAGAATTTAATCACTTTTGTACTTACATTTTGAGGAACGTCCTATTGGTTTTGGGCTTGAGTTTTATTTATTTATTTTTTTAAAATTCTTGTTTGGAGTGGCCCCATTAGTATGGCTGGCCTCCCCTATCTCCCCACATATAACAAGATTTCTCCCTTAAGTTCCAGCCAATATTGACCAACAAATCCAACATTTTAACAAGATTTTTTAAGATTTTAAGTCTCCTTCATCATCCAAGTAAGTAATAACATCATCTTCTTCATTTTCTTACCTTTTTGGGTGAAAAACCCACTTGTTCTTGCATTTTAAGTCTTCTTCTTGTAACTTCTAACCAAAAACATGTAAAAATGTTCATATAGTGGTGGTAATCTATGACCCAAACAATAAAACTCAAGAAAATAGGTAAAAATCATGATTTTATGTGTTTTTGAACAACAATGGTGATTTTTGGTGCTGACAGATTTATTGCATGTGCATAAATCGTTGTTGATCATAACTCCTCTCAGTGATTTGAATATGATTCCTTTACTATACTTAGTGAAATTCCATAGTTAAGCTTCTGCTCAAATTCAGCGATAGCACACGCTGATTACTATCTGCGATCACTGAAGATTGAGGAACAGCAAGCTTGTCTCTGAAGACCTGAAGATTAGTTATCACACCAGAAGACCATTCAACGAATGTCGAAGAACCTAGCTGAAGAAAGAGATAATCAGCTAAGTGAACTGAAGCGGTTCAGCGATAGCAGCGATTGTCTACTCAAAGTGTGAAGTCTTGTGAAGCCTCAGCGATACTGAAGTTCATCCTTGAAGATTCAGTATCAGCGATCAAGTGAAGTTTCCTTTGTAAGATTAAAGATTGATCTTATCCTCGATGCACAAAAGTCAAACCTAGAACCATGTCAGAAAAGGACATGCGACTTGTCTCTTATGTCCCCATCATATCTGATATAGTACTGTTCATATTCGGCCAAAAGCATGGTTGTCTTATTTACAAGGACAAGCTTCCTATCCAAGCTTGACACGTGGCCTGTACCTTTTGCTTTGCATTAAATGCAAGCGGGTATAAATAGATGGAGATATCCTCTTACTCTAGATGAATGCTTCCTTCTAGCCTAAACTCTCTTTATTCTTTCTTTCATCTTCTTGTGCATCAAACTGTGTGTTTCTTTAGTTACAGTAGAATAGGTTTTAAACTTGTTCTAATTCCGCTTGTAACTGTAAATTTGTTTATAATCTATAAACTCATTTAAAAACCAAAATCTGTGTGTTTGTATTCAACCCCCCCTCCCTTCTACAAACTGTTTAGTTAATATTTAACTCTTATAGACCCTTATTGGGACCAACAAGTGGTATCAGAGCAGTGTTGTTATCTTTTTCTTTAAAATATTTTTCTTAATATTATATTTTAAAATGACAAACCCTAATACGAACTACAACGATAATGGATCTTTAGTTAAACCTCCCAGGTTCAGCCACGATAACTTTCCATTATGGAAGGAAAGAATGTCTCTATTTCTAGAGGGATCTGATCCAAAGATTCCTTACTATCTGGAAAATGGACCAATCGTTCCTACAACTATAGTAGCTAGTGTTCCTGCCACCACTACTACTACGGCCATCCCTGAGAGGAGTATTGTTAAAACTCCTAACAGATGGACTGAAAAAGACAAGAAAGAAATTGCTATTGATGCTAAAGCTAGATCAATAATAGCAATGGCTTTACCAGATGAAGTCTATCATTCTGTCATGAAAATGAGAACTTCAAAGGCCATGTGGGATACTCTATGTATCCAATATGAAGGAACTTTTAAGGTCAAAGTAACTAGATGCATAAACCTTGTAAGAAAATATGAGAGTTTTATGTATCAAAAGGGTGAATCTCTTTCACAAATTCACCAGCGATTTAACTGTCTGCTGATTGATCTTAAATCAGTCGATAGGGTATATTCAAACGCTGAAATTCTGACAAAATTCATGGAGGCATTGCCCGATTAATGGGCAATGTACACTACATGTATAAAACTGTCAAAGAATCTTGGAACCTTGTCCTTGAGTGCATTATATGGTATGCTCTTAAATGGGGAACAATCCCAGCTTCTAAGGAAGAATCTAATTAATGAACTCAAAGGTGCTAAAAGTAATTCTTTAGCACTCGTGATTTCTGAAGGAACTTCTTCTAAAAATGGTTCTTCTTCTACTATCACCTCCATCACTGAATTAGGTCAAACTGATTCAGAAGATCAACTCACTGATGCTGACATCTCTGAGTTGATAACTATCTAGCCCTTTTAACTAACAACTTTAAAAGATTTGCTAGAAAGAGCAATTTTCGAAAACCTTCTAACCTCTCTGACTCTGAAAAACAGAAAATGTTGCCCGCTGAAAAAGCCTCAGCGATTTGTTTCAATTGTCAGAGAAAAGGTCATTTTGCAAGTGAATGCAGGTCGAAGAAAGTTGCTGCTCCCACTACCTCCCATACCTCTGATACACAGGAGAAGTATTTGAAAATGAAAAACAAATACAAAGATATGAAGAAAAACCAGCAAAAAGGCAAAGGCCTTGTCGCTGAATAAGTTGACTGGGATGCTGATGACTGGGCCAAGACCTCTGAAGAGTCTGGTTCAGATGAAGAAGATCTTGCCTTCCTCTGTTTAATGGCAAGCATAGAGGATGCTGAAGAAGCCTCTGAAACTTCTTCCTCTGAGTCTCCGTCTACTCAGGTAAACATTCCCTCTGACTCTTTACTTTCTGAAAAAGATAACTTGTCGCCTCTCGATGCCATGACCGTTGATTTTTACAATTCCTTGAACGGAAAGATTAAAGCTGAGAGAATTAACACTGACTTATCTAAACAATTGAAAAATTGCCACATAAGAATCAAAGACCAAGTTTTTGCAAATCAAACAATAAGCATTGAGAAACAACAAGCTATCGCTGATAGGGAAAAGGCTATCGTTGATCTCAAGTCTGAAAAGGAAACCATCGAAGGATGGTGTAAGGCTTCTGATAAAGTCAATGAGATCATCAATGCCCAAATACCAATGAAAATGAGAAGTGGGTTAGGCTATAACCCTGAAAAGGTAGAATCAGAGAATGATCGTTCCATGCTCAAATTTGGAATGTTTGTCTCTTCTATCCCTGATCCTTCCTCTTCAACTTCTTCTTCCTTTTCCTCTAAAGAGAAGCTTCCTGTGGATTATTCTAAGAAGGTGATCAAAAACAAGTTTCTTGACCATGTTCTTAAGAATAAGAAAGCACAAGATAAGAACAAGAAATCCTCAGAGAAGATTTCTAAATCTGGGAAGAGGGTCCCTGAGTATACTCAGAGACCAACACCCAAGATTAAAATCGATCTCACTCCTACCCCTGAAAAGGTTGTAATACCTCTAAGGACCATGGATAAGGGAATTCTTGGACCTATCCCTGAGAAACTTCCTGCTCCCTCTCTTATCTCCAAACCTTTTAAGTATAGGAAGTGCTTTCACTATGGTGAAACTACCCACATTGCAAGCAAGTGTCCTAATGCTACTAGAGCTGATAAACTAGCTCATGGAAAGAAAGTAGCTCAAACTGATAAATCAGCGAGAGTGAAATCCACCAAAGTTGCTAAACCAACTAAGGTAAAGATATTCACTGAAGAGAGTTCTTCAGCTAGTAGTACATCCGCCAATCCTGTGTCTAACCAAGCAGGACCCATAGTAGTAGGGGTACGTTTAAACAATTAATCTTTTGTTGTATGCAGAGTGCCAAAGGTATCTGGTATCTTGATAGTGGATGCTCGAGGCATATGACTGGCAGAAAATCTCTGCTCTCGATAGCCGATGCTCAAGGCACATGACAGGCAGAAAATTTCTGCTCTCTGACTACAAGGAAGAAGCTGGTCCATCAGTGACTTTTGGTGGAAATGGCAAAGGATACACTAAAGGTTATGGAATTCTGTCCAACGGAGCCACATCTTTTTCTCGTGTTGCTTACGTTGAGGGACTAAAGCACAATCTCTTGAGCGTTAGTCAGTTATGTGACAATGACATCAAAGTTCTATTCCTAAGGAATAGATGTGTTGTCACTGACGGAAATGATAAGCTTTCCCTTACAGGCAAAAGAGTGGAAAATGTATATGTCATAAACATGAATAGTTCTCACTCTGAGAACATGTGCTTTATCTCTAAAGCATCCACCGACATAAACTGGTTATGGCATAAAAGACTCTCTCATCTCAATTTTAAGACGATAAATGAATTGTCTCAAAAAGACTTAGTCAGAGACCTCCCAAATCACACCTTTACAAAGGAATCTCTTTGTTCAGCGTGTGAGAAGGGAAAGCTGACAAAAGCCTCCTTCAGGTCAAAACAAGTGTCTTCAGTGACCGCTCCTCTTCAGCTACTCCACATGGATCTCTTTGGACCTGTCAATGTCCAATCCATCTCTGGAAAGAAATAAACTTTAGTGATTGTTAATGAATACTCCAGATACACTTGGGTGTTTTTCCTTCAATCCAAAAGTGATACCCCTGAAATGATAATATCTTTTATCAAAAGAATGGAAGTACTGAACAACTTACTTGTTCGCTCTATAAGAAGTGATCATGGTACTGAATTCAAAAATAGTACCTCGGTTAATTTCTTTCAAGAAAAAGGCATCTCTCACAACTTCTCATCAGTAAGAACTCCTCAGCAAAACGGTGTTGCTGAAAGAAGAAATCGAACTATAATCGAAGCAGCTCACTCAATGCTCAGCGAATCTCGACTTCCAACTCAATTCTGGGCTGAAGCTGTCAATACAGCATGCTTTACTCAGAATCGATCCCTGATTGTTAAACGATTCAAGAAGACTTCCTATGAATTATTTCATGGGAGAAGACCCACTCTAAAATATCTTCACATTTTTGGATGTACATGTTACATTCTGAATGACAAAGATCATTTGGGTGAATTCGATCCCAAAGCTGATGATGGCATATTTCTTGGATACTCCTCAATATCTAAGTCTTTCAGAGTATTCAACAAAAGAAGACAACACGTTGAAGAATCTATGCATGTCAACTTTGATGAATCTCGTCCCATTCATCCTTCTCTTAATCTTGATAATGATGAAGAATTGAATGCTTGGATGAGATCTCATTATGGGGAACCTGAAACATACTTCAGCAATCAAATTCCAGCTGAAGCAAGTGATGATGAAATCCCTGTAAACCCAACAAGTAATAATGATCACTTTCAGGGATAAATGTTACTCCTCTAAATCAGATTGCTGTTGCTGATTCCTCTCTTGGAAATTCCTCTGTGAATAACCAAACCTCTTCTGAAAATCAATCCCCTGAATTGATTCTAAATGAAGTACCTGTTGCTGAAACAAGTCCTATTCCAGAAACTGAAGAACAGGTCGCTGAATCTGCTGTTGATCTATCTCCTCAACCACCAGCTCAGCGATAGACTGCAAATCATCCAATAAACCAAATTATTGGTGATCCTAATGCAGGTATCAAAACACGTAGAGGTACAGGTAATATCTGTCTTTATGTTAACTTCATTTCTCTCTCTAAACCTAAGAAGATAGATCAAGCTATCTCTGATCCTAGCGGGATTTCAGCGATGCAAGAAGAACTGACTGAATTTCGTAGAAATAAAGTTTGGAATCTTGTTCCTAGACCCTCTGATAAAACTGTCATAGGAACCAAATGGGTTTTCAGAAATAAACTAGATGAAAACGGGACTATAATTCGCAATAAGGCTAGACTTGTTGCTCAAGGTTATAGACAGGAAGAAGGAATTGACTACGATGAAACCTTTGCACCTGTTGCTCGTTTAGAAGCCATAAGACTCTTTTTAGCTTATGCTGCCCATAAAGACTTCAAAGTTTTTCAAATGGATGTTAAAAGTGCTTTTCTAAATGGAAAACTCAGTGAGGAAGTTTATGTTGAACAACCCCCTGGTTTCTCAGACCCTAACCATCCTGGATATGTTTTTAAACTTGAAAAAGCTCTTTACGGGTTAAAACAAGCTCCTAGAGCTTGGTATGTCTTAAAGAAAAAATTGTTCGTGGAAAAATTGACCAAACTCTATTTTTCAGAAAAATAAAGGTCATACTATTCTCGCTCAGATATATGTTGATGAAATTATCTTTGGTTCCACAAGACCCAAACTTTGCACTCGTTTTGCTCATAGAATGAAGAAAGAATATAAAATGAGTATGATGGGTGAACTAACATATTTTCTAGGTTTGCAGATTAAGCAATCTGACAAAGGAATTTTTAATTGTCAAAGAAATATGTTAAAGACATGCTGAATAAATTTGACATGAATCAATGCTCAGCGATGAAGACTCCTATGGCGCTTCCTCTGACATTAAACAAGGAACCCAATGGGAAACTAGTCAATGTCACTGCCTATCAAGGAATGGTTGGGTCTCTGTTGTATCTTACAACGAGTAGACCAGACATCATGTACGCTACCTGTCTTTGTGCTCGGTATCAAGCTGAACCGAAAGAATCCCATCTAATCGCTGTGAAGCGAATCTTCAGACATCTGAAAGGAACTCCTAATCTTGATCTCTGGTATCCTAAAGGCTCAGGATTTGATCTTATTGGTTATTCTGACAGTGACTTTGCAGGTTGTCAGATTGATAGGAATAGCACCACTGGTGGGTGTCAGCTACTAGGTGGTAAGTTAATAAGTTGGACAAGTAAAAAGCAAAACTCAGTGTCCACTTCCACCGCTGAAGCTGAATACGTAGCAGCTGGTAGTTGTTGTGCTCAAATCCTTTGGATGAGAAATCAACTCAGAGACTATGATCTAAAGCTCTCTAAGATTCCTATATATTGTGATAGCACAAGTGCTATAGCAATCGCCAACAACCCTGTACTTCACTCCAAAACCAAGCACATTGAGATCCGATATCACTTTATCAGAGATCATGTGATGAATGGTGAAGTTGAGCTCCATTTTGTTCCTACTGAATATCAGCTCGCTGATCTTTCACCAAGCCTCTTGATGAAACTAGATTCAATCTACTCATCAGCGAACTTGGTATCTTGAACGCTGAATAATTTATTAATCAGTGACCATCAAAGGATAACAAATAAAGCCTTCAAACATCCCATTCTCTGAACTCTAATTCAGCGATATCTAGGCCATCTCCTCAGGTATTATCTTCTAATCTCTAACACTCTTTGATATCTTTTCTCATCAAAGAATGTCTCTCTTAAATTTAAAACTCCTCACTGACAATCCTTTATTATTAGTGATGAAGATTTTTCTAATATTATTAATCATAAACTTTCCTTATGGATAATTATCATTATAATCTTTTAAAAATAAAAGAAAAGGACACGTCAGACCTTTTTCTGACACACGACGGACCGCGACGTTTCCATTCCAACTCCTTTCTTGGAACGTGCGCCAGGTCATCATTTCTTTTTCAAAAAGCTAAAACCGTCGTTTAGCAATCCTTTCTTGCTCTCTCCTCTTGCTATTTAAGCATTCTTTTTGCCTCACTTTGTTCCTTCCGCTTTCATAATGATCCTTAAGGCAAAAGATACTCTTCGAATCTTTAAGGCTTTCTCAAGAACACCAAGAACACGCTTGTGTGTGTTTTTCTTCTAAGAACTCATCTAAGGTTTGATCTAAACTATACATTATGACTGGAAACATCTTATTTCACCTCTTCTACACCTTAAAACTCTAAAACTAAAATAAGGATAATCTGGATCAAAAATTAAAACGTTTTTCCTATTTACAAAAATCCTGTTCTAAGTTCTTTCCTTAGAACAGAAGATTTATTTTAACTTTAATCCATTTAACTTATTTTTTATTTATTATTGTTTATAACAAACATTTTGATATTGTTCATCAAAATATTTGTTTTCTTTGATCTCAAATTTGGTATTCTTTATACCAAACTCTGGTTTATACATTTATGTATAAAACCATGATTTACCTCTTTGGTGTTCCTATCTTTCCCACAGCAATGGCATCTGCAAGTAAGATTGTTGCAACCTCCTCTGCTACTGAAGACACTACGTTGGTTGCTGCACCAACATGTCATTTCCCTCTGGAAAGAGCCGTATTCAAGCCCTGCAACTACATCGCTCTGGTGGAGATCCCTGCAGATCACCCCCAATTCTCTAAAGGTGCTACTTTCATCAAGGCATGCCCTCTGATGTATGCCTTTGTCCACAACCCCGTTGGAGTCTCCTCTCATCTCCAAGCTCTCTGGTACACAGCCCATTGTACCAATCTGACTACTGAGAAGGGCACTGTGCTGCCTGCCATTGGATTCAAGATTCCAGACCTTGGATTTTTCTCCTTCACCGCTGGGTTCATCAGGAAGGCTCTTCGTCTCCCTGTTCGTGAGAAGAGTAAGCAATGGGGTGCTGAGCCCACCAAGATGCAAATCGATGCATTTGTGGACTCAATTGGATATTCTTGGGAGAATCCCTCTGTGAAGACCGTAGGGTCTAAGTTAGAGAAGAAACGACTTCCTGCTCGCTGGCAGTATACTTTCACTCAGGTAATCCAGTGCGTGGGGTCAAAGACTGGCTCTCATGATCAGGCAAGCAAGCACTTCCAAGACCTTGCCTACTCTCTCTGCACCGGCCACAACCTGAACTACGCAGATTACATCTTCAGCGACATGGTCAGTCGCATCAACGCTCCGACCAGGCATCCAATGATACCATATCCTCGCTTCTTCGCCACCATTATGGAGGTAGCCTTCGGGGGGGAGTACCCGAAGGTCGGCGACCACTCCTTCTCTATCGTAGGGAAGAAGTCCTTGGACGTTAAGGAACGTCCAGGAGATGCTCCTTTCACACCTTACATGCTGCAGGTGATTATAGAACCTCTTCCAGTGTCCACCTCGCTGTCAAACCCAACAGCGAGCAACCCAGACACTGCTGTTACTAAGAGGAAACAACCAACCGATGGTCATAAAAATACCATCGCAACCAAATCAAAGAAGCCAAAGAGGTTGGTCTCTCAAAAGACCATACTCTCTGATTTCGGTGGTTTACCAACACCATCTGCAGCCACAACCACTTCAACGGTTTCTACATCCGTTGTTGCTTCTTCAGCTCTACCAACAACATCAGCGACTCCGGTTACTGAGGGTGTCTTAGCCAGCTCCGCTGAAGCTGGATCAGGTACTACTTCCACATCCCTCTCTTCTACTTCTATCTCCTCTTCTTTGGTCCTCACCTCAGCAAATGACTCAGCGATAGTTGTCTCTATCCCTGATAATGCTGAAATGCACGCAGTCCAAACCTCATTATTGTTCAGGCAATCTGAGTTTTGGAAGGCCAAATTAAAAGGACCTCAGAGTATCTCTCTCAGATACTCTAAGACACTGGTTAGTGATCCTCTAGACACTACCTTTGCAAATGTAGTCCCTATGAGTAATCCTCAAGATACTCTCAGGGAGCCAAATAAAATTTTTCATCCTTCTTTTAATCCGGTTATGTTTTTGGCATCTTTGTCTATGTCATCATCAGGTGTCGCTTCTATCCCTACTTCAGCGTCGACAACCACCACCACCAGCACTCCTCCCATCAACAAGGATTTGGGAAAGTCTCTTAAAGGCCATCCCTCTGCCGCCAAGCTCAGAGAGGTGAAGACAGAGATGGCTGCTCCCAAGCTTCCAACTCCGGTCAGCGAGTTGCCTCTAATTGTCCTTCCCAACCCTACGTTCCCTGCTGTTGACTATCTGGTCAAGGAATGTGCTCTCACAAGAGCTAGGGTGGAAAACCTTCAAACGTCCGCTGAGCTCATCTTCAAAAGGATCATTGGCACTCCAGCGATCAAAATTAACGTCAGTAATCTCGTTACTGACGTTTACTCTCTGAAGGAAGACAACAGGGCCCTTCATCAGACCCTGACAAGCCTGGAGCAGAGGGTTGCTGCTCAAGCAAACGTCCTTGAGTCCATTCAAAAGACTCAATCCGATATGGTGCAGATGCTTACAAAGCTCTCTGAGGCAAGTTCCTCGTCTTTGAACGCTGCTAATCGGAAAACGCTTCAAGAGGCTGACAAGAAGCTAAAGGACGTTCAGAAAAACGTTCGCACTCTGATGGTGCATTGTCTACCTCCTGATAACATTGAGGGGGAGAGATGTGCCAAAGAGTTCGCTGACGAACTTATCTCTGAACATAATAAGAGGTTCCCTGCAGAGAGAATCTCTCCTTACATCCAGCAGTCTGAAGCTGCTGAAGAAGAAGATGAAGATGAGGATGATGATGATGAAGATAATGAAGAACCTATCCCTCACTATGGGGGGATGGATGACGATGAAGATGATGACGACATTGGAAGTGCCTTGGAGCACTTCAGATTGTCAAGACCTGGTGTCGCTCATCAAGAGCCCTTGGGGGACGGGCCGCAACCTTCTCAGGAACAATCCGGTCCCTCAAGCAAAGGAAAAGAGGTGGTAGATCTGGATGCCACCATCCCAATATCTGAGGGGGAGACAACAATTGAGGTATCTCTTCCTCTTATCCCTTTCTCTGCACCTCTCCCTGAAACTCCCATACACTCCTCTTCACCCACAAAAACTCCTTCTAACAATACTATTTCCTCCTCTCCTTCCCTCAATGATCCCCGTCCCCCAAAGGACTCAACTTCATGGAAGGAACCTTCCTCTGAAGAGTAGTTTATGTACATAAATGAAACTGACTCTGAAAAAAAAGAAGGCCTCATTCCCAGGCGTCGCGTGCAAAAGCCGATCATAAGCGAGCCTGAAGAAGAAGAAAGGTGAATAAAATTCCTTAGGGAATTCGAAGCAAGAAGAATAAGGGTGCCTGAAGCTGAACCCATTGAATCCATACCAATAAGGATGGTAGATGAATTCCACTTTTTGTCCAGAGAAGAGAGAGAACAGGCATTAGAAGCACAAAGAATCAGGGATGAGGAGATAAAGCAAACCGAGAATGATCTTGCTTTAGCAAGGAAATTGCTCAGAGAAGACTCTGCAAGAGATAAGGCGACTCAAGAACAATTGAAAAAGAGTGAAAGGGTCGTTGAAGCTCTCGTATAAAAAGAACTTGCACAAGAGAACATACATGTAGATCCCATTCTCGCTCAACAGAAGATCCTAAGTGCACTGACCTTTGAAGCCACTAAGCAGAAAGACAAAGAACTCGATTGCTGCACTGACAGGCTAAAATTTCGAAGATCTGAAGCCAAAATCATTCATGCAACTATCCAAGGGCGACACTCCAACAAAGGTGGTCCAAAGGTATATGTAAGAATGACAAGGACGAACAGAACAGAGAGAGAAGAAGCTAAATTCTTAGGAATTTATGGATACACTGAATGGCTGGAAATCAGAGACGCCACTCAGGGTTCTAAATCCAAATTCAAGGAAGTGGTGGACAGTGTGCTGGGTCAGTTGCTGCAAAGAATGTCACAACATGTGCAAGTTCCCCCTCTCCCTGAATCTTCTAAAAAGAAAAGATCAAATGCTGAAGGAAGTTCGAGTGCTAAGAATGAGCATGAAACTAAGTTTGATTATCAAAGCATTCTTGGTCATCTTGAGCTCCCTGATATATCAATGCTTTGTACCTTTCTCCCTCAAGACCGAAGATATCAAGAAGACGAAATCATCTCACTGCCCGAACCTGGAATGGTATTCTTGGATAATGAAGTGTTCTTAGGACTCTTCCGAAACCAAGAAATTCACAAGGCCCCTTCCTCATTCATAAAGATTATGCTTTGGCGCTGCTGGTCAGATACTCCTCTAATGATTCGACAGAAGATGCTTTATGAGAATGAGCTACAAAGAAGAAATGAGAATATCTCTGACTAGTCATAGTTTTCTACTTCCTTTGTAATATTTCTTCAGTGTATAAGTACTTTACCTTTTTACATTGTAATTTCATTTCACTGTAATTCTTCAGATTATAATTAATGAAATTCAAAGTACTTTACTCCATCCTAGTACTGAAAAGATCCCTGAAAATAGTAAAAGGGACAATGAACATAAGAGTTCTATTTTCATTACACTATCTTTTACTCACTGATTTTTCACTCTGAAAATTCAATCAGTGAATGTACTTTAAGCTTATTTACTTGTAAAATTGTGCATTCATACTCTTATAAATGAAACTCAATTCAGAGAGTAGAATAGCTGAAAAAGATTACACAGAATAGTACTTAGAAAATTTACTTCAAATTTTTCTTAAGTCCTTAGTAGTCTCTAAAAGCAATTTTCCAATGTTGCTTAATCATAATCAAATAGGGGGAGATTGTTGATTATAACTCCTCCCAGTGATTTGAATATGATTCCTTTACTATACTTAGTGAAATTCCATAGTTAAGCTTCTGCTCAAATTCAGCGATAGCCCACGCTGATTACTATCGCGATCACTGAAGATTGAGGAACAGCAAGCTTATCTCTGAAGACCTGAAGATCAGTTATCACACCAAAAGACCACTCAGCGAATGTCGAAGACACTAGCTGAAGAAAGAGATAATCAGCTAAGTGAACTGAAGCGGTTCAGTGTGACAACCGTCAAAATTCGAGCTTCCAGGTTAGCTTCTATTAAGTTTATTAGTGTTTATATAATTTAAATTTTAATATTAAGAGTTAGTTGGTTTAGAATGGCCGAAAAAACCCTAGCACTTCCGGTAGTCGCTTAAAATGTCGGTTTCGACCCGTAACTGTCTGAAACGTCCAAAACAGTTCCAAATGCTCTAATTTATACCCAATTTATATAATATATATATATATATTTTAGTATTTTAATTATAAAACTTTTATTTTATTAAGAATTTAATCACTTTTGGGCTTGCATTTTGAGGAAAAAGGCCAAAAATTGAGAAATATGACATTGTATTCTTAATTGGGCTTGAGTTTTATTTTATTTATAAAAAAAATATATGATTTTGAGAGGATTGGGCCCCCATGGCCAGTCTCCCCCCTAATCCCCCATATAAATACATTTTTTTTTCATTTTCTCCTCATTTTGCATGTTGAAAATTCAAATTTCACTCTCCTTTCTCTCTCTATACTCAAAAGCCATTTCTAGAACTCTCCTTTCCCTCTAGTTCAGCTAAGTTTTATACATTTTCACCATCAAAGTTCAAGAATCGTCAAGGGATTTAGAAGCTTTAATCATCATCCAAACAAGGTAACAACTTTACCCTCATTTTCTTACCATTTTTGGGTGGAAAAACCCACTTTTCTTACATTTTTCATAACTATTTCTTCTATTATCCTAAAGTTCTGAGTTTTTGGAGAGATTATACACCAAAACATTTAAAAATTTTCATACGATGGTGACAATCTACGATCCACACAATAAAACTCAAGAAAATAGTGGAAAAATCATGATTTTATGTGTTCTTGAACAAAAATGGTGATTTTGGTTCTGGCAGATTCATGCATGTGTGTAAATCTTCAATTTATTACAATTTTTATGTTCAAATATCATGAATCTTCTTTCTACAAGTTTATTTAGTGAGTTGGGGTTCTAATCCAAGTGGTCTCACTCAAAAACATTGAGTTTTGACCCTCCAAATGCTCATAAGAAGATGCATGTGCATCTAGAAGTTCAACAGTAGGTAAACCCTACTTTGAACGACCATAACTCTTTGAATATTCCTCCAAATCACTTGATTCTTCTTTTGGAAGTTAATTTAATGTCTTACCTTTCATATGCCACTGATTTCATTCAAAAGTATGGTGATTTGCGGTCCCAACTAATTAAAACAAAATGAGTGTGCAAACTGTCAACCAATGACAGATTTGTGCATGCATGTTCAAATGACCATATTTCTTTCAAAACTCAATGAAAAAGGATGATATTTCTTTTTAGAGTTAGTTTTATGAGTTATATTCAGTTTTCAAGTGGAATCATTTAAAAATATGGAGTTTGGACCCTCCAAACACCTAAAATACTTTAGGTGTGCAATCTGTGAAACCACCAGCAGCTAAACTCTACTTTGTGTGTTAGTATCTCCTTTGTTATTTGTCCTTAATGCATGATTCTTCTTCTAAAACCTTATTTTATGAGTTAGGATTCATATGAATCCAGTTTCATACAAAAATATGAAGTTTTGAGGCACTAACCAATTTATTAAAGTTAAGTGTGCAATCTGTCAGCTAATGACAGAATTGTGCATGCAATTTTGTAGTTTCATATCTCCTTCATAACTTCTTCAAAATCAGTGATTCTTATCTCAAAAGTTTCCTTTATGAGTTATCATTCCAATCCAACTGGTAATTCTAGAAAACACTGAGTATAACTCCTCAAGTGAGTGATTTACTAACATGGTGTAATCTGTTTTACCAGTTGTGATATAATGTTGATCATGTGATGGATAATAAGATTACTTTCGGTATAAATTACGATATTAACGAGCATATGGGCATTTTGTATAATTGGACATATATAGACACTTATGGGCTTAAGATTTATTCACCTCTAATAAGTAGTATTAGACCTATAAGTGACGGTTTTGAGTATCACTCTTTGATAGGGAAGCGTTAGGTCGTCGTGTGAAGATCGGATTGTGTTGTCTTGTGTCGCGGAGCTTTGCTATAAGGTAAGTATTCACAGCCCCTATTTCTAAGTATTTTATACGATTTGGGGTGAAAAGCATGATTGAATATGTTATATGAGCTATTTTCATTATGATTATGAAATTTTGTTAAATTTGATGTTGTGGGCACTAAGGCATGTACACTAATAGTTATATTGAGTAAAATGTAACATAAAAGTTTGTACACTACTATTAACTCAAGTGAGGAGCCGAGGGTATTTGTGGATAGCGCTATTTGGACGGATAATCCCACCTAAAAACTACAGGTAGGGGTGCACAGTACTTAAAAAGAAACGAAGGTTCTACATATGTGGGGTATTAGTCCCACCGCTAAGGTAGAATTAACAATAAATCTTTTATTTTTGTGGTCGAAAGGTTTAGTGGTGGCTCTTTATATATACTAAAAATTAGAGTACATAATGCCTTGACGTTTTAAGATATTAATAAGTGCCAAAAATTTATTTTGCTCATATTCACTTACACAATTGGATTTTTGAAATATTGAAAACCTGTGAACTCACCAACTCTTTGTAGTTGACCTTGTTTTTATCATGCTTTTCAGGGATAAAAAAAGATTAACCGAATCTTGGCGCATCGACATCCATCAACTTGTTTATTTAAAACTGTTTAGTTGAAACACTTGGTTTACTTTATTTTGTTAGAACTTTTAGTTGATGCGATGTAAAATTTTAAACTTAAACTGTTATGTCTTTGAATGGATGGTTGGTGTTGTTTTTATCCTATTGTTATGAAATCTTACGCTATCACACCTCGTGTTTCCGCTTTAGCGGGGTGCGACAGACTTGGTATCAGAGCTATAGGTTATAGAGAACACCGGTTTTCTATTGAAACCAAATACTATAACCAAATTTTTTTTTAAAAAAAAAAAACTATTTTCGTAGATAAATTTAAAAAGCTCACCACTAGTATAATTAGAATAAGCAACGATCTAACATATCATAATTAGGCAAAGCCTGATCACCTATGTCTAAATATGGAATGAATAAGAAAGGACTTGCACTAAATTATTCTAAGAATAGGAATTGATCGGGAAATCTTTCACTTCAAAATGAGAAATATGATTTTATGTGAGTTCACATGATTATTATAAAATGTTTCTGATATTTATAAATTAATTTTTTTTATTTATCTCAGCACTATGTCCACATCCGACCACTCCCCGGATGAATCCGGTTATGTTACCAGCAGGGTTAGGAGAGCCGACACAAGCTATGATGACTATGACCCATCCGAGCATAGTCATGAAGAGGATTCTACCGACTCTTCTGCTCGATCTTCTATTCCCATTCCCATACCCATACCTACCGGTGAGGGGACATTCGCGGGCCAAGGACGATAAGGACTGCCCGCAAGCGCGTTCTCGCTCTTCGGAGAGTGACTTTCACGATTCCTTCCGTGCCATCGGGAGAACCATCTCAGTCGCGATCCAGGTCGCAAAGTGTGACTCCTCCTTCCCCAGCGATCGGAGTCCCTGTACCACAGCCACAGAGTATGACCGCGTGGGAGCGCGCGTGGACCTCAGGGATGGCTAATGAAGTAGAGCTCCACAGGCATACGTTGGACCATTATCGGCAATCCATAGACGACATCATAACGGTCTTGCACACACATGACGAGTTTACAAATAGAGTCATGGAGGTGGCCCTTGATGCTAGGTTGGCGGTTCGAAGGATGCACACTTACCTAGAGTGGGTGATAGGAGCTCTGGTGATCCTGATAGGAGTAGTGATTTGGATGTTGATGCGTTAGGGAACTCTAGTTATTTTGAACTTTTGTGTGGATATTACCTTCTTTTGAGGCTTGTAGCTGTTAGCCCTAATTTTAGTGTTGAAAGTGTAAAAAGGAAAACCTATGATTCAAGTATGGAAGATCAGAGATCGTTCAGAAGAAGAGACTTCAGAAGTCTGGAGTGAAGACTTTAGAAGTCTGAAGGTCAGAAGACCACAGAAGCTTCTGTATGAATAGACAGAACTTCTGTCTGGTTGCTCTTCTCATCATAGCCCGATAACTTAGCAAGGAACGATTTCATCATTTACACGTGGAGCCTTTATATTGGAGGATGCTTTAACAGTAACACATTCTTTCACGTGTTAAATGACATGATAACCGTATAACAAGATTTGTTAGTGATTCCTTGTGACGTGTCTTATTGTAATAGACTAGTCATTTGACTTTCCTTATTTTAGGCTATAAATAGGGATTCCCTTCCCCATTTGTAATTGTGAATGTGAGATTGTTTCTTTGAAACTCTCCATCTCCAAATACCCTCATTCCAATCATGTAAGATATATGATCACGATTAATCATATGACTACGCTTCTATCTTAATATTGTTCTTCATTTTGATTAATCGTTCTTCCATTTATAAACTGTTTGATCTAAATTGCTTCCGCTTTACATATTTTCATTAGATCATTGATTCAATATGAGATTTGGGTTCCTACAATTGGTATCAGAGCCTATTGATTTGCTTAAATCAAACGATCCAATCTGTTGATTTTATCTCATTGAATCTAGTTTATTTCATCTTATTTTTAGATCTATAACATTCATCTTTTTATACTTTCTTTTCGAATTGTTCTCGAAGATATCATTCAAATCTGTGTTTGAATTTATTTATATTCAAATTCAGTTTTGATTTCATTTATATTCGATTCTACAAATTTATTCTCATTAGATCTGAAATGCGGATGGTTATTGGGAAGAAAATTCATTGCCAATTGGGTAAAAATTGATTATGCACACAAGGTGTTTGATAAAATGTTTATGAGAGACTTGGTCTCTTAAAATAACGTCATGAAGAGTTATTTTCGATGTCAAGAACCAATGTTTGGAAATCAACGCTTTGGTTGTGATTTGGTTATGCAAACCCATATTCAATTTTTGTGGCATTGAATAAAAATCAGGATGCTGACAGATTTGCGATGCTGTGCCATATCGGTCATATCTCTCTCATACCATCACCAATTCATGCGATTCAAAAGCCTCTGGATAGAAAACAGAAGGATCTACAAGTTTCATGTTTTGAGTTTTCAGTGATTCGATCTGTAGAAGGCCCATTAAATCGTCGAAGTTGACGGTAGTGTGCTGAAGCAAAGTTGTTACGCATCGAGTTAGATCTGCTTCTTGTAAGAACGACCCGAGCTTCTGGACTAAGGACAGAGGTTTTGGACTAGAGGCATCCAGAGACTTCTGGAATTACGAACCAGAGCTTCTGGATTATTACATGCCTTACCCCCGAAGACTCACATAATCGAAGTTACATGTTAAACTAGAAGCTGCTGGACAGATCTGCGCGACTGTACGGAAACGATCATATCTCATTCGTCCGAGCTCCAAAGAAGGTGAATCCAATTTCTGTGGAAAGCTAACACACTGAGCTACAATGTTTATGTTTTGAGTTTTCCCAAACTCCAAATATTTCACGTCCAGAAGCAGCGTAGAAGTCAGTGTAATGGTGCTGGACAGAAACTTTCTTTGCTGATTTTATATCTTATAGGTTGATGAGTGGTATTGTGGCTTGTTCTATATCACGTCAAACTTCAGAATTCTTTTCGTTGAAGTTTAAATTAGCCACGGCTTCAGTTCATCTCAGCTCTGGACCCGCTCTTAACAAGTATTGCTTCTGAACATCAAAGAACCAAGAAGTACAGTTCAGAACCAGCACTTCATCAGAGATTTCTTCTTTCAACCAGAGATAGGCTGTTGAAATCCTGTCAATGATCAAGAACTACCGAGCATAATTTTCATCCTTTGATCTCACATCGGGGCTCTCAGAATTAATCTTGGTGGTTTCGAGTTCTATTTTTGGAACAGATATTTCTGGTTGATATTATTTCGAGCTCCTCAATCTATGGATGATTTCTTCACCAGAGCATCAAGGTGAAGATTATCTGAACAAGTTCTTGTGCTGAATGTCCACTCAACTCATGGTTCACAGACACATTCTTTGTTATTAGACTGATTATGCACAACATTGTCACGCAACTCACACTCTATCTATCCACGTTTGGATGAATCGATATGCTATGGGGTTGGCTGAGATTCTGAGGCTAACAGGTGTGTTGAGTTTCTACAGGTTAAAGCTGTTTTTGGTGCAATCAGTGGTGTTTATGGCACATTGAATCTGATTTTAAAGTTGAGAATGAAGAAAAAGAGCATCATGTTGAGGGGGAGCTTGAAATACCTTTTAAGTCCATACTGTCCTCTGAAGATTCCATGCCTTGAAGATCAGAAGAAGCAATCTTTTTCATCCAGAGCTTCTGGTTGCACACCCAGAGCTTCTGGATAAGCTTCTTATGGTCAGAGCTTCTTTTTGATCTACATACAGAGAATATCTTGGACTTGAATAAAATCGTGTGCATATATTTGGAATGGGGTTACTACATCAAGGGGGAGCTACATGTTTATCTAAGGTGATCTCCAAGCTTTCAAAGCTCGATGGGAAGACGACCAATGACTTTCAATGGTTTTTCCTTTTATTGTTTTCCTTTTAACACTTAGGGGGAGATTGTTAGCCCTAATTTTAGTGTTGAAAGTGTAAAAAGGAAAACCTATGATTCAAGTATGGAAGATCAGAGATCGTTCAGAAGAAGAGACTTCAGAAGTCTGGAGTGAAGACTTTAGAAGTCTGAAGGTCAGAAGACCACGAAGCTTCGTATGAATAGACGGAACACGTACCGGTTGCTCTTCTCATCATAGCCCGATAACTTAGCAAGGAACGATTTCATCATTTACACGTGGAGCCTTTATATTGGAGGATGCTTTAACAGTAACACATTCTTTCACGTGTTAAATGACATGATAACCGTATAACAAGATTTGTTAGTGATTCCTTGTGACGTGTCTTATTGTAATAGACTAGTCATTTGACTTTCCTTATTTTAGGCTATAAATAGGGATTCCCTTCCCCATTTGTAATTGTGAATGTGAGATTGTTTCTTTGAAACTCTCCATCTCCAAATACCCTCATTCCAATCATGTAAGATATATGATCACGATTAATCATATGACTACGCTTCTATCTTAATATTGTTCTTCATTTTGATTAATCGTTCTTCCATTTATAAACTGTTTGATCTAAATTGCTTCCGCTTTACATATTTTCATTAGATCATTGATTCAATATGAGATTTGGGTTCCTACAGTAGCCTATGTATTCAAGTTTAAGAACTTTATTATCTTTTAGACTGTATTTTAAAACTTATGTTGGCTTGCCTTAGTTATTTATAGAATTTATGCAAGTTATCTATTTATCGCATGTTGTTTTGAAATGTATGTGTTCGTGAGTAGTATTGGATGTATGTTATAAGATGCGTATGATTTAGTAAGTAGATTTATAATGGATATTGTAACACAAAATTGACTAAGACTCAATTTAAAATTGTGTTTTTAGAACAATTCCTCCGAGAAGAGTAAATTCCGATGTTGCACGACTAGTATCCGAACAGCTCATGGCAGCACTACCAGGTATTGTGAGCCAAGTAGCAGCTGGTTTAAATGCAAATCAAAATAACAATCAGGGTTCTGGAGATAGGGAATGTACGTATAAATCCTTTAGGAGTTGTAATCCTAAAGAATTTTTCGGAACCGAAGGAGCCGTTGGTTTATTGACCTGGTTGGAAAGCATGGAGTCTGTCCTCCACATTAGCAAGTGTGCTGAGGGAAAGAAGGTGAAGTTTGTTGCCTGTCTATTACAAGGGCGAGCATTAACTTGGTGGAACACCCAAGTACAAACCCGAGGTCGGGAAGCTGCCAACAGTCTTACATGGGAAGATTTCAAAAGAATGCTGAAGGAAGAATACTGCCCTAGGAGCGAGATTCAGAAGCTGGAAGCAGAGTTGTGGAATCACGAGATGAAAGGGAATGATATCGACTCCTACACAGCACGATTTCATGAATTGGTAAAAATGGTACCGCATCTGGTAACGCCTGAAGAGAACCGCGTTGATAGGTATATTTGGGGATTATCTCCGGAGATACGCGGGGATGTTACCTCAGCAAACCCAAAAACTCTACAAGAGGCAGTAAGTTCGGCAACCAGACTCACAAACAATGCTACTCGCTCGGGATTGTTTGTAAGGGATAAGGCACAAGGGAAGAGAAAGATGGATGAACCAATAAGAAAGCAGTTTGGAAAAAGGACAAGTAAGGAACAAAGAACTTCAGGTAACTACGGAATTCAAACTCAACCTGCGGAGAAAGAGAAAAGACCTTATCCCAAATGTGACAAATGCAATAGACAGCATACCGAACGATGTATTATCTGTCAAAAATGCAACAAAGGAGGTCACTATGCCAAAGATTGCAGGAGCACAGGAAGGCGGGCATGTTTTGAGTGTGGAAGCCCGGATCACTTTCGGAATACATGTCCACGATGGAATCAAAGACCGAACACTAATCAAGCACGACCGACCAACCAAGGAAATCAAGGAGGTCCGGCAAGAGGCCGAGTGTTTGAAATTGGAGCTGAGGAAGAAAGACAGAATCCAGATGTAGTTACAGGTACATTTCTTTTAAATAATCATTACGCATTTGTGCTATTTGATTCTGGAGCGGATAGGAGTTTCGTGTCATTAGATTTTAGACCAAAAATAAGTCTAAGACCTCAAAAGTTGAATGAAGTATACGTCATTGAATATGCCAACGGTCAAGAGTGTAAGGCCAAAGAAGTAATAATGGGCTGCACTTTAAACTTGACTAGTAGGGATTTTAGTATAGATCTAATCCCGATTCAACTTGGAAGTTTCGACATAATTGTGTGCATGGATTGGTTATCCAAGAACCAAGCTGAAATTTGTTGTTCCGAGAAGATCGTTCGAATTCCGTTACCCGATGGGGGAATGCTCGAAGTACACGGAGAGAAACCTAGAAGGGGTGTTAAAATAGTAACGTGTATGAAAATGCGAAAGCATTTGAGAAAGGACGGTATTGATTTTCTAGCTCACATCAAGGATAAGAAGGCTGAAGAAAAACGCATTCAAGATATTCCTATAGTTCGGAATTTTTCTGAGGTATCACCGGACGAATTACCTGGAGTACCCCCACCAAGACAAGTTGAGTTTCACATAGAGTTAGTTCCAGGAGCCGCACCTGTAGCAAAATCACCTTATCGATTAGCACCATCAAAGATGCAAGAGCTGTCGGAACAACTTCAGGAATTACTCGACAAAGGATTTATCAGACCTAGCTCTTCACCTTGGGGAGCCCCAATTTTATTTGTTAAGAAGAAAGATGGATCTTTTCGAATGTGTATCGATTATAGAGAACTCAACAAGTTGACAATTAAGAACCGATACCCCCTTCCACGGATTGATGATTTGTTTGACCAACTTCAAGGTGCAACGTACTTCTCGAAAATCGATCTTAGGTCTGGATATCATCAAATGAGAGTGCGAGAAGAAGATATCCCCAAGACGGCCTTTAGGACTCGATACGGTCACTACGAGTTCCTAGTCATGCCACCGGCAGTCTTCATGGATTTGATGAATAGAGTATGTCGACCATACCTAGACAAATTCGTGATCGTGTTTATAGATGATATACTCATTTATTCTCGACACAAAAAGGAGCATGAGCAACATTTGAAGTTGATATTGGAATTGCTCAGAAACGAAAGGTTGTACGCGAAATTCTCTAAATGTGAATTCTGGATTCGTGAGGTACACTTTCTTGGCCATGTGGTGAATGAAAAGGGAATCCAAGTTGATCCAGCTAAGATTGAGTCCATTAAGAAATGGGAAGCCCCGAAGACACCGACCGAGATCTGCCAATTTCTGGGATTGGCAGGTTATTACCGGCGATTTATCGAGAATTTCTCTAAGATCGCGCAACCACTAACAACTCTAACACAAAAAGATAAAAAGTTTATTTGGGGAGAGAAACAAGAAGAAGCCTTCCAGACACTCAGACACAAGTTATGCAACGCACCGATTCTGGCTCTACCCGAAGGAGTAGATAACTTCGTAGTCTACTGTGATGCTTCACATCAGGGAATGGGCTGCGTGTTAATGCAAAAAGACAAAGTTATTGCATACGCTTCGAGACAACTAAAGATTCACGAGAAGAATTACACCACTCATGATTTGGAGTTAGGGGCGGTGGTGTTCGCACTCAAAATCTGGAGACACTATCTATACGGCACCAAGTGCACCATTTTCACTGATCACAAAAGCCTCCAGCACATCCTTGACCAGAAAATGCTCAACATGAGGCAAAGAAGATGGGTTGAACTACTTAGTGACTACGACTGTGAAATAAAGTACCATCCAGGAAAAGCTAATGTGGTAGCCGATGCGTTAAGCCGAAAGGAAAGAGTAAAACCAACAAGAGTACGTGCTATGGGAATGATGGTCCAGACGAGTTTGAAAACTCAAATTCTTGAAGCACAAGGAGAAGCTTTAAAAGAAGAGAATTTGAAGAATGAAACCTTGCAGCACTTAGAGAAGGAATTTGAGATGCAGACAGATGGGGTACATTATTTCAAGAATAAGGTATGGGTACCGAAAGTTGGTGATCTACAATCAATCATTTTGGACGAAGCCCATCTATCCAGATATTCGATTCACCCAGGGGCAGATAAAATGTATAAGAATTTGAAGGAGTATTATTGGTGGCCGGGAATGAAGAAAGATATTGCCGAGTTCATAAGCAAGTGCCTGACTTATGCTAAGGTAAAGGCTGAACATCAGAAACCATCTGGTTTACTCCAACAAATTGAAATACTACAGTGGAAATGGGAGCAAATAACAATTGATTTCGTAACTAAATTACCCAGAACTGGAAAGGGGCACTATACTATATGGGTTATAGTAGACCGACTTACCAAATCGGCTCATTTCATCCCCATTCGCGAAAATTTCAGTATGGAAAGGCGTGCGCAAATCTATATTAATGAAATAGTTACACGTCATGGTGTGCCTATTTCCATTATTTCGGACAGATATGCACGATTTACATCGCGTTTTTGGAAATCACTTCAAAAGGCATTGGGTACACGTTTGGATTATAGCACTGCCTATCATCCTCAAACGGATGGACAATCGGAAAGAACTATTCAAACGCTAGAGGATATGTTACGGGCTTGCGCAATAGATTTCGGTGGAAGTTGGGATACCCACCTGCCACTTGTGGAATTCTCCTATAACAATAGCTATCATACCAGCATACAATGTGCACCGTACGAAGCTCTATACGGACGTAAGTGCAGATCGCCGCTTAGCTGGGTAGAAATCGGAGATAGACAGTTGACAATGCCCGATATTATCCAGGAAACCACTGACAAGATCTCAATTATTAAAGAAAGACTCAAGACAGCAAGAGACCGTCAGCAGAGTTATGCGGATAATCGGAGAAAGTCGTTGGAATTCCAAGTGAGGCATAAAGTGCTTCTTAAGGTATTGCCATGGAAGAGACTAGTACGCTTTCGAAAAAGAGGCAAGCTGGGTCCCAGATACATTGGTCCATTCGAAATACTCGAAAGAATCGGACTAGTGGCGTACAAGTTGAAGTTACCGCAAAATCTAAGCGCAATCCACGACACGTTTCATGTGTCGAATCTAAAGAAATGTTTAACAGATGAAAAATTGTTGTTACCCCTGGACGACGTTCAGATTAACGATTGGTTACATTTCGTCGAAGAACCAATCGAGATTTTGGACCGAGAAGTTAAACGGTTGAGGCACAGTAAGATCCCTATTATTAAGGTCCGTTGGAATGCGAAACATGGTCCAGAATATACCTGGGAACGTGAAGATTTGATGAAGCAAAAGTATCCCAGCTTATTCACGAACACCCCGGAGAAAGCCACTTCTTAAATTTTGGGACGAAATTTCTTTAACCTGGGAAGACTGTGACAACTGTCAAAATTCGAGCTTTCAGGTTAGCTTCTATTAAGTTTATTAGTGTTTATATAGTTTAAATTTTAAGATTAAGAGTTAGTTGGTTTAGAATGGCCGAAAAACCCCTAGCACTTCCGGTAGTCGCTTAAAATGTCCGGTTCCGACCCGTAACTGTCTGAAACGTCCAAAACAATGCCAAATGCTCTAATTTATACTCAATTTATAATATATATATATATATATATTCTAGTATTTTAGTTATAAAACTTTTGTTTTATTAAGAATTTAATCACTTTTGGGCTTGCATTTTGAGGAAAAAGGCCAAAAATTGAGAAATATGACATTGTATTCTTAATTGGGCTTGAGTTTTATTTTATTTATAAAAAAATATATGATTTTGAGAGGATTGGGCCCCCATGGCCGGCCTCCCCCCAATCCCCCATATAAATACATTTTTTTTTTCATTTTCTCCTCATTTTGCATGTTGAAAATTCAAATTTCACTCTCCTTTCTCTCTCTGAACTCAAAAGCCATTTCTAGAACTCTCCTTTCCCTCTAGTTCAGCTAAGTTTTATACATTTTCACCATCAAAGGTCAAGAGTCATCAAGGGATTTAGAAGCTCTAATCATCATCCAAACAAGGTAACAACTTTACCCTCATTTTCTTACCATTTTTGTGTGGAAAAACCCACTTTTATTACATTTTTCATAACTATTTCTTCTATTATCCTAAAGTTCTGAGTTTTTGGAGAGATTATACACCAAAACATTTAAAAATGTTCATACGATGGTGATAATTTAGGATCCACACAATAAAACTCAAGAAAATAGGGTAACAATCATGATTTTATGTGTTCTTGAACAAAAATGGTGATTTTGGTTTTGGCAGATTCATGCATGTGTGTTAATCGTCAACTTATTACAATTTTTATGTTCAAATATCTTGAATCTTCTTTCTACAAGTTTATTTAGTGAGTTGGGGTTCTAATCCAAGTGGTCTCACTCAAAAACATTGAGTTTTGACCCCCCAAATGCTCATAACAAGATGCATGTGCGTCTAGAAGTTCAACAGTAGGTAAACCCTACTTTGAATGACCATAACTCTTTGAATATTCCTCCAAATCACTTGATTATTCTTTTGGAAGTTAATTTAATGTGTTACCTTTCATATGCCACTGATTTCATTCAAAAATATGGTGATTTGAGGTCCTAACTAATTAAAACAAAATGACTGTGCAAACTGTCAACCAATGACAGATTTGTGCATGCATGTTCAAATGACCATATTTCTTTCAAAACTCAATGAAAAAGGATGATTTTTCTTTTGAGAGTTATTTTTATGAGTTATATTCAGTTTGCAAGTGGAATCACTTAAAAATATGGAGTTTTGACCCTCCAAACATCTAAAATACTGTAGGTGTGCAATCTGTGAAACCACCATCAGCTAAACTCTACTTTGTGTGTTAGTATCTCCTTTGTTATTTGTCATTAATGCGTGATTCTTCCTCTAAAACTTTATTTTATGAGTTAGGATTCATATGAATCAAGTTTCATACAAAAATATGAAGTTTTGAGGCACTAACCAATTTATTAAAGTTAAGTGTGCAATCTGTCAGCTAATGACAGAATTGTGCATGCAACTTTGTAGTGTAATATCTCCTTCATAACTTCTTCAAAATCAGTGATTCTTATCTCAAACGTTTCCTTTATGAGTTATGATTCCAATCCAACTGGAAATTCTAGAAAACACTGAGTATAACTCCTCAAGTGAGTGATTTACTAACATGGTGTAATCTGTTTTACCGGTTGTGACATAATGTTTTGCATGAATTATTTGAACCAATTGTACATGTCCAAAAGGCATGACATTTGGTCACAAAGACCATAACTTAGTACTTTATCTTGTATAAAAAGATAGGAAACTAGGTCATTTTGGAAGCCCTTGAAAACTGATCATATTTAAGACAATTGGTTTCTGTCCAGAAGAGAAATTCTGGACTTAATTGATTTTTATAAATGTTGATCATGTGATGGATAATAAGATTACTTTCGGTATAAATTACGATATTAACGAGCATATGGGCATTTTGTATAATTGGACATATATCGACACTTATGGGCTTAAGATTTATTCACCTCTATAATTAGTATTAGACCTATAAGTGACGGTTTTGAGTATTACTCTTTGATAGGGAAGCGTTAGGTCGTCGTGTGGGGATCGGATTGTGTTGTCTTGTGTCGCGGAGCTTTGCTATAAGGTGAGTATTCACAGCCCCTCTTTCAAAGTATTTTATACGATTTGGGGTGAAAAGCATGATTGAATATGTTATATGAGCTATTTTCATTATGATTATAGAATTTTGTTAAATTTGATGTTGTGGGCACTAAGGCATGTACACTAATAGTTATATTGAGTAAAATGTAACATAAAAGTTTGTACACTACTATTAACTCAAGTGAGGAGCCGAGGGTATTTGTGGATAGCGCTATTTGGACGGACAATCCCACCTAAAAACTACAGGTAGGGGTGCACAGTACTTAAAAAGAAAGAAGGTTCTACATATGTGGGGTATTAGTCCCACCGCTAAGGTAGAATTAACAATAAATCTTTTATTTTTGTGGTCGAAAGATTTAGTGGTGGCTCTTTATATATACTAAAAATTAGAGTACATAATGCCTTGACGTTTTAAGATATTAATAAGTGCCAAAAATTTATTTTGCTCATATTCACTTACACAATTGGATTTTTGAAATATTGAAAACCTGTGAACTCACCAACTCTTTGTAGTTGACCTTGTTTTTATCATGCTTTTCAGGGGTAAGAAAAGATTAACCGAATCTTTCTATTATATGGGCGCATCGACATCAATCATCTTGTTTATTTAAACTATTTAGTTGAAACACTTGGTTTACTTTATTTTGTTAGAACTTTTAGTTGATGCGATGTAAAATTTTAAACTTAAACTGTTATGTATTTGAATGGATGGTTGGTGTTGTTTTTATCCTATTGTTATGAAATCTTGCGCTATCACGCCTCGTGTTTCCGCTTTAGCGGGGTGTGACATTCAGCGATAGCAGCGATTGTCTACTCAAAGTGTGAAGTCTTGTGAATCCTCAGCGATACTGAAGTTCATCCTTGAAGATTCAGTATCAGCGATCAAGTGAAGTTTCCTTTGTAAGATTAAAGATTGATCTTATCCTCAATACACAAAAGTCAAACCTAGAACCATGTCAGAAAAGGACATGCGACTTGTCTCTTATGTTCCCATCATATCTGATATGGTACTGTTCATATTCGGCCAAAAGCATGGTTGTCTTATTTACAAGGACAAGCTTCCTATCTAAGCTTGACACTGGGCATGTACCTTTTGCTTTGCATTAAATGCAAGCGGGTATAAATAGACAGAGATATCATCTTCATCTAGATAAATGCTTCCTTCTAGCCTAAACCCTCTTTATTCTTTCTTTCATCTTCTTGTGCATCAAACTGTGTGTTTCTTTAGTTACAATAGAATAGGTTTTAAACTTGTTCTAATTCCGCTTGTAACTGTAAATTTGTTTATAATCTATAAACTCATTTAAAAACCAAAATTTGTGTGTTTGTATTCACCCCCCCTTCTACAAACTGTTTAGTTAATATTTAACTCTTGTAGACCCTTATTGGGACCAACAATCGTCCATTTCTTGAAAATAATATATTCAAATATCATGAATCTTGTTTCTAAAAGTTTATTTGATGAGTGGGGGTTCTAATCCAATGGGTCTCACTCAAAACATTGAGTTTTGACCCCCAAATGCTCATAACAAATTTGATGTGCATCTGGAAGTTCAACAATAGGTAAACCCTACTTTGAACGACCATAACTCTTTGAATATTCATCCAAATTACTTTATTTTTCATCTGAAATTTATGTTAATGAGTTACCTTTCAAATTCCACTGGTTTCACTCAAATATGTGGTGATTTGGGGTTTCAATTAATCAAAACAAAATAAGTGTGCAATCTGTCCAAAGCTGACAGATTTGTGCATGCAGGGTCAAATGGCCATATCTCTTTCAAAAGTCAATGAAAAAGGATGATTTTTCTTTTGAGAGTTAGTTTTAGGAGTTATCTCTGTTTTCAAGTTGAATCATCTGAAAATATGGAGTTTTGACCCTCCAAACACCTAAAACATTTTAGGTGTGCAAACTGTGAAACCACCAGTAGGTAAACCCTACTTTGCATGTTAATATCTCTTTGAATATTTATCCATAATGCATAATTTTTCTTCTGGAGTTTTATTTTATGAGTTAGGTTCATATGAATCCAGTTTCATTAAAAAATATGAAGGTGTGAGGCATTAACCAATTTATTAATGTTAAGTGTGCAATCTGTCAACTAATGACAGATGTGTGCATGCAACTTTGTGGTGCCATATCTTTCTCATAACTCATTTGCGTACTTTGCTTTGTTAGGAAAGCGTTAGGCCGTTTAGCGGACGTCTCGTGTATCTATTTGGAAGCTTTTGCTATAAGGTGAGTATTCACGGCCCCTCTTTTTAAATGTTTATACGTTTGGGGTGTAAAACATGTTGTTTTAATGGAAATTGAATTGATTTATATTGATTTAACGAAAAGTATATAAATCATTGTGATGAGCAACTTTTTATTACACAAAATGATATGTTGAGTTATGTAAAGTCCCCGTGGTACACTACTATTTAACTCTAAATGAGCCGATGATATTTGTGGATAGCGCTATTTGGCTGACATACCCACCTAACTGGCAAGTAGGGGTGCACTTTATCAATAAAGAATGCTCTACCCATGTGGACTTTAGGTCCACCGCTGAGGTAGTTCGTGGGGCGTAGAATGTCGAGTAGGCTTAGTAGTGGCTCAATATTTATATATCATGCGTAATGGTAATTTTGTATTTTTGCTCATAAAACTTTAAAATATTAAAGATGATGCGGACACTCGATTCACTATTTTTATGCCTTGCAAATAAAATGTTTTGTGCATTTGAAAACCTGTGAACTCACCAACTCTTTGTAGTTGACCCTTGTATTTTAACATTCTTTACAGGAAAATAAGAAGGTAACAGATCAAGCTTAGTTTATTTTTGTAGAACACCAATCAAGAAATTTTATGTATTCAAATTTATGTAATTTGTTGTAAAAGTGCATGTAGTCGGGTTATAAACTTTTAAACTTTAAACTTCTACGTTTTAATTATATATGTGTGGTTGCTGTTTATATTCCTATTGTTGTGAAACCTAGAACTGTCGTACCTCGTGTTTCCGCTTTAGCGGGGTGTGACAGACTTGGTACCAGAGCCTTAGTTTATAGAGAACACCGGTTTTCTACAAAAACCATGCACTATAACCAAAATTTTCAAATTATTTTCTTAGATGAATTTAAAAAAAAAATTAAAAACCTACTACTAGTATTACTAGAATAGGCATCGTTCTAACATATCATAATTAGGCACAGCCTGATCACCTATGTCTAAATATGGTATGAATAAGAAGGCACTTGGACTAGTTATACTAAAAGTCAGCTTAGATCGGAAAACTTCTTAATTCAAAATTGGAAAGTATGATTTTATATGAGTTTACATAAGTATTACAAAATGTTTTTGACATCTATTAAATGTGTAACTATCGCAGTTCACTATGTCTCACTCATCCACCCCTACTAAGTATTGTGCTGACTCATCAGGCTATGTGACTAGTCAACCTAGGAGATAACTTTTTGACTACTTTGTTGGTTAAACTAGGAAACTTATGTGGGTGGCATGTAGCCCACTATTTAGAACTCTAAGATACTTGATGTCTTTTGGGAAATATTTTTGCTGGTTATTGAAGTGATGTGATTTTATGAATTGAGTGTTTTATATGCATAACTCAAGTTAAGTAGACTCAGCGCAAAAATAGTTATAGTTATATGACCCAACCTCAATATGAACCTATGGCTAAAGACAATGCCTTCGAGGAGAGAAAACCTCGAGATAGCGCGACTTGTGTCTGAGCAACTCATCATGCCACTCCCAAACATCGTTAGTCAAGTGGCAGCGGGTCTGAATGCTAATCCGGAAAAAAAAACCAAGGATCAGGGGCAAGTAGTGATAGGGAATGCACATACAAAACTTTTAGGACCTGCAACCCGAAGGAATTCCATGGAACTGAAGGAGCTCTGGGATTACTGACATGGATTGAGTTTGGAGGTCGTTCTCCACATCAGCAAGTGCACTAAAGTAAATAAAGTGGAGTTTGCGGCCTGTCTGCTACAAGGACGAGCATTGACCTGGTGGAACACCCAAGTGCAAACCCGAGGCCGAGAAGCAGCCAACAGTCTTACTTGGGAGAATTCAAAAAGATGCTCAAAGAGGAATACTGCCGAGGAGCGAAATCCAGAAGTAGGAAGCGGAGCTATGGAATCATGAAATGAAGGGAAATGACATAGACTCTAACACTCCCGTTTCCATGAACTGGCGAAGATGGTATCACATTTGGTGACGCCTGATGAAAATCAAGTCGACAGGTACGTTTGGGATTTATCTCCTGGAATACGCGGGGACGTTCCTTTGGCAAACCCAAAAACCCTTCAAGAAGCAGTGAGTTCGGCAACCAGACTCACCAATAATGCTAATCGTTCGGGAATGTTTGCTAAAGACAAAGCTCAAGGTAAGAGAAAGATGGAGGAACCCACAAGAAGGCAATCTAAAGGAAGAATGGATAAAAATATAAAGATGACACGGAACTTTGGAATTCAGACTCAACCAGTAGAGACAGAAAAAGAGCATACCCTAAGTGCGATAAATGCAACAAACAGCATGATGGAAGATGCATTATTTGTCTGAAATGCAATAGAGAAGGTCATTTCGCCAAGGATTGTAAGAATGTAGGAAGACGGACATGTTTTGAGTGTGGAAGTTCAGATCACTTCTGGAACGCATGTCCAAGATGGAATCAAAGACCGAACACTAATCAAGTACCACCAGCCAATCAAGGAAATCAAGGAGATCTGGCAAGAGGTCGAGTGTTCGAGATTGGAGCTGAAGAAGCAAGGCAAAATCTGAATGTAGTCACAGGTACGTTTCTCCTGAACAATCATCATGCATCCGTACTATTTGATTATGGAGCAGATAGGAGTTATATGTCGTTAGATTTTAGACCAAAGATAAATCTAAGACCTCAAAAGTTGAAATAAGTATATGTCATTGAATGCCAACGGACAGGAAAGTAGACCCACAGACGTAATAATGAACAGCACTTTAAACTTGGCTAATAGAGACTTCAGTATAGATTTCATCCCGATTAAGTTAAGAAGTTTTGACATAATCGTGGGTATGGATTGGTTGTCCAAGAACCAAGCTGAAATTTGCTGCTCCAAGAAAATCACCTGAATACCACTACTCGAAGGACAAACACTCGAGGTACATGGTGAGAAACCCAGGAATCTTAAAATTATGTCATGTATGAAGATGCGAAAGTACCTAAGGAAATACTGCAGTGCATTTTTTTGGCTCACATTGTGAATAAGGAGGTTGAAGAGAAACGCATTCAAGATATCCCTATAGTTCGAGAATTTCCTGAAGTTTTCCCAGATGAAACTACCTGGACTGACCCCACCTAGACAAGTGGAGTTCCACATTGATTTAATTCCGGGAGCTGCGCCTGTAGCAAAATCACCTTATCGACTAACACCATCAGAAATGCGAGAATTATCAAAACAACTTCAAGAACTGCTCGAAAAAGGATTCATCAGACCTAGCTCTTCACCTTGGGAGCTCCAGTTTTATTTGTTAAAAAAAAGGATGGATCTTTCCGAATGTATATTGATTACAGAGAACTCAACAAGTTGACAATTAAGAATCGATACCCCCTTCCTCGAATTGATGACTTATTTGATCAACTTCAAGGGGCTACGTATTTCTCAAAGATCGATCTTCGATCGGGATATCATCAAATGAGAGTTCGTGAAGAAGACATTCCCAAGACAGCATTTAGAACTCGTTATCGTCATTATGAGTTTCTAGTTATGCCTTTTGGGCTAACAAACGCACCAACAGTCTTCATGGATTTAATGAATAGAGTATGTCGACCGTACCTAGACAAGTTCGTGATCGTGTTTATAGATAATATACTCATTTATTCTCGAGGCAAGATGGAGCATGAGCAGCATTTAAAGCTGATACTAGAATTTCTCAGAAACGAAAAGTTGTACGCCAAATTCTCCAAATGTGAATTCTGGATTGTGCATTTTCTTGACCATGTAGTAAATGAAAACGGATTCATGTTGATCCAACTAAGATTGAGGCCATTAAGAAATGGGAAGCCCCGAAGACACCAACCGAGATCAGTGAATTTCTTGGGTTGGCAGGCTATTATCGGCAAATCATCGCGAATTTCTCCAAGATCGCGCAACCACTGACGACTCTAACTTAAAAGGACAAAAAGTTTATTTGGGGAGAGAAACAAAAGGAAGCATTTCAGACACTTAAACACAAGTTATGCAACGCACCGATTCTGGCCCTATCCGAAGGAGTGGATAACTTCGTAGTCTACTGTGATGCTTCACATCAGGGAATGTGATGCGTGTTGATGCAAAAAGACAAAGTTATTGCACACGCATCAAGACAACTGAAGATTCACGAGAAGGATTACACTACTCATGATTTGGAGCTAGGAGCGGTGGTATTCGCACTCAAGATCTGGAGATATTATCTCTACGGTACTAAGTGTACTATCTTCACGGATCACAAGAGCCTTCAACATATTCTTGACCAGAAAATGCTCAATATGAGACAAAGAAAATGGGTTGAGTTGCTTAGTGATTATGATTGTGAAATAAAGTACCACCCAAGGAAGCCTAATGTAGTAGCGGATGCATTAAGCAGGAAAGAAAAGGTAAAGCAAACGAGAGCACAAGCTATGGAAATGATGGTTCAAACGAGTTTAAAGACTCAAATTCTTGAAGCACAAAAAGAAGCTTTAAAAGAAGATAATTTGAAGCGAGAGACCCTGCATCGCTTAGAGAAAGAATTTGAGTTACGATCAGACGGAGTGCATTACTTTAAGAATAAAGTATGGGCACCGAAGACTGGTAATCTACGATAACCATTTTGCACGAAGCCCATCGATCCAGATATTCGATTCACCCAGGAGCAGATAAAATGTATAAGGATTTGAAGGACTTTTAGTGGTGACCAGGGATGAAGAAAGATGTTGCTTTGTTCGTAAGCAAGTGCTTAACTTATGCTCAAGTCAAGGCCGAACATCAGAAACCAACCGGTCTACTTCAACAACCCGAAATTCCCCAATGGAAATGGGAGCAAATAACTATGGATTTCATAACCAAGCTACCCATAACTGGGAAAGTACATGATTCGATATAGGTTATAGTAGATCGACTAACAAAATCAGCTCATTTCATTCCCATTCGTGAAGATTTCAGTATGGAGAAACGTGCACAAATTTACGTCAACAAAATAGTTACACGTCACGGTGTGCCTATTTCCATTATTTCAGACAGAGACACATGTTTTACGTCACGATTTTGGCAGTCTCTTCAAAAGGCTTTGAGTACGCGTTTGGATTATAGTACTATTTATCATCCTCAAACGGATGGTCAATCGGAAAGAACTATTCAGACATTAGAGGATATGTTGCGTGCATGCGTGATAGATTTTGGTGGGAGTTGGGATACCCACCTACCGCTTGTTGAATTCTCATATAACAACAGCTATCACACCAGCATTCAGTGTGCGCCATATGAAGCCTTATACGGACGAAAATGTAGATCACCACTTAGCTGGTAGAAATTGGTGATAGAAAGCTGACTAGGCCCGACATTATTCCGGAAACCACTGACAAAATCTCAACCATCAAAGAAAGACTTAAAACAGCAAGAGATCGTCAGAAGAGTTATGCAGATAATCGGAGAAATTCGTTGGAGTTTCAAGTGGGAGATAAAGTACTTCGGAAAGTGTCGCCATGGAAAGGACTGGTACGTTTCAGGAAGAGAGGCAAGCTGGGTCCCAGATACATTGGTCCATTCGAAATACTCGAAAGAATCGGACCGGTAGCGGACAAATTGAAGTTACCACAGAATTTAAGTGTCATCCACGACCCGTTCCGTGCGTCGAATATGAAGAAATGCTTAATGGATGAAACATTGGTGTTACCCCTGGATGACATTCAGATTAACGATCGGTTACACTTCGTCGAAGAACCAATCGTGGTACTGGACCGAGAAGTTAAACGGTTGAGGCGCAATAAAATCCGCATTATTAAAGTCTGTTGGAATGCGAAACATGGCCCAGAGTATACTTGGGAAAGAGAAGATTTCCTAAAGGGCAAATATCCGCATTTGTTTGCAAAGGAGTCCATTGGCAGTAACAGTCAATAAATTTCGGGACGAAATTTCTTTAACAGGGGGAGACTGTGACAACTGTCAAAATTCGAGCTTCCGGGTTAGTTCCTATTAAGTTTATTAGTGTTAATATAGATTAAATATAATAATAGAAGTTAGTTGGCTTAGAATGGCCGAAAAATTTCTAGAGTTTCCGGTAGCTGCTTAGAAAATCCGGTTCCGACCCGTAACTGGCCGAAACGTCCTATATAGTGCCAAATGCTCTAATTTATACCCAATTTATATAAAATATATATTAATAGTATTTAAAATATAAAACTTCTATTTTTATAGAATTTAATCACTTTTGTACTTACATTTTGAGGAAAAAAATGGCAAAATTGAGAAACATGACATTTTTATTGGTTTTGGGTCTTAGTTTTATTTATTTATTTTTTTAAAATTCTTGTTTGGAGTGGGGCCCATTAGTATGGCTGGCCTCTCCTATCTACCCACATATAAATACATTTTCTTTCCATTTACTTCTCATTTTGCATGTTGAAAATTTTAAATTTCTCCCTTCTCTCTCTCTAAATCTTAAGGGATTTCTTCAACAACCCTCATTTCTCCTTTAAGTTCCAGCCAACATTCACCAACAAATCCAACATTTTAACAAGATTTTTGAAGATTTTGAGTCTCCTTCATCATCCAAGTAACTAATAACATCATCTTCTTCATTTTCTTACCATTTTTGGGTGAAAAACTCACTTGTTCTTGCATTTTAAGTCTTCTTCTTCTAACCTCTGAACTTTTCTGAGTTTATGGAGAGATTATACACCAAAAACATGTAAAAAAATGTTCATATAGTGGTGGTAATCTAATACCCAAACAATAAAACTCAAGAAAATAGGTAAAAATCATGATTTTATGTGTTTTTGTACAACAATGGTGATTTTTGGTGCTGACAGATTTATTGCATGTGCATAAATCGTCCATTTCTTGGAAATTATATATTCAAATATCATGAATCTTCTTTCTAAAAGTTTATTTGATGAGTTGGGGTTCTAATCCAATTGGTCTCACTCAAAAACATTGAGTTTTGACCCCCCCCCCCCAATGCTCATACCAAATTCTTTGACCCCCCCAAGTGCATCTGGAAGTTCAACAGTAGGTAAACCCTACTTTGAACGACCATAACTCTTTGAATATTCATCCAAATTACTTTATTTTTCTTCTGAAATTTATGTTAATGAGTTACCTTTCAAATTCCACAGGGGGGCACAACGGTCTATTCCGTATCTTGCGACTTCAAAGCCACCAACAACGAGATGGAATACGAAGACCTGATCGTAGGCCTGGAACTAGCACAAGGTCTGGGGTAAAAAATTTACAAGTCAAAAGCGACTCTCTGCTCATTGTCAATCAGATGAACGAGGAGTTCTCGACTAAAGATTCAAAGATGACAGCATATTGGCAGATCGCTAAAGATCGGGTAAAAATGTTCAAATCCTGCGACATCTAGCAAATCATCAGAGATCAAAACGCCCAAGCAGACGTGCTTTAGAAAAATCATCCTTTGATGTCGTACCAATGATCCATCTAACAAGTCAATCGACAGAAAATGAAAACCACGATCAAGCGTTAGTCCTGGATGAACCGAATGACTAGACGAAGGAAATCCGAGAGCACATGACAGACAATCAACTACATGAAGATAAAATAAAAGCCCGACAAGTTTGATTCAAAGCTTCTAGATAAGTTATAATCACAGGAAAACTCTATCAACGCTCATCTACAGGGCTAAACCTACGATGTCTCCTTCCAAGTGAAACTCAAAAAGTCCTCCGGGAAATGCACGACGGAGAATGTGGAAATCATCCAGGAAGACGAAGTCTAGCAAATAGAATCTCTTGACAAGGCTATTATTGGCCAACCTTACGACAAGATGCCATAGTGCACGTACAAACGTGTGACGCATGCCAGCGGCACGTAGGTATGACTCATCGACCTTCCGAACTTTTACATTCGTCATTGATCCCATGGCCTTTCATGACATGGGACATGGATATTGTCGGCAAATTACCACCCGCACCCGGACAAAAGGTATATCTTCTAGTTCTTATGCAGACTAATGTTATCTGCAGATTTGGCGTTCCCTTCGAGATTGTATGCGACAGCGGATCTCAATTCATAAGCGACAAGACAACACAATTTTGTGAGGAGCGAAAAATTAAACTAACAACATCTACCCTTCGATATCCCCAATCTAATGGACTTGCAGAATCTAGAAATACAACGATAAGTAATTTAATCAAGAAAAGACTCAAAGCTGCAAAAGGGCATTAGGTCGAGGAATTACCTTTTGTCTTATGTGCCAATCGTACGACTCCTCGCACCTCAACAAGACAAACACCATTCTCATTGGTATATGGATGTGAAGCCGTTTTGCAAGTTGAAACCAACCTTCCTATCGCTCACACACTTCTGTTGAACATAATTTGGTGGATCTTAGTTACGATATAGATGCACTTGAAGAACTAAGACATTCTTCTTATTTTCGAATGGCGTCACATCAGCAGTCTGTCGAACGACATTTCAACAAGAATGTCAAAATGAAAGTCTTCCAAGTAGGAGAATGCGTCTTACGACGTGTCTTCCGAAATAGTAAAGTGGGAAAAACCTTATCGGATAACCATTGTAGTCGGAAGAGGTGCTTATCGTTTACAAACCTTCGACGATCGAAATGTCACACATAGCTGGAATGTTGTACATTTGAAAAAGTATTTCTTTTAATCATTTTATTGATTCTTTTTCTAAAATGTTACTAACTTAAGCGTCGGAGGGTCGTTCGTCTAAGCAACGACCACCCCTAACGTTATCTTTATCGCAGGGACGCACGATCGCAAGGACGTACAATGTACCTTATGCAAATTTAAGGACATAATCATTTGAGACATTGAATTTGATTTTTCAAGGCATCGATCGAAATAAATCGTTTTACAAACGATCCAAAGTATATATGAGGTGGATTTAAGGCTCAATCGCCAGGAAAAATCCACCATCCGAAAAATGGGGAGTGTACAGTACTGTTTAAAACTATCAAAGAATTTTCAAACTCTCTCTCTCTCTGAGTGCCTTATATGGAATGCTCTTGAATGAAGAGCAATCTCAAGTTTTAAGAAAAAAACCTCATAAATGATATCAAGGGTGCCAAAAATAATTCTTTAGCACTAGTGACTTCAGAGGTAGAACCATCAAAACTAGTTTCTTCTTCTATCACCCCTATCACTGAATTAAATCAAAATAATCTAGAAGAACTCAATGATGCTGACATCTCTGAGTTTGATAACTCTCTGGCACTTCTAACGAACAACTTTAAAAGATTTGCTAAAAAGAGCAACTTTCGAAAAACTCCTGCTATCACTGACTCTGATATGACAAAAAGTTTACCCGCTGAAAAAGAATCTGCCATATGTTATAATTGTCAGCGAAAGGGTCAATTTGCTAGCGAATATAGATCTAAGAAAGTAGCTGCTCCCACCACCTCTCAGAACTCTGATAAAAATGAAAAGTATTTTAAATTAAAAAATAATCTGAAAAAGAACCAGCAAAAGGCAAAGGTCTAATTGCTGAAGAAGTTGACTAGGATCAAGAAGAAGATTGGGCCTAAACATCTGACGAATCAGGCTCCGATGAAGAATATCTTGCCTTCCTTTGTCTAATAGCAAGAATTGAAGAGGCTGAAGAAGTCTCTGAAACTTCCAGCTCAGAGTCTCCTTCAACTCAGGTAAATATCTCTATACACTCTTCTGTTCCTGGAAGTAATAACTTGTCCGCTCTCGATGTTATGACCGATGATTTTTACAGTGCTCTAAATGGAAAGATTAAAGCAGAAGAAATTAATATTGATCTTTCTGAACAATTGAAAAACGGTCATTTAAAAATCAAAGAACTAACAAAGATTGAAGAATCCCTAAAGGATCAAGTCTTTATAAATCAAACAATTAGTATTGAGAGACAACAAGCTATCACTGAAAAGGAAAAGGCCATCGCTGATATTAAGGCTGAAAAGGCTACCATCGAAGGATGGTGCAAGGCCTCTGACAAAGTTAGCGAGATCATCAATGCTCAAATTCCTTTGAAAGTCAAAAGTGGGTTAGGCTACAACCCTGATAAAGAAGAATCAGAGAATGATCGTTCCATGTTGAAATTCGGATGTTCGTCTCTTCAATACCTGATCCTTTTTCCTCTGATAATTTGACTATTCTTATATCTGATGATTCTAAGAAAATGATCAAGAACAAAGTTCTTGACGATGTTCCTAAAATAAAAAACTCTCAGAAACAGAAAAAGAACTCCTATGTTCCTTCTGTAACTCATCCTAAAGCTGGGAAGAAAATCCCTGGATATATTCAGTGATCAATTCCCAGAATTAAGATTGACCTTACACCTGTCCCTGAAAAGATTGTTATACCCCAAAGGACATCGGACAAAGGAATTCCAGGCTCTCCTCCTGAAAATGTTTCTTCTCGCACTCTGAAATCTTTCAATTCCAAACCTTCTCACAAATATAGGAAATGCTATCACTTTGGTGAAAATACCCACATTGCCAGCAAATGTCCTAATGCTTCTAAAGCTGAAAAATTAGCTCATGGAAAGAAAGTAGCTCAAACTGATAAATCAGCGAGAGTGAAATCCACCAAGGTTAGGAAACCTTCGAAGGCAAACATATCCACTGAAAAAAATTATTCAGCTAGTAGCTCTTCCGCCACTCCTTCCACTAACACAGCAGGACCCATAGTAATATGGGTACCTATGAAAAATTAATCCTTTTGTTGTATGCAGAGTGCCAAAGGTTTCTGGTATCTTGATAGCGGATGCTCAAGGCACATGACTGGCAGAAAATCTCTACTCTCTGAATACAAGGAAGAAGCTGGTCCCTCAGTGACCTTTGGTGGAAATGGCAAAGGATACACTAAAGGTTATGGAATTCTATCCAATGGAGCCACTTCTTTTTCTCGAGTCGCTTACGTTGAAGGAGTAAAGCACAATCTATTGAGCGTTAGTCAGCTATGTGACAAAGACTTCAAAGTTCTATTTCTAAAGAATAGATGTGTTGTCACTGATTCAAATGACAAACTTGCCTTAACAGGCAAAAGAGTTGAAAATGTGTATGTCATTAATATGAATAGCTCTCACTCTGAAAATATGTGTTTCATTTCCAAAGCTTCCTCAGACATAAAAGACTCTCTCACCTAAACTTTAAGACAATCAATGAATTGTCTCAAAAAGAACTTGTCAGGGATCTCCCTAATCATACATTTGAAAAGGAATCTCTTTGCTCAGCGTGTGAGAAGGGAAAACTGACAAAAGCCTCTTTCAAATCTAAACAAGTTTCTTCAGTGACCTCACCTCTTCAACTTCTCCATATGGATCTATTTGGACCTGTCAATGTCCAATCTCTCTCTGGAAAGAAGCATACTCATGTGATAGTTGATGAATATTCCAGATAAACATGAGTATTCTTTCTTCGATCCAAGAGAATGGAGGTCCTCAATAATCTTATTGTTCGCTTCATGAGAAGTGATCATGGTACTGAGTTCAAGAACAGTACCTTGATTAATTTATTTGAAGAAAAAGGAATCACTCACAACTTTTCTTTAGTGAGAACACCTTAGAAAAATGGTGTTGCTGAAAGAATAAATCGAACGATTATTGAAGCAGCTTGCTCAATGCTCAGCGAATCGCATCTACCTACTCAATTCTCGGCTGAAGCAATCAACACAGCGTGCTTTACTCAAAGTCGATCCATTATAGTAAAGCGATTCAAGAAGACCTCCTATGAACTATTTCATGGAAGAAGACCCTCTCTGAAATATCTACACATCTTTGGATGTAGATGTTATATTCTGAATGACAGAGATCATTTGGGCAAGTTTGATCCAAAAGCCGATGACGGGATATTCCTTGGATACTCTTCTGTATCCAAGTCTTTCAGAATCTTCAAATCTATGCACGTCAACTTTGATGAATCTCGCCCAACTAATTCCACCCCTATTCCTGAAGAAGATGAGGAGTTGAATGAATGGATGAAATCTCATTATGGGGAACCTGAAACTTATTTCAGCAACCAACCGAATGCTGAAACAAATGATGATGGGATCCCTGACCTTCCTACAACAAGAAGCGATCCGTCAACATCAGGGATCAATGTCACTCCTCTCAATCAGATTCTCCCATCTGATACTACTTTAGGAAATTCTTCAGTGAATAACCAAGCTTCATCTTCTACTAATCAATACTCTAAATCTCCTCCAGAATTGATCTTAAATGAAAGTTCCTATCGCTGAAACGATCAACGACATCACTGAGAGAGAGCAAATCATTGAATCTATTATTGATCAGTCACCTCAACCTCCAGCTCAGTGAGGGACTGCAAATCATCCAATAAATCAAATCATTAGTAATCCAAATGCAGGTATCAAGACTCGTAGAGGTACATGTAATATCTGTCTCTATGTTAATTTTATTTCTCTCGCTGAACCTAAGAAAATAGATCAAGCTATCTCTGATCCTAGTTGGGCCTCAAGCTAACTGAGTTTCATAGAAAGAAAGTTTGGAATCTTGTCCTTTTGATAAAACTGTAATAGGAACCAAATGGGTTTTTCGAAATAAGCTGGATGAAACTGGCACTGTAATTCGCAATAAGGCTAGACTTGTTGCTCAGGGATACAGACAGGAAGAAGGTATTGACTATGATGACACATTTACTCCTGTTGCTAGACTAGAAGCCATAAGACTCCTTTTAGCTTATGTTTCCAATAATGACTTTAAAGTTTTTCAAATGGATGTTAAAAGTGCTTTTCTAAGTGGTAAACTCAGCGAGGAAGCTTATGTTGAACAACCTCCTGGGTTCTCTGATCCAAATCATCCTGGTTACGTTTACAAACCTCAAAAATCTCTTTACGGGTTAAAATAAGCTCCCTTAGCTTCGTATGATACTCTCTCTAAATTCTTTCTTAAAGAAAATATAAAGGTCATACTATCCTTGCTCAAATATATGTTGATGACATTATTTTTGGCTCCACAAGACTCAAATTATGCACTCGTTTTGCAAACAGAATGAAAAAAGAATACAAAATGAGTATGATGGGTGAACTAACGTATTTTCTAGGTTTGCAGATTAAGCAATCTGACAAAGGAACTTTTATTTGTCAAAGTAAATATGTTAAAGACCCCAATGGCACCCCCTCTAACGTTGAATAAGGACCCAAATGGGAAACCTGTTAATATCACTGCCTATCGTGGGATGATTGGTTCTCTGCTATATCTTACAGCGAGTAGACCTGATATCATGAACTCTACATATCTCTGTGCTCGGTATCAAGATGAACCAAAGGAATCTCACCTCATCATTGTAGAATCTTCAGATATCTGAAATGAACTCCTAATCTGGGTCTTTGGTATCCCAAAGGCTCAATGTTCAATCTAATAGGTTACTCTGATAGTGATTTTGCAGCATGCAAGATTGATAGAAAGAGCACCACTAGCGAATGTTAGCTGTTAGGTGGTAAGTTGATAAGTTGGATAAGTAAAAAGCAGAACTCTATGTCAACATCTACCGTTGAAGCTGAATACGTAGTCGCTGGTAGCTGTTGTGCTTAAATCCTATGAATGTGAAATCAACTGAGAGATTATGATCTCAAACTTTCTAAAATCCCTATTTAATGTGATAGCACTAGTGCCATTGCAATTGGAAATAACCCTGTTTTTCACTCAAAACCAAGAATATTGAGATTACATATCACTTTATCAGAGATCATGTGATGAATGGAGAAGTGGAACTTCATTTTGTTCCAACTGAATATTAGCTCGCTGATCTTTTCACCAAACCTCTGGATGAAGCTAGATTCAATCCACTCATCAGCGAACTTGGTATGTTAAACGTTGAATAATTCTCCATTATCTGAACTCTGATTCAGCGATACTTGAACATTCTCACTCAGGTATGAACTTCTGAATCTTTTCACTCTCTGAATATTTTTTCAGGGAGTGTCTTCAAACTAAAAACCATCACTGACAATCCTTTATTGTCTATTGATGAAGAATTTAAGGATAATGATTAACATTTTCAAATGATAATCATTTTCAAATTTTTTCAAATAAGAAAAGGACACGTCAGACCTTTATCTGACACATGACGGACCATGACATTTCCTTTCCTACTCTTTTCTAGGAACGTGCGCTAGGTCATTATTACTTTTCAAAAAGCTAAACCGTCGTTTAGTTATCATTTTCTCTCTCCTCTTGCTATTTAACCAATTCAGTTCTTCATTTTATTCTTTACGCGCTCTTTACTCTCAAAAGCAAGAATCCTTCTCGAATCTTCAAGCTTTCCTCAAGAACACCAAGAACACGCACTTGTGCATTTTTCTTTGTTTTTAACGTTTAAGGTTTGATCTAACCCTACTCTTTACTTGAAAATCAAATGTCATTTATTACATCTTTAACTTTATAACCTCTTATAAAATCAAATCCAATTTTGAGTCAAAACTAATGTGATCAAACTCATTTTATTTTACGACAAACCTGTTCTTGATTCATCTTAGATCAAAAGCCCATTTTAGGTATTTTTATTTCCAAGTTTTTCTCTCTCATCTAAAAATTGTGGTACTAACAAGTATTTTGATCTTTGTTCATCAAAACACTTGTTTTTCTTCTACAGTTTTTGGTAATCTTTGAACCAAAAACCTGTTCTGGTTTATTACCCTTGTATTAAACCATGATTTTCCTATTTGGTGTTCCCATCTTTGAAACACACATGGAAACTTCGAGCAAGAACACTCAGGCCACTGCACAAGCACCAATTGTCCTCATCAAAGCCCCTGCAAGCGCCTTTGATTTGGAACAAGCAACCTTCAAGGCCTGCAACTACCTCGCCCTGGTGGATATCCCTGCTGACAAATCATACTTCAATGACGGTGACACCTTCATCAAAGCTTGTGCTCTGATGTATGCCTTCGTGCATAATCCCATGGGAATCGATGCACATCTTCAGGCTCTTTGGTACACAGCTCACTGCATAACCCTCACCACTGACAAGGGTAAAAATCTCTTTGCTATCCGATTCACTATCCCTGCTCTCGGCGACTTTGCGTTCACCTCAGGCTTTCTAAGGAATGCCCTTAGCCTTCCTTCCAGAGGTAAGAATGAGCCTTGGGCCCCTGAGCCCACCAAGGAACAGATAGAGGTCTTCTTGGACTCTATTGGCTATGTTTGGGAGAACCCTGAAGTCAACACTGTGGGATCAAAGATGAAAAAGAAGCGTCTTCTAGGTCGCTGGCAATACATCTTCACCCAAGTGATTCAGTGCTTGGGCTCCAAGATTGGCTCTCGTGATAAAGCCAACAAGCACTTACAGAACCTTGGCTTTGCTCTCTGCACGAACTACAAGCTGAACTATGCGGACTACATATTCAGCGACATGATCAGTAGGGTAAAAGCTGGTAAGAGGAACCAATTCATTCCTTACCCTAGGTTCTTTGCAACCATCTTGGAGGCTGCCATCAAAGATGAATATCCAAAGGTCGCCAACCAGAGCTTCTCTATGGTTGGCAAGAAGTCTCTGGACATTGATGTCCATCCAGATGATGCTCCTGTGACTCCCTACATGCTGCAACTCATTAAAGCAGCAAAACATGTGTCCGTCTCATTGAACAACCCATCAGTGAGTAACGCAGACACCTCCACTCCCTCCAAAAGATCGGAACCGACCGATGGTCATCGAAAGACCATTGCTCATAAGCCAGCAGCAAAGAAACAAAAGAAGGGAGTGTCTCAAAAGACATCCCTTCCTGATTCAGGCGTAATACCAACGTCCTTTGCAGCCACAGCCACGACAAGGGTCTCAGAATCCGTTGCCGTTTCTTCAGCACTACCACCACCTTCAGTGACTCCGGTCATTGAACGTGTTATAGCCAGCTCTGCTGAAGCTGGATCAGGTACTACATTCACAGCCTTCTCTTCTTCTTCTACCATCTCTTCTTTGGTCCTCATACAAACATATGATTCAGAGATAGTTGTCCCTATCTCTGATGATGTTGAATTGCACGCTGTCCAAACTTCAGAGTTGTTTCGACAATCTGAAATTTGGAAAGCCAGTACAACAGGACCTCAGCATGTCTCTCAAAGACATACTAAGACAGAGGCTAGTGATCCTCATGACACCATTGTACACGTTGTCCCTGAGAGTAATCCTCATGATACTCTCAAGGTAAATAACATGACTTGTCATCCTTCATCTAACTAGAGCTCTCTTGGCTGCTCTGTCTATGTTGTTATCAGGTATTGCACCTCCTCTCTCTACATCAGCGACCACCACGACTTTAGTGGAAATGATGATCCTGCTCCCCCTGAAAGTATCAACTACCTGAGGCTATAGTTTTGAGCGACACACATTTGATTACATTCAGAGATCTTCTCAAGTTTATGCTCACTATCAAATCTTGTCCTCGTGGACAGAAGAAAGAACATGCAGGGAAGCCTTTATTTTGGGTGTAGGAATGAAAGGTTACCCGGCCAGAAACTTCAATCAATCCTATGGCATTGTGAAATCTCTAATCGGAGGCATTAGCAGTTCAACCTATAGGGACAACGCCAAGCGGAGGAGTCGGTTTCAACAACAACCCGTGAAGACGAAGGATCCTTGCTTCTTTTCATTTGTTGGCTAAGAATAAACCATCACCTAAGCAAGTCAGCTAATAAAGAACACGAAGGGTAGGAGCTATCCAGTAGAATGCTAAGTTCTCGGACGAGGTTTTTGAACAGAACTTCGATAGGCGAGAGGTGTAAGCACCGCGAGGTGTGAAGCGATCTCGTACTAAACGAAAGAACTTTCACTTTCCATAACCAAAATGAAAGAAAGTCAACCTATTCTTGCAATTGCGTCTTTCAATCAACAAAATGAGAAATGGGGGAGAAAGAAAGAGGTCTTTATTGAAAAGTCACGTAAGAAATAGAAAACGTACAACTCGTACAACTAAAGGCTTGTCAATTCTTGGTGTAATACTCACTCGAAAAGTGAGGCTAACCCGTTCACTAGGGGGGAACGCAGGCCCAGAACCTCTCCTCTTGCTTGCCAACCAGATGAAAACCGAAGAGAGCATTCCGCCACTTTTTGGCGACTTTCACTTTCAACCCGATTCACCGCCTACGTGCCCTTTACGCCCCGTCATTCCGAAGAACACTCGCGATAGCAATTGATCCTTAGTCAACCTATACGTGAGGATAGGGAGAATCCTTTGATAGATGGCCCTCAAACCTCTATATAACTAGTCCAGAGCAGTACTTCTCTTATGGGCAAGACAAGCAGCACGCTTGTTTTTGTTTGTATTAAAGTGTTGGTAGCTTCTAGCCTCGAGCTGGAAAGTATCATCGTCTCTACTTCCAAGACTGCTGCTGCTACTGCTCCCTCTAGTATAGGTAAGGGGAAATCTCCTCAGCAACCAAAGACGGATGTTGAACTGCGCAAGATAAAGCAAGAGAAGTTTTCTTCAAGGCTTCCTCCTTTTGCTATGGAGATTCCCAAAATCGTTCTACCTAGCCCCACATTCCCTACAATTGACTTTTTGGTCAATGAATGTGCTCTCACAAGGGCTAGGGTAGACAACCTTCAGACATCCGTTGAGTACATCTTCCAGACAGTCGCTGGTACTCCAGAGATGAAGGCCACAATCAACAATGTCTACACTGACATTCAAGCACTCAAGGCCGACAACCTGGCTCATGAGCAAGCTCTTGCCAAGCTCGAGAAGAAGGTGAAAGCCCAAAACCAGGTGCTTGAGTCTATTCAAAAGACTCAATCCGACATGATTCTGATTCTGACCAAGATGCAAGAAGCTAGTTCTTCCTACACTGCTGCTGATTGGACTTCGATGAACCAGGTCGTTCAGAACCAGACTTCGCACACCAATTCTCTGAAGGACATTGGGTCCAATGTGCGTACTCTGGTGGTACATGTTCTTCCCGTTGACAAGATCGAGGGGGAGAGTTGTGCCAAAGAAATCGCTGACGAGATTATCGGAGAGGCAAATGAAAGATTCCCTGAAACTCCGATATCTCCCTACATTAAGCGAAGGAAAGGAGGTGGTAGATCTTGATGCCACCATTCCAATATCTGAGGGGGAGACCGCTGACCATCTCTGAATCTCCAACCTATCCATTTTTTTCCCTCCAAATTTTGGTTCTGACCAACCTCTCTCTCCATCTCCCATTCTCAGTGAGTCTAGTCCCCCAAAGGACTCCACTTTTTGGAAGGAACCTTCATCAGGGGAGCAGTTTATGTACATATCTGAATCTGACTCTAAATATGAAGAAGGCCTCATCCCCATAAGTCGCGCACAAAGATCCCTAATAAGCTAGCCTGAAGAGGAAGAAAGACGAATAAACTTCTTAAAAGAACTTGAAGCCAAAAGAATAAAGATGCCCTCTGCTGAACCAGAAAATCCCATTCCTATCAGCATGGTGGATGACTTCTATTTTCTATCAAAAGATGAGAGAGCACAAGCACTTGAAGCCCAGTGAATAAAGGATGAAAAGATAAAGCAAACCGAGAGTGACCTAGAGCTTACACGGAGAATTCTCAGGGAGGATGTTGCTAGAGATAAGGCGACTAAAGAGCTGATCGAGAAAAGTCAAAGAGTCGCTGAAACTCTGGCACAAAGAGAACTAAATGAAGAAAATATAAAAGTGAATCCCATCCTCGCTCAAGAGAAGATCCTAAATGCTCTAACAAATGAAGAACCAAGCCACAGAGAAAAAGTGTCACACCCCGCTAAAGCGGAAACACGGGGTAAGACAGTTCAAGTTCACAGCAATAGGAATATAAACACCAACCATACATACGTAATTAAAACATCAACGTTTAAAGTTTAAAAGTTTACAATTTGACAACTTTGTCTTAAGAAACAGATTACATCGAAATAAATAGATATATATAAAGTCTTGATTGGTGTTCCACAAAAATAAACTAAGCTTGATCGGTTACCTTCTTATCTTCCTGTAAAGCATGTTAAAACAAAGTGTTAACTACAAAGAGTTGGTGAGTTCACAGGTTTTTCATATGCGCAAAACATTTTATATGCAAGGTATAGAAATAGCGAAGCAGAAGCTCGCATCAACTTTAAAGTATTAAAAATTCATGAGCAAAAATGCAAATTTACCATTACATATGATATATAAATATTGAGCCACTACTAAGCCTATTCGACATTTTATGCCCCACGAACTACCTCAGCGGTGGACCTAAAGTCCACATGTGTAGAGCATTCTTCATTGATAAAGTGCACCCCTACTTGCCAGTTAAGTGGGTATGTCAACCAAATAGCAATATCCACAAATATCATCCGCTCATTTAGAGTTAAATAGTAGTGTACCACGGGGACTTTACATAACTCCACATATCTTTTTGTGTAATAAATAGTTGCTCATCACAATGATTTATATGCTTTTCGTTAGATCAATATAAATCAATTCAATTTCCATTAAAACAACATGCTTTATACCCAAACGTATAAACATTTAAAACGAGGGGTCGTGAATACTCACATTTGCAATCTCCGCTACTCAAAAGCACAATCCGATCCCCACCCAAAGGCCTAACAATTTCTTACAAAGAAAAATGCTCAAAACCATCACTTATGGGTCTAAAACTACTTATGGAAGTGAATAAGTCTTATGCTTATAAATGTCCACATACATCCAACTTGATTGTCTATAGTCCAATTATACATAATGCACATATGCTCGTTAATATAGTAATTTATACCGTAAGTTGTGTCCATGAAATGATCAATAATTGTTAAAATCAAGAAATTCCAGAATTTCACTTCTGGACAGAAACTTGTTGTACTCAAAATGATCAAAATGTAGAGACTTCCAAAATGACATAGCTTCCCATAGTTTTATATGTGAGATAGTATTGGGTTATGGTGATTGTGACCAAATTTGATGACTTTGGACAAGTAAAAATGATTCAAATAATTTATGCAATGCAAAGGGTCACAACTGGCATGGCAGATTACACCATGTTAGTAAAGGAAACTTTTATGAACGAGATATGGCACTACAAAGTTGCATGCACAATTCTGTCATTAGGTGACAGATTGCACACTTAATTTTAATAAATTGGTTAATGCCCCAAAACTTCATATTTTTGAATGAAACTGGATTCATATGAATCCTAACTCATAAAATAAAGTTTTAGAAGAAGAATCATGCATTAAAAACAAATAACAAAGGAGATACTAACACACAAAGTAGAGTTTAGCTGCTGGTGGTTCCACATATTGCACACCTAAAGTATTTTAAGTGTTTGGAGGGTCAAAGCTCCATATTTTTAAGTTATTCCACTTGAAAACAGAAGATAACTCATAAAACTAACTCTCAAAAGAAAAATCATCCTTTTTCATTGAGTTTTGAAAGCGATATGGCCATTTGAACATGCATGCAAAAATCTGTCATTGGTTGACAGTTTGCACACTCAAATCACCATATTTTTTAATGAAATTAGTGGAATTTGAAAGGTAACTCATTAAATTAACTTCCAGAAGAATATTCAAGTGATTTGGAAGAATATTCAAAGAGTTGCACACATGATTTGTTCAAAGTAGGGTTTTCCTACTGTTGAACTTCCAGTTGCACACATGATTTGTTATGAGCATTTGGGGGGTCAAAACTCAAAGTTTTTTAGTGAGACCACTTGGATTAGAACCCCAACTCACTAAATAAACTTGCAGAAAGAAGATTCATGATATTTTAACATATTATTTGCAAGAAATGGACGATTTATGCACATGCAATAAATCTGTCAGCACCAAAAATCACCATTTTTACTGAAAAACACATAAAATTATGATTTTCACCTATTTTCTTGAGTTTTATTGTGTGGATCATAGATTACCACCATTGCATAAAAAAATTTACATGTTTTGGTGTATAATCTCTCCACAAACTCAGAAATTTTAGATATTAAAATAAGTAGCTAAAACTTATAAGAAAAGTGGGTTTTTCACCCAAAAATTGCAAGAAAAAGAGAGTAGAGTTGTTACCTTATTTTGGATGGTGATTAGAGCTTCTAAATTTTTTCTTGAACTTGATTTTTGATGAAGATATTTGATGAAAATGGCTGAGTTTAATCTTAGAGAGGAAGAAAAGAGAGAAGTGAATATGTCTCTTTGTTTATATATATATATAGAGAGAGAGAGAGAGAAAGGTTTTGAATTTGAATGTGAGCTAATGAGAGGAGAAATGAAAAAAAAAAACATTTTTATATGTGGGACAAGAGGGGGGGGGGGCGCCCATGGTGATGTGCACCACCCAAAACCCAAAAAAAAATTCTTTTAGATTTATTCTAAGCCCAAAAATGTGATATTTGAAGTCCGTTTTCTCAATTTTGGCCTTTTTCTCAACTTTGTTAGCCCATTTTGGTTAGTTTCTAATAAAATAAAAGTTTTATAATTAAAATACTAAAACTATATTGGGTATAAATTAGAGCATTTGGCACTGTATTGGACGTTTCAGACAGTTACAGATTGGAACCAGACATTTTAAGCGACTACCGAAAATGCTAGGGATTTTTCGGCCATTCTAAACCAACTAACTCCTATTCTTAAAATTAAACTATATAAACACTAATAAACTTAATAGAAGCTAACCTGAAAGCTCGAATTTTAACAGTTGTCACAAAAAGAACTACGGTGGTGCACTGAAAGATTCAATTTTCGTCTGTCTGACTCAAAAATCATCCGAGCAACTATTGGAGGACGTCCTTCCAAAAGGTATGGACTGAAGGTATTTGTTCGAATGTACAGGCACACGAATGTTGAAAAATAAGAAGCCATGTTCTTGAAAATTTTATGGTTACTCTGAATGGCTAGAAATCAGAGATGCCATCTAGGGTTCCAAATCAAAGTTTAAAAATGTGGTGCGAAGAGCATTGGATCAGCTTCTTAAGAGGATGTCACAACATGTGCAAGTTTCGCCTCTCCTTGAGCCTACATGAAGGAAAAGATCAAATGATGAAGGAGGTTCATCTTCTAAAAATGAATATGAAACCAAATTCAACTACGAAAGCATTCTAGGTCATCTGGAAATCCCTAACATCTCCACGCTAAACTCCTCTCTCCTTCAAGATAGAAGATATGAAGAAAATGAAACCATCACCTTCCTTGAACCTAGTATGGTTTTCTTGGACAACGATGGATTCTTAGGGCTCTTCAGAAACAAAGAAGTCAGCAAGGCTCCATCAGCCTTCATAAAGATCATGCATCATTACTACTGGTCAGATGATCCGCTGATGAGACGACAGAACAGGCTCTATGAAAATGAACTACGAAGAAGACATGAAAAACTCTCTAATTAATCTATAGTAGTCTTTCTCTTTGTAGTATTCTTCAGTGTATTGTACTTTTCTCTTTTTACAAATTTGTAATTTCATTTTTCATGTAATTTCTTCATATTATTATTAATGAAATTTCAAATGAAGTACTCTACTCCAAATGTGTATTGAAAAGATCCCTGAAAACAGTAAATGGGACACTGAACATAAGAGTTCTAACTTCTTTACATACCTCCTTACTCACTGATATTTCTTTCTGAAAATTAAATAAGTGAACGTACTTAAGGCCTTTACATGTAAAAATTGTGTTTTCATATTCTTATAAATGAAACTCAATGACTATAATAAATTAGCTGAAAAAGATCTCACAGATTAGTACTTAGAAATTGTTATTTCAATATTTCTTAAGTCCCTACTAATTCCCTCAAGTAGTTTTCCCATGTTACTTAATCATAATCAAATAGGGGGAGATTTTTGATCATAACTCCTCTCATTTATTTGAATATGATTCATCTGTATACTTAGTGAAATTCCATTTGTAAACTTATGCCTAAATTCAACGATAGCATACACTGATTGTTATCAGCAATCGCTGAGAATCAGAAGCTTCAAGTCTACCTCTGAAGATCTGAAGATCAATCATCACACCAAAAGAACATTCGGCGACAGTCGAAGACCAACCTGAAGAAAGAGATAAACAGCTAATGATCTGAAGCGGTTCAGTGATAGCAATAGTTATCTAAATCAAAGTGTGAAGTCTTGTCAAGCCTCAGCGATACTCTGAAAGTTCATCCTTGAAGTTTCAAGTTCAGCGATCAAGTGAAGCTTCTCAGACAAGATAAGTGTTGATCTTATCTTCAATGCACAAAAGTCAAACCTTATACTATGTCAGAAAAGGACGTAGGAATTGTCTCATATGTCCCCATCATATCTGATATGGTATTGTTCATATGCGACCAAAAGTATGGTTGCTTTTTGGACAAAGGACAAGCTTCCTATGAATGCTTGACATGTGGCATATACTTTTTGTCTTGCATTCCTATTTATACTTTTTGTATAAATAAGATGAAGATATCTTCTTCATCTTCATGCATGCTACTTTCTAATTCCTAAACCTCTATCTCTTTTCTTTCTCATTTTCTTGTGCATCAATCTGTGTGATTTCTTAAGTTACAATAGAATAGGTTTACTTGTTCTAATTTCGCTTGTAACTGTAAATTTGTTTATTCAATATAAACTAATTTAAAAATAAAAATCTGATTGTTTGTATTCAACCCCCCCCCCCCCATCTACAAACTGTTTCTATATCCTTGAACTCTTGTAAACTTCTTTGGGACCAACCCCATTCAACTTTGTCTCGATGTGTAACATTCTTTTGAATCGAAGAAGAATATCGTTGATTGTTGTTAGTTGGTGGTTCGATTTTTTTTTTTGAAATGCTTTTGCAACAGTATCATTGCTTGCTCTTCTCCATTATCTGATTCATAACCATCTGTACCAATTTGAGACACTTTGGTGAGTTATTTTAGTTGGTCTAATAATTATCTACTGCTTGAAGGTTGTTGTTGCTTCTCAACTATTAGCGCTAAAGGATCACTCACTTTCTTTTCTTCCTCAACTTTCCTCTACGAACTCATCTTCCTTAGAACATCAATTTCATCTTGATTAAGTATTTCAAAAACTTCGTGTAGAAGAGTTTCGTTCAACATCTTCTGTTGAGTGATGACTTTAGCATACTTTTTCCATTCAGGCAGTAAGTTGTTTAAAAACTTCACGTTGTTTCTATCAACGTCTTACCTATCTTGTGCTTAGCCATTTCATTTAAGAGACTGACAAACCGTATGTACACATCTTCTAAAGATTCTCTTTCCTTTGCTTAAATAGCTCATAATTGACAATGCAATTAGTTACTTTCAGTTGACTTCCCACTTTAGTACCCACATTAATTTGGCATTTACCTTGAAGGAGTCCATGCTTATCTAGATGTCATTTGGTAAACTTTGTATCAAAAATGACTGTCTGTTTGTCACCTTTTTCTCTTTTCTTATCCTCTTCACTCCAAGTGACTTTCGGAATAATTTGTCCATTTGGAGCAGTCATAGTAGGTGTTGGCATTAACTCCAAATGCAGTCTTCTTTTATTGTGAATCACTGCATCCATAAAATAGAATCAAAATCAGAACAAACTATATAATTGTTTGGGTAAAAATCTCCAGAACACACGACCGTTGACTAAAATATTCGACCAAGCATATTATATGGTTTAAAAATTGGGCTCCATGATTGATGGTCAAGCGAAATTCACATCGAATGAACACGACGTACGACCTGTAGACGATAGATATCTGCTCGACGGACGGTTTCAGCGTAAGGCAAATTTTTTTAATGAGTTAACCGTTACATTTCCATTACATGTTGCACAAATCCGTTGGACGGTTATGGTCAAACATCATCAAAGACACTTATAAGACTATTAATGACGAGCGACCGTTACAAATGGCGCAAGATATAAAATCCAAGCTAGAGCTCAAGGAAAATCCTGGAAAAAATCGTCTTTATGCTCTAATATAAAGGATTACATATTTGCTCTCTAGATTTCCTACGATATTGTTATTTCAATTTTATATATTTCTCTCTGTAATCGTACGATCCTAGTTCCAAAGGACGGCGTCCCTACTTTACGTCATTTTTCCATAATGCAACGACGTTAGCTCCTATCGTCCATGGTGTTTTTGCCTTGTTAAAGGGTTTTTCCGCGTCACCAAATTTCTTGTCTTTACTTTTGTCGTTTTTGTTGTGTTTGTCGCGAGAATACTACCTTTGATCGATCAGCTCCACAAACTTCTTAAGTTGACTTTTGGTAAATCAATTTTTGGCATAAATAGTTTGGCACCCACCGTAGGGCCCGATCGAAGGAATTCTCTGACAAATCGCAACTTTTACTAATAGTTTCTTTTCCGCTTTTTTGAGTGGCATACCACTGACCTAACCCCCCAGTAGCAGCACTAAGGGCCGAGTTATACGCCGCGCAGATACGCATTCAACAGCTGGAAGCACAGAGGAACTTCCATGGGATTTACGTCCCATTGCCACCGCCACACCCCGGTCCGAGACCATCGTGGGCTCAATATTTCGGTCGACCACAGTTAAACAACCAGCAACCTCATTATAATAACCTGCAACAGCAGCAGTACCAGCAACCCAGGTCATGGGCGCATCCTAATAATCAGTCTCAAAATCTCAATCAAAACTATACGGGAGTGCCTCAACAGAATGCTTATGCTCAAAACCCGTTCACCGACAACTTAGTAGACCCAGGGGGCGAGCGTCAGAGCATGTTTAGCGTTCCTCTCATTGAACCCGTCGCGCGACGTATCAAACTTCTAGAGGAGCAAAACGAAAAAGTGTTGGCTCTGTTATCGAAACTACCCGAAGCCGCCGTACTAGTCGACGTCTTTCAGACATCGTCGTTTTCCGATGTAATGGCCCTTGTTGAGGTCCCCAAGAAATACAACATCCCTGCGTTCTCTCCGAAGTACTCGGGATTGACGAATTCAAATGAACATGTCGCGTAGTACAAATAGCTAATGTGGACTATGTCGATACCTTTACCATATCAAGAGGTCTGCATGTGTATGGGCTTCGAAGCGACACTCACCGGAGCCGCCCTGCAATGGCTAATTAATCTGAAGCCGAAATCAATAAATTCCTTCGTATCAAGAGGTCTGCATGTGTTACTTTAACCGTTTTCATTCTGAAATGATAAATATTCGGAACTGCGACATAAGGACGGCCATTGAGGCATACAAAAGAGGTTTGGATAGCACGTTCGACCTATATCTGGGTCTCAGCAAGTATCCAGCGGAAACCTTTGAAGACATGCGGGCACGAACTTTAGCTTATATGAGAGTCGAAGATGACGCCTCCTTCCGTCGGAAGCACACAGATGATAAACGAACTCTTGGTGTTAAGAAGCCAAACTTGAAAGTCCGCTTCGATAAGAAAAAAGACGCACCGTCTTCGCGGTACCCTCAACATCCTAAGATTTCGTCCTACGAATTCAAAGGAACAACCGGGGTGATCTGATTTAAGCTCTGAGAGAAGTACCAACAACTGTGCGATGGGCAAAGAAAAATGACCGTTTAGATGACAAGAAAGATATGACAAAATGGTGTGATTTCCATGATGATCACGGTCACATGACCGATGATTGTGTTGCACTGAGAAAGGAAGTCGCATGGGTTGTATTGAAAGGACACTTTCAAGATCTTTTGTCTAACGACAGAGCCGGTAATATTTCTAAACCCCGATCTCCGAGCACTGCTAAGACTGTGAACTGCATTACAGGTGGGTCGGACGTCTGTGGGCTTACATACTCGGCAGCAAAAAGGCACGCTACGCAACGGTCAGATAACTCCTCTATTCCCGAGCACATAAACCAAAGTTAGATGTCGACTTATAGAGCATGCCGGTCACGTTCGACGATCACGACCTATACAACTTATATCCCAAGCACCATGATGGCTTGGTAGTCCAGTTAACGATCGGAAACTGTTCTACAAAAAGGGTACTTATCGACGAAGGTAGCTCAGCCAACATAATTTTCTTCAGCACTCTCAAGGCAATGTGTGACAACTTTCAAATTTTCAATTCAGGTCAGCACCAATTTCAGGCTTTCAATTAAGCCTAATATGAGACTAGCATATTTATTTAAGGATTAGGAAACTTTAGAAGGGTAAATTTTATGAAACTACGGACCTTTACCCTATTTTTGGCAATTTTAGCCGACTTTCCGTTTTTAGCAGTTCAGAGCGGACAATTCTATTTTTGGCAGACCAGAATTTACTGATTTTATCAGTATTGGATTTAAGAATCCCAAAAATATAAAAGTATTAAATTAATGTGAGTTCCTTAAGAAAATTGGTAAATTTACCAACTTCCGTCAAAATTAAGAAAAGTGCTCGTTTTGGGTACTGAATACTGATTTTAGCGACTATGATAAACAAAGTATATAAAATCTATATATTTTATAAAATTTTAAATAAAAATCAGATTTATTGATGTGTTCTTTCTAGGAAGATAAATTAAAATAATTTTAAAATCCAACAAAATAAAATCCCACCAATTAATCCCTTGCTACACTTCCAGATTTTATGGTCTGACTTTAAGAGGCCATATCTTTCTCATCTTTTATTCAAAATGGAGTAATTCTTTTTTTTTAAATTAAATTCATTGAGTTGGCTTTTAAATCCCACTGGCCTTATTCAAAAATTCCAAGTTTTGAACCACCAAACAGTCAGTACAAAAAAGTTGCGCAACAGCACAACTATCTGTCGCGACTTTAAGTAGCTCTCTGTTTGGGTGACCTAAACACTTTAAAAAATTATGAAATTTGGTCAGAGGTGTTGGTCCCAAAGGGATCTACAAGAGTTCAAAGATATAGAACAGTTTGTAGAATGGGGTTGAATACAAACACAAGCAGATTTTCATTTTCAAATTGGTTTATATAAATAAACAAATTTTATAGTTACCAGCAGAATAAGAACAAGTATAAAACCTATTCTATTGTAACTAAAGTAATCACTAAGTTGATGCACAAGGAAAGAAAGAAATAGCAATAGAGGTTCTGAGAGAGAGTAGCATGCATGAAGATGAAAGGGGTTTCCCATCTATTTATACCCGTTTGCATTTAATGCAAAGCAAAAGGTACATACCATGTGTCAAACATGTGGAGGATGTTTGCCCTTTGGTTAATAGGATGGCCATGCTTTTAGCCACCTATGAACAGTACCAAATCAGATTTGATGGGGACATAAGAGACAATACGCACGTCCTTTTCTGACAAGGTCTAGAGGTTTTGACTTTCCTGCATCGAGGATAAGATCAACAATAATCTTGTTGAAAGTGTTAGATCCCAAATATCAAAATGTAGAAAGAAAAATAGAATACAAAACAAGAATTCTAGCAAGGAAGTCGGATGTAGTATTGATATTGACAGAGTTACACAGATGTGTCTTACAGTATAAAGATCTATGAACCTTTGTTCTAACAAACTAACTAACCTTCGATCTATATACAAGTAAGAATTCTCTTCTAATAGATAGTTACATGACAGACCAATAGAATCATTACAAGTGTACAAGTATATAGTTCAGAGACACTTCTGAACTTCTTCAAAACAGTCTTCAAAAGTTCTTTAGAACTTTTTCAGAACACCTTCAGAATCTTCAGAACTTCTAAAATAGATACTTTAGAAGTTATGCCTTAGACTTTACTTGACTTCTTTCCTTTGACTTCTGACTTCGGTAACTTCTAAGGTTTCTTCTTTTATCTCTTTAGAACTAGTTCAGAAGATCTTAACTATGAAGCTTTCAGAATCAAGACTTCTTTGAAGCTATCCTATGATCTCTCAATCTCCCCCTTAGCTTCAAAAATTCAAATTATATTCCCAATAGATCAACATCTCTCTAACTTCACCCAGAATTAGCTTTCTATATTCAAGTAACATCTCTATTCTTTTGTGCATATCTTTGGCTAGCTTCTTATATTCATTCCATTCATTATCATTCAAATTTTTTGGCCTGTGTTTATGTCTTTTAACAAGCCTTTCACTTATTGCCAATAATGTACCATTGCAGCAGTTGTTAATTTCTTCATATCTTACAACAGTTTCTCTTCATTGAATTTGCACACAAAACCAGGAGGATGCACTATCAAAGTACCTTTGTTAATCGAACGAATTCTTTGAAGTTCAAAGTTAGGTCTGCTCAGAATCACCTTTCTCTGCCAAGAACAAATGCTACTTGAAAATCTTTCTTAGCTGCCTAGAAGAATTCTCTGTATATTCCTCCTTTTACAACAAGGAACACTTTTCTGTATATCTTGACCAAATCCCTTTAATGAAGATTTTGGAAATCAGCTTCAGAAAATGTGCATACGTCACCATTTTCTCTTTCCACTGTGAAGTAAAATATTTATAATTCAATTTTGTCTTTTGATCAACATTAATCACTTTCACAATAGGACTTTCTTTCCTTGATTCAAAGACTGGTAACTTCAACTTCTGAACTATTTGACTGTACCACTGTTTCCAACCAAAAGATTTGTCTAGCCAGCAATCAATGTAATTGAATATTTGCTCATGTTCCACGAATATTTCAGGATGAAGTAAGAGCATGTTCAGCAATCCTATTTATTTGCAACTGTTCAGCTTCAGATACTTGAGTAACTGGCACTTGATCTCCAACAACCTCTACATTTTTGCCTTTATCCTTTCAGAACTTGTCCCAGCATGTTCAGAAATAGGAACATCTGAAGGTTGATTTTCTTCCAATACCTCAAATTCAACTACTTGTTCTTTGGCATGTATATGGAAATCATAAACATTACTTAACAAGTAATCTGCATCTCTTTTTTGAATTTATTTGTTGATGACCAGCGGACATACTTCTTCTTCTTAAATTCTAAAGTTCATTCATTCTTTGATCAGATACAAAATCTCATCCTTTACTTCTTTAGAGCCAGCAATCCAAGACATACATTCACAAAACCATTTCAAGGTTGAAGAGGAATACTTTGAATCAGAGACAATAAAGGTTTTTTTGTTTAACCCTTCAGCTTCATAATGAAAACCAAGTTCTGGTTTAGTGAAAACAGTTGAAATTTCTTCAAAACTAACAAAAGCTGGTTCCAACAGATTTACTTTATTTAACCCATGTTCCAAGGCAAGTTGAAAATCATGCTTAACAAAATTTCTGAGATAAACACCAATTATTCTTATCAACTCTTGCACCATTTCTGTATCTTCTCTTTTTACAAAAAAAATTTAGAAGAGAAAGCTTATCTTGTAGCCTTAGTTTGTAGAAATCAAACTGAGTGAATCCTATCAAAGTTCCATCTCTTCTTTCAGCACCAATACTGACAATTTACAAATCTTTTTCAATTGTCTTTTTAATACTTCTGAAGTGCTTGATAGGAATGGGATTAAAGATGTCTTGAATACCATGTCTTTGCTGAAAAGATTTAACTTTAGAAGCAAAGTCTTCATCCCATTTGTCACTTATAAAACTTTCAAGAGTTGCAAACTTCAAACTCTTTTCAGTGCCAGCATCAGCATCTTTCTGAATATCTTCAGAAGATTTTTCAGAAGTCTGAGTTTTAAGAATATCTTCAGAATGAAACACTTTCCTTCTTTTCTCCCCCTCATGATTATCAGGATCCTGATATCATCATGTTTTATCTTCAAAGTGTCAGCTTGAGGTCTACATTCTAAAGCAGATATTCTTTGAATAGAAGATACTTGATTCAAAATAAGTTGAATGTCATCTTTTGTGGCTAACTGAGAGAGATCTGGTTGTGCAGAAGTAGATGGCAAAGAAGTTTTGAGATTTGCCACTGAAGAAACAACTTCAGAGAAGATTTTTAAATAGCCTCTTGAAAAGATTGAAGATCATTGGTTGAGACAGAAACTTTCTTCAATTCACTTAGTTTCTGATCCGATAACTTCTTCTGATTCTCCATCCTATCCTCCAACACCTTCTGAATCTTTTCAAATTCAGAAGTACAAAAATATTTTCAAATTCAGAAAATTCAGAAGATTGGGTAAGAGAATCAGGACCAACAAATCATCATCTTTTGTGGCTAACTGAGAGAGATCTGGTTGTGCAGAAGTAGATGGCAAAAAAGTTTTGAGATTTGCCACTGAAGAAACAACTTCTGAGAAAGATTTTAAAATAGCCACTTGAAAAGATTGAAGATCATTTGTTGAAACATAAACTTTCTTCAGTTCACTTAGTTTCTGATCCAATAACTTCTTCTGATTCTCCATCATATCCTCCAACACCTTCTGAATCTTTTCAAATTCAGAAGTACAGAAATCTTTTCAAATTTAGGAAATTCAGAAGATTGGGTAAGAGAACCAGGACCAACAAATGATCCAGTTTGCAGTCCTACATAAGTAGGTTGGCCTGTTGATGTCACCACATCATGAGTCATTGCTGATTTAGTGAATGGGGCTTTTGAGATGTTCACCCACCAAGATTTCCATCCAATCCTTGATGTCCAGAAATAAGAACATATATGGATGTTGTTGCAATGTGACAAACACTTTGCTTATTGACATCTGAAAGACGTGTGCTTGTGTGAATAAATCCCACATCATGTGGTTCATTAGCCTCAACAAAGAGTGGACGCTCAGACTCTATGTGGATCTATGTGTGAAGTGGGACATATATCCTTCATTTTCAACATTGGGCTCCTCCATGTGGGGACAAAATGGTAGATGTGCTGCTTGCCCCATATGTGTTAATGAAACACCCTTCTATTGAGCGATAGGTGAGTGGCTGGGGGGTTAGCAAGATTTGCCATGGGCTCACTTGCGGTTTCAATATTACCCACCAAAGAATGTGGAGTAATAGTTGTGTGGCTTCCAGGCTTGGATCAGTTAGTGTACATGTTTCTTTTTCTTTTACCTGTGATCTCCCGTCATCAGTTCTTTTTCTCACATATCTACCCTGTCTCTCATTTATATTTTTCCGCTTTTCACTATGAGGTTGTTCGCCACCATGAACTTCCTCCCCTTTCTCACTATGAATTCTAGACCATTCACCTTGCTCACCACTGGAGGTAGAATATGGGGAAGAGATTGCTAGGTTAGGCAATCCCAAAGATTCACAATACTCAATGAAAAACCTAATTGTAGAACTTACATAAGCAAGAAGTTCTGCTGGTAGTGGCATAGCATTTGGAAATCTATGTTTGGGACTTGGTGGTCTTAAGCTATTCATAGAAAAAAGTGCAACGAATACCTCATGATCCAATCTTGGAATAGCTTCAACAGTCTTCATAGCTAAAATTTGAAAGAATATTTATAACGAATGTAGGAATAAGTAGATTTCTTCGAGATAGCTATCTTCAATTCTTCAAAAATATGAGAAGCATAGTCATAATACTTGAAGTCTTTCCAGATAAACATGTGTTGATAATGGTACATAGTGAATACCAAATAGGTGGAAGACATTTTCTTCTAAAAGAACTTAATGCAATTACAGATTCTGAATATCCTAACATCATGAAGTCTGCAATAATCTCAGAAGAAGAACAAATAGCATCAAAAGTTGTTTTACCAACTACTGCATCAGTCTTTGGATGATCAAAAGTTTCCCTAATATCAGAATCCTTAATGGAAACCTATAACCATGAACAAATGAAGAAAAATCATTTTCTTCTTCATCAATTTCAGTAGGAAACCACCATTGTCGTAAGTAGAACTCAGTAACCAAAAACCTTTTTGTAAGCAGAGCTCTAATAGGATGATTCTTCAATATTTCGATCAAAATTCTCTGTTCATCATTGAAGTCTGTTGAACGAATATTAAGAGCACAATTGTTTTTCTTATTTTCCATCTTCTTATACTCTGGAACATGTAGTTTTGTAAGAGCAAGTCCATAACTGTCTTCGTGAGCAGTACCAGCAATAGAATGAGAATCATTTATACCTGCAACAGATTCAGAAGGTACTTCAATTAGCTCCACTTGTGTTCGCCCAATTGTCGGTGAATGAGGGTTAGGGTTAGGGTTTTGAGTAGGGTTTGAAGGACCGGCTTCGAGATTTCCTTTTGTGGAAGTGTCTTCTAGCAATGGATCATCATCCAGAGTAACCACCATTGATCCAATCATAATCTTTTTAGGCACAATTTTGAAAGAAACTTCATTCGATGATGTATCAGTGTTACTGAAACACGACTTTGCAGTTTGGATTGGCATATCAACATTTGAAGTCAACATTGTTGACAGAAACTTATGATTTGAGTATGAACGAAGTGCAAGAAAACCAGAGATTAAATGTCGGAGGGAAAATTCGCTAAAAAGAGAAGAAGATGACGAAGCCATGGATTTTATTCCGTGGATGATCTTGGAGGGACACGTGGCCGAAAAAGGAGTAAAAAGTAATGACGATTGGAAAAGTAATCATCATTTATTTTGATTAATGAACCGTTTTACGACCTGATTGCGGCTCCTCCTATGAAATTAAAACACATGGCACACGTGTGTACAAAATCTGTCTTACAACGGGAAGTTTGATATTCAGAACATCTGAGAACAAATTCAGAAGTTTGATGAAATGATTCAGAGAGACCTCAGAACTTGTGAATTATGTTCAGAACTTGAATGTTATGGCTTGATATTCATGAAAAACATTTAAAACAACATACTTCTGAATATATAAAATAATTTGATATTTCAGAAGTAAGCTTGAACAATTCATAAAAGAAGTTTCTGTCTTCAGAAGTTTGTTCATAATTCTAAGATTTGTTAAGTTGAGAATGAGAACCCATCTTTTCAAATCTTGATGAAATGTAATATCAAAGAAGCAAAGCATTATGTATGAGTATTACTCCCCCTTGAATCATGAGTAAAAATATATATGCCCCCCTTGAAAAGTGCTAAACATAGAAATGGTTAGAAAAAAAATTGATAAGTATTATCATACAACAACTTTAGAAATGAAGAATTAGTACTTCTGAGAATTGAAAGATAGACTTTTGAAAAGTTAACCTCAGAACTTCTGAAATTAAGATTTTCAGAATTATGAATGATAGATTCTCATAATTTAAATCTTAATTCTTAGTTCATGTAAAATACTTATGTAGACAATTTCATCATGCCTAATTTGCTTACCAAAAAATTAAATCGTTTTTCATCAAGTGCTTTGGTAAACAAATCTGCTAATTGATAATCAGTCTGAAAAAAAAACATTTCTATACTGCCTTTCTCAACATTATCCCTAATAAAATGATACCTCACATCAATATGTTTTGTCTTTGAGTGTTAGACTCGATTAGCTGTAATGGCTATGGCACTTTTGGAATCACAGTACAAAGGAATCTTTTTGAATGTATAGCCATAGTCTTTGAGTTGTATTTGCATCCAGATGACTTGTGAGCAACATATAGCAGGAGCTACATACTCAGCTTCTGTAGTAGAAGCGGATACACAGTTCTGCTTTTTGGAAGACCAACTTACAAGTCTATCACCTAGTAATTGACATGACCCAGATGTGCTTTTCCTGTCTAATTTACAACCACCATGATCTGCATCTGTGAAAGCAGTTAGTTCAAATCCAGACAGTTCTGCTTTTTGGAAGACCAACTTACAAGTCTATCACCTAGCAATTGACATGACCCAGATGTGCTTTTCCTGTCTAATTTACAACCACCATGATCTGCATCTGTGAAAGCAGTTAGTTCAAATCCAGAATCCTTAGGATACCAAAGTCCCAAAGAAGGTGAACCTTTTAGGTATCTAAGTATTCTTTTAGCAGCAAGAAGATGAGATTCTTTAGGATTGGCTTGATATCTTGCACAAATACATGTGGCAAACATTATATCAGGTCTACCTGCGGTTAAGTAAAGCAAAGAACCAATTATACTCCTGTACCTCTTTTCATCAACAGATTTACCATATAAATCTAGTTCAAGTTTAGTAGCTGTGGCCATTGGTGTTTGCATACTAGAACAGTCAGACATGTCAAACTTTTTAAGTAAGTCAAAAACATACTTAGTTTGATTAATGAATATGCCAGTGGGATATTGTTTAACTTGCAAGTGGGATATTGTTTAACCTGTAAACAAAGAAAAAATGTTAACTTTCTCATCATACTCATTTCAAATTCAGTTTGCATGATTTTCTCAAACATTTTACAAAATTTTGGATTTTTAGAAGCAAATATAATATCATCCACATATATTTGTATTAAGATCATGTCTTCACCTTCTTTTTTCAGAAACAACGTTGTATCAACTCTATCTCTTTTGAATTTAGAATTCAGAAGAAAACTTGTGAGAGTTTCATACCATGCTCTTTGTGCTTGTTTAAGTCCATAAAAAGCTTTATTTAAGACATAAACATGATTTGATAATTCCTTGCTAACAAAGCCTTCTAGTTGTTCAACATATACTTCTTCATGAAGAACTCCATCCAGAAATGCATATTTGTCATCCATTTGAAAGACTTTCATGTGTTTGTGTGTTGTATAAGCAAGAAATATCCTAATTGCTTCTAGCCTAGCTAGAGGAGCAAAAGTTTTTTCATAATCAACGCATTTTTTTTTTGACAATAACCCTTGGCAACAAGCCTTGCTTTATTTCTCACAATAATTCCATGTTCAATAATTGATTTTCCCTTTGGTTTTGGAATTAGTCTTCACACTTTGTTTCTTTCAAATTGATTTAGCTCATCCACAGAAATATCAAATAAGTCTCGACACAATGAATCTAAATTTGCTTTTAGTAAAGATTTAGATTCAGAAGTTTTATCAATATTGCTCTTTTCTTAATCTAATAGTTCAGAAACTAGATTACAACTTGAGTTCTGAACTGTCTTCTTCTGAATTTTTAGTTGGCTTATGAAATCTGATATTTGAAGTTTCAATGATCCTTTGAGTGCCTTTTATGAGAACTCTGTATGCCTTGGATCTTTGTGACTAGCAAACAAACACTCCTGCTACTCCTTTAGGAGCAAATTTGTCTAAGTATTGTGTGTCATTCAGAAGAAAACTCCTGCATCCAATTTTTTTTAAATAATCAATAGAGAGTTTTCTCTTTTTAATAATTTTGTAAGGAGTTTTGAGAAGCTTTCTGTTGCGAATGGTTTTGTTCTGAGTAAGGCAAGCAGTTTCTATTGCTTCTTCCCAAAGAGATAAAGGTAATTCTGAATAGGCAAGCATAGTTATGGCAGCCTCTACTAAGGTTCTGTTCTTCCTTTCAACTACTCCATTTTGTTGAGGAGTTTTTGCAGCGGAAAAGTTATGAGATATTCTAATAGAATCAAAAAAAAATTAAGTTTAGAATTTGTAAATCCTGTGCTATTGTCACTTCTGATCTTTTGGATAGGAAGTTGAAGAAAAACCTGTATTTTTCTTAGAAAATGAATAAGTATATCACAAGTATCAGATTTAAGTCTAAAAAATTCAACCCAAGTATATCTTGAATATTCATCAACTATTACTAGGATATACTTCTTTCCTCCCATGCTTTGAGTCTTCATTGGTCCACATAGATCCATCTGTAGCATTTCAAGTGGTACTTGACATGAAGAAAGCATTTTAGGTTTTTCAGAACTAAGAACATCACAAAAGTCAATATCAAAGTGTACTTTACAATATTTGTCACAAAACTGACTTATACTAAGCAGATTATGCTTTAGACCCTCAACATAGAAACTTTCATTACTGTAACATCTCACTTTGAAAAAGTTCCATATCCTCTGACATTTCCTTTTGCGTTGTCTCCAAAGCAAACTGTTCCTCCATATCTTTCATGATAATCAGTTAGTAATTCTTTGAAAGGTGTCATATGTCTTAAAAAACCAGAGTCTAAAACCCACACATGACACATCTGCAAAAACAGTTATTGTGTTTTAGGTACTCATTTAAAAATGGGTCCTTTCAGATTAGCTATAATAGTAGGAAATTCTGAATATGGATTTAACATAATGGCATTCAGAAGTTTGTTCAGAACTTTTTTTTGATACATTTGTCCTTTTTATGTTTAATTTTACTAGCCAAATTTGTTGAAAAATTCTTAAGTGGTTACTTAAAATCTTTCTTGTTGTTGTTGGATTTGGATTTTATTTCAAAGTTATGATGTGCAGAGTTCATACAATAAATATGATTGTTAAGAACCTTTAATATCTCAATACATAAGCAAGAATGAACAACATTGGTTTTAGGAATTGAATGCTTTCTTTTATTCAAAGTATTGGCTTTGGGTACATCAATTTCTTAAAAGAAGAAATACTATCTAATTTGTCTTTTCTTTGATAGTCTTTTACCTTTTTCCTTCCAAACTAGAGTGGATAGCTCTGTAAAATATAACAAATGTGGATTAGAATAAGAAGAACTTTTATCAACATTCTTTTTAATTTTTGAATTATGGATTTCAGATTTAGAATTAGAAGATTGTCCTTTTTCAAAAATCTTGACTCTAGTGACCAAATCTTGAGTGTTAGACTCAATTAGCTGTAATGGCTATGGCACTTTTCGAATTACAGTATAGAGGAATCTTTTTGAATGTATAGCCATAGTCTTTGAGTTGTATTTGCATCCAGATGACTTGTGAGCAACATATAGAAGGAGCTACATACATCTTCTGTAGTAGAAGCGGATACACAGTTCTGCTTTTTGGAAGACCAACTTACAAGTCTATCACCTAGAAATTGAGATGACCCAGATGTGCTTTTCCTATATAATTTACAACCACCATGATCTGCATCTATGAAAGCAGTTAGTTCAAATCCAGAATCCTTAGGATACCAAAGTCCCAAAGAAGGTGAACCTTTTAGGTATCTAAGTATTCTTTTAGTAGCAAGAAGATGAGATTCTTTAGGATTGGCTTGATATCTTGCACAAATACATGTGGCAAACATTATATATCAGGTCTACTTGCTGTTAAGTAAGCAAAGAACCAATTATACCATTGTACCTCTTTTCATCAACATATTTACGATATAAATCTAGTTCAAGTTTAGTAGGTGTGGCCATTGGTGTTTGAATACTAGACAGTCAGACATGTCACACTTTTTAAGTAGGTCAAAAACATACTTAGTTTGATTAATGAATATGCCAGTAGGAAGTTGTTTAACTTGTAATCCAAGAAAAAATGTTATCACTCTCATCATACTCATTTCAAATTCAGTTTGCATGACTTTCTCAAACATTTTACAAAAATTTGGATTTGTAGAGGCAAATATAATATCATCCACATATATTTGTGTTAAGATCATGTCTTCACCTTCTTTTTTCAGAAACAACGTTGTATCAACTGTACCTCTTTTGAATTTAGAATTCAAAAGAAAACTTGTGAGAGTCTCATACCATGCTCTTTGTAATTGTTTAAGTTCATAAAAAGCTTTATAAAAGACATTTACATGATCTAGAAATTTCTTGCTAACAAAGCCTTCTGGTTGTTCAACATATACGTCTTCATGAAGAACTCCATCCCGAAATGCATATTTGTCATCCATTTGAAAGACTTTCATGTTTTTGTGTGCTACATAAGCAAGAAATATCCTAATTGCTTCTAGCCTAGCTACAGGAGCAAAAGTTTTTTCATAATCAATGCCTTTTTGTTGACAATAACCCTTGGCTACAAGCCTTGCTTTATTTCTCACAATAATTCCATGTTCATCTTTCTTATTTCTGAAAACCCATTTTGTGTCAATAATTGATTTTCCCTTTCGTTTTGGAATTAGTCTCCGCACTTTGTTTCTTTCAAATTGATTTAGCTCATCTTATATCACTTATATCCAGTCTGGATACTGAAGAGCTTCACTTGGCTTTTTGGGTTCAATACTGCTGAAAAAATTCACATACAGACATTCATTAGATGTGGCTGATCTGGTTTGCACACCTTTTGAGACATTACCTATAATTTGATGCATGGGATGACTTGATGTCCACTTGTTCACATTTTGCAACGTTTGAACAGATGAGACATTATTTAAAGAGTCATATTCATCAATGGTTGCATGTGGTTCAAAATTTAGGTTTATTTCTAAATGTAAATAAGAAGACTCCCCCTCAAATTGAAGATTCCGTACTGGTTCAGAAGAAATAGTCACTGGTTCAGAAATTGGTATTGTTGGTTCAGAAGTGATTGAAAATGTGTCAAAATTGACTTGTACAGATTCAGAAGTAGGAAGTGCTGAATTTGAGGTTGAGATTGATGGTGCAGAAAGATTTGATATTGTAGTTTCTGTGGAAACTAGTTCTGGAATTTATCTGAGAAGGGATGGATTCTGATAATCTGCAGAAACATCAATGGAAATATCAAATAAGTCTTGACACAATGAATCTAAATTTACTTTTAGTAAAGATTTAGATTCAGAAGTTTTATGAGTATTGCTCTTTTCTGAATCTAATAGTTCAGAAACTGAATTAAGCTTGAGTTCTGAACTGTCTTGTTCTGAATTTATTGTTGGCTCATGAAATCTGATATTTGAAGTTTCAATGATCCTTTGAGTGCCTTTTATGAGAACTCTGTATACCTTGGATCTTTGTGACTAGCAAACAAACACTCCTGCTACTCCTTTAGGAGCAAATTTGTCCAAGTATTGTGTGTCATTCAGAAGAAAACTCCTGCATCCAAATTTTTTTAAATAATCAATAGAGAGTTTTCTCTTTTTAATAATTTTGTAAGGAGTTTTGAGAAGCTTTCTGTTGAGAATGGTTCTGTTCTGAGTAAAGCAAGTAGTTGCTATTGCTTCTGCCCAAAGAGATAAAGGTAATTCTGAATAGGCAAGCATAGTTCTGGCAGCCTCTATTAAGGTTCTGTTCTTCATTTCAACTACTCCATTCTGTTGAGGAGTTCTTGCAGCGGAAAAGTTAATGAGATATTCTAATAGAATCCAAAAATTCTGAAGTTTAGAATTTGTAAATCCTGTGCCATTGTCACTTCTGATCTTTTGGATAGGAAGTTGAAGAAAAGCCTGTATTTTTCTTAGAAAAGGAATAAGTATATCAGAAGTATTAGATTTAAGTCTAAGACATTCAACCCAAGTATATCTTGAATGTTCATCAACTATTATTATGATATACTTCTTTCCTCCCTTTCGTTGAGTCTTCATTGGTCCACATAGATCCATCTGTAGCATTTCAAGTGGTGCTTGACATGAAGAAAGCATTTTTGGAGGATGTGAACTTCTTTTTATCTTTCCAAGTTCACATGCAGAACATAATGAATTTCTTTCAAACTTGATCTTTGGCAAACCTCTTAATGATTTATGTCTTACAATTGAGAAATTGCTTTGAAATTCAAATGAGATACTCTTTTGTGCCACAACCAACTTTCATTGTTCATGGTAGTAGAAATATAACATACTCCCTGTAGTTGACCGTCTTCAGCGAAAGTAGCAGTGTAGATATCTCCATCTCTATAGGCTGTTAACTTGTTTAGGTTTTCAGAATTAAGAACATGACAAAAGTCAATGTCAAAGTGTACTTTCCAATATTTGTCACAGAACTGACTTATACTAAACAGATTATGCTTGAGACCCTCAACATAGAAAACTTTCATCATAGTAACATCTCACTTTGAAAAAGTTCCATATCCTCTGACATATCCTTTTGCGTTGTTTCCAAAGCAAACTGTTCCTCCATATCTTTCATGATAATCAGTTAGTAATTCTTTGAAAGGTGTCATATTTCTTGAACAACCAGAGTCTAAAACCCATACATGACACATCTGCAAAAACAATTATTGTGTTTTAGGTACCCATTTAAAAATGTGTCCTTTTCAGATTAGCTATAACAGTAGGAATTCTGAATTTGGATTTAATAGAATGGCATTCAGAAGTTTGTTCAGAACTTTGTTTGATAGATTTATCACTTTTATGTTTAATTTTACTTGCCAAATTTTTTGAAAATTTCTTAATTGGTTTCTTAAAATCTTTCTTCTTGTTGTTAGATTTTATTTGAAAGTTATGATGTCCAGAGTTCATACAATGATTATGATTCTTAAGAACCTTTAATATCTCAATACTTAAGCAAGAATGAACAAAAATTGTTTTAGGAATTGAATGCTTGCTTTTATTCAAAGTATTGGCTTTGGGTACATCAAATTTCTTAAAAGAAGAAATACTATCAAATTTGTCTTTTCTTTGATAGGCATTCACCTTTTTCCTTCCAAACTAGAGTGGATAGCTCTGTAAAAGATAAGAAATGTGGATTAGTATAAGAAGAACTTTTATCAACATTCTTTTTAATTTTTGAATTATGGTTTTCAGATTTAGAATTAGAAGATTGTCCTTTTTCAAAAATCTTGACTCTTGTGACAAAATCTTGAGTGTTAGACTCGATTAGCTATGGCACTTTTGGAATCCCAGTATAGAGGAGTCTTTTTGAAGGTGTAGTCTCTGAGTTGTATTTGCATCCAGGTGACTTGTGAGAAACATATAGCAGGAGCTACATACTCAGCTTCTGTAATAGAAGCGGATACACAGTTCTGCTTTTTGGAAGACCAACTTACAAGTCTATCACCTAGAAATTGACATGACCCAGATGTGCTTTTCCTGTCTAATTTAAAACCACCATGATCTGCATCTGTGAAAGCAGTTAGTTCAAATCCAGAATCCTTAGGATACCAAAGTCCCAAAGATGGTGAACCTTTTAGGTATCTAAGTATTCTTTTAGTAGCAAGAAGATGAGATTCTTTAGGATTGGCTTGATATCTTGCACAAATACATGTGGCAAACAGTATATATCAGGTCTACTTGCTGTTAAGTAAGCAAAGAACCAATTATACCATTGTACGTCTTTTCATCAACAGATTTACGATATAAATCTAGTTCAAGTTTAGTAGGTGTGGCCATTGGTGTTTGAATACTAGAATAGTCAGACATGTCACACTTTTTAAGTAGGTCAAAAACATACTTAGTTTGATTAATGAATATGCCAGTAGGAAGTTGTTTAACTTGTAATCCAAGAAAAAATGTTATCACTCTCATCATACTCATTTCAAATTCAGTTTGCATGACTTTCTCAAACATTTTACAAAAATTTGGATTTGTAGAGGCAAATATAATATCATCCACATATATTTGTGTTAAGATCATGTCTTCACCTTCTTTTTTCAGAAACAACGTTGTATCAACTGTACCTCTTTTGAATTTAGAATTCAAAAGAAAACTTGTGAGAGTCTCATACCATGCTCTTTGTAATTGTTTAAGTCCATAAAAAGCTTTATAAAAGACATTTACATGATCTAGAAATTTCTTGCTAACAAAGCCTTCTGGTTGTTCAACATATACGTCTTCATGAAGAACTCCATCCCGAAATGCATATTTGTCAGCCATTTGAAAGACTTTCATGTTTTTGTGTGCTGCATAAGCAAGAAATATCCTAATTGCTTCGAGCCTAGCTACAGGAGCAAAAGTTTTTTCATAATCAATGCCTTTTTGTTGACAATAACCCTTGGCTACAAGCCTTGCTTTATTTCTCACATTAATTCCATGTTCATCTTTCTTATTTCTGAAAACCCATTTTGTGTCAATAATTGATTTTCCCTTTCGTTTTGGAATTAGTCTCCGCACTTTGTTTCTTTCAAATTGATTTAGCTCATCTTATATCGCTTATATCCAGTCTGGATACTGAAGAGCTTCACTTGGCTTTTTGGGTTCAATACTGCTGAAAAAATTCACATACAGACATTCATTAGATGTGGCTGATCTGGTTTGCACACCTTTTGAGACATTACCTATAATTTGATGCATGGGATGACTTGATGTCCACTTGTTCACATTTTGCAACGTTTGAACAGATGAGACATTATTTAAAGAGTCATATTCATCAATGGTTGCATGTGGTTCAAAATTTAGGTTTATTTCTAAATGTAAATAAGAAGACTCCCCCTCAAATTGAAGATTCCGTACTGGTTCAGAAGAAATAGTCACTGGTTCAGAAATTGGTATTGTTGGTTCAGAAGTGATTGAAAATGTGTCAAAATTGACTTGTACAGATTCAGAAGTAGGAAGTGCTGAATTTGAGGTTGAGATTGATGGTGCAGAAAGATTTGATATTGTAGTTTCTGTGGAAACTAGTTCTGGAATTTATCTGAGAAGGGATGGATTCTGATAATCTGCAGAAACATCAATGGAAATATCAAATAAGTCTTGACACAATGAATCTAAATTTACTTTTAGTAAAGATTTAGATTCAGAAGTTTTATGAGTATTGCTCTTTTCTGAATCTAATAGTTCAGAAACTGAATTAAGCTTGAGTTCTGAACTGTCTTGTTCTGAATTTATTGTTGGCTCATGAAATCTGATATTTGAAGTTTCAATGATCCTTTGAGTGCCTTTTATGAGAACTCTGTATGCCTTGGATCTTTGTGACTAGCAAACAAACACTCCTGCTACTCCTTTAGGAGCAAATTTGTCTAAGTATTGTGTGTCATTCAGAAGAAAACTCCTGCATCCAATTTTTTTTAAATAATCAATAGAGAGTTTTCTCTTTTTAATAATTTTGTAAGGAGTTTTGAGAAGCTTTCTGTTGAGAATGGTTCTGTTCTGAGTAAAGCAAGTAGTTGCTATTGCTTCTGCCCAAAGAGATAAAGGTAATTCTGAATAGGCAAGCATAGTTCTGGCAGCCTCTATTAAGGTTCTGTTCTTCCTTTCAACTACTCAATTCTGTTGAGGAGTTCAGCAACGGAAAAGTTATGAGATATTCTAATAGAATCCAAAAATTCTGAAGTTTAGAATTTGTAAATCCTGTGCCATTGTCACTTCTGATCTTTTGGATTGGAAGTTGAAGAAAAGCCTGTATTTTTCTTAGAAAAGGAATAAGTATATCAGAAGTATTAGATTTAAGTCTAAGACATTCAACCCAAGTATATCTTGAATGTTCATCAACTATTATTAGGATATACTTCTTTCCTCCCTTGCGTTGAGTCTTCATTGGTCCACATAGATCCATCTGTAGCATTTCAAGTGGTGCTTGACATGAAGAAAGCATTTTTGGAGGATGTGAACTTCTTTTTATCTTTCCAAGCTCACATGCAGAACATAATGAATTTCTTTCAAACATGATCTTTGGCAAACCTCTTAATGATTTATGTCTTACAATTGAGAAATTGCTTTGAAATTCAAATGAGATACTCTTTTGTGCCACAACCAACTTTCATTGTTCATGGTAGTAGAAATATAACATACTCCCTGTAGTTGACCGTCTTCAGCGAAAGTAGCAGTGTAGATATCTCCATCTCTATAGGCTGTTAACTTGTTTAGGTTTTCAGAATTAAGAACATGACAAAAGTCAATGTCAAAGTGTACTTTCCAATATTTGTCACAGAACTGACTTATACTGAACAGATTATGCTTGAGACCCTCAACATAGAAAACTTTCATCATAGTAACATCTCACTTTGAAAAAGTTCCATATCCTCTGACATATCCTTTTGCGTTGTTTCCAAAGCAAACTGTTCCTCCATATCTTTCATGATAATCAGTTAGTAATTCTTTGAAAGGTGTCATATTTCTTGAACAACCAGAGTCTAAAACTCATACATGACACATCTGCAAAAACAATTATTGTGTTTTAGGTACCCATTTAAAAATGTGTCCTTTTCAGATTAGCTATAACAGTAGGAATTCTGAATTTGGATTTAATAGAATGGCCTTCAGAAGTTTATTCAGAACTTTGTTTGATAGATTTATCACTTTTATGTTTAATTTTACTTGCCAAATTTGTTGAAAATTTCTTAATTGGTTTCTTAAAATCTTTCTTCTTGTTGTTAGATTTTATTTGAAAGTTATGATGTCCAGAGTTCATACAATGATTATGATTCTTAAGAACCTTTAATATCTAAATACTTAAGCAAGAATGAACAACAATTGTTTTAGGAATTGAATGCTTGCTTTTATTCAAAGTATTGGCTTTGGGTACATCAAATTTCTTAAAGGAAGAAATACTATCAAATTTGTCTTTTCTTTGATAGGCATTCACCTTTTTCCTTCCAAACTAGAGTGGATAGCTCTGTAAAAGATAAGAAATGTGGATTAGTATAAGAAGAACTTTTATCAACATTCTTTTTAATTTTTGAATAATGGTTTTCAGATTTAGAATTAGAAGATTGTCCTTTTTCAAAAATCTTGACTCTTGTGACAAAATCTACAGTGTTAGACTCGATTAGCTATGGCACTTTTGGAATCGCAGTATAGAGGAGTCTTTTTGAATGTGTAGTCTCTGAGTTGTATTTGCATCCAGATGACTTGTGAGAAACATATAGCAGGAGCTACATACTCAGCTTCTGTAATAGAAGCGGATACACAGTTCTGCTTTTTGGAAGACCAACTTACAAGTCTATCACCTAGAAATTGACATGACCCATATGTGCTTTTCCTGTCTAATTTAAAACCACCATGATCTGCATCTGTGAAAGCAGTTAGTTCAAATCCAGAATCCTTAGGATACCAAAGTCCCAAAGAAGGTGAACCTTTTAGGTATCTAAGTATTCTTTTAGCAGCAAGAAGATGAGATTCTTTAGGACTGGCTTGATATCTTGCACAAATACATGTGACAAACTATATATCAGGTCTACTTGCTGTTAAGTAAAGCAAAGTGTTAGGATCCAAAGAACCCTATGAATTTGGATCCTAACAATCCCCGCCTATGTTTTGTAAAGGAATCATAGTCTTTAATCTTCAGATCTTCTCCCCCTTGATTTCTTTGAAAAACATTAGTAGTGTTGCTAGTCTTCAAGAACTCCCCTTTTAATAAATCCAAGCTCCCCCTTGAATATAGCTCTTATCTTTACTTTCAACTTTAATTTTAGAATCAATGTGCAATAACCCCGACTGAGAGTGCACTAACTTCAGCTTGAAATTGTAGATATGTCATGACAATCCATTGTGCAACTGCAGTTTATAACAAAGAATCTGTTTGTCTTTGAACCATGAGTTGAATAAGCTTTCAGCTCAAGAACTTCTTCTGAAAAGCTCAAGAAATGGGGAATCAACACAAATCTTGGTTGACCAAAACACCTTTTGACAATTAAGCTTTGGGAGAAAGATGACATTAAGAACATAGCTTCTTGATCAGCAAAGTCAAACTAGAAAGATTAGCCGATTTCCAGAATACTTTAAGAAAAATGAATAACCAAATCCAGATCCAATCTTCACACCTGATGAATGATTATCAGCCCTCAAACCTCTAACACATAATAAATTCACCAGGACACTGATTGTAGACACTCAAACTTCTGCTTGATCAGAATAGAAAGATGTATGAAGACACTCAACAATCTAGCATCTTGAGTGTTTCTCGCAGAACAATGATTGCAAGCACTCTATAGTCTGAGTGATCAATGTAGAACACAGATTCCAAGCAAAAAAAAAAGATCTGAAGATTAAAGACTATGATTCCTTTACAAAACATAGGGGGATATTGTTAGGATCCAGAGAATCCTATGAATTTGGATCCTATGTTTGAAATGTTTTGTAAAGAAAAGAACTTCAGAATCTGAAGATGAATAGTTCTGAAGTTCTGAACTAGTGCTAGAAAGATAAGTAAAGTCATCTTCAGAAGTGCAAAATATATATTCAGAAGTTCTGAAGAATTTCTGAAGTGAAAATTCAGAAGTTCTGAAGACAATTCAGAAGTGGTTCTGAAGAGCAAAGTTCAGAATTCTGAAGACAGTTCAGAAGTTCTGAAGAACTTCTGAATAGAGTTTTTGATGACGTGTCTTAATGTAATTGGGCTGTGATTAAAATACATGTAATTGTAGCTTTACCTTTGTAGTAATATAGAGAGTCTGTTAGATAGTTAGACGTAGAACACCACATATGAGAGTCATCTACAGGAGTAAGTGTGTGTTTTCTATATTCTGTATATCAATAAAATGAGGATTCCTTGAACAATCTATCAGATCTGTTGTAATATGGGCCTAACACAAAGAACCAATTATACCCTTGTACCTCTTTTCATCAACAGATTTACCATATAAATCTAGTTCAAGTTTAGTAGTTGTGGCCATTGGTGTTTGAATACTAGAACAGTCAGACATGTCAAACTTTTTAAGTAAGTCAAAAACATACTTAGTTTGATTAATGAATATGCCAGTAGGAAGTTGTTTAACTTGTAAACCAAGAAAAAAATGTTAACTCCCTCATCATACTCATTTCAAATTCAGTTTGCATGATTTTCTCAAAAAAATTACAAAATTTTGGATTTGTAGAAGCAAATATAATATCATCCACATATATTTGTATTAAGATAATCTCTTCACCTTCTTTTTTCAGAAACAACGTTGTATCAACTATACCTCTTTTGAATTTAGAATTCAGAAGAAAACTTGTGAGAGGTTCATACCATGCTCTATGTGCTTTTTTAAGTCCATAAAGAGCTTTATGTAAGACATAAACATGATCTGGAAATTCCTTGCTAACAAAGCCTTCTAGTTGTTCAACATGTACTTCTTCATGAAGAAATCCATCCAGAAATGATTATTTGTCATCCATTTGAAAGACTTTCATGTTTTTGTATGCTGCATAAGCAAGAAATATCCTAATTGCTTCTAGCCTAGCTACAGGAGCAAAGGTTTTTTCATAATCAATGCCTTTTTGTTCACAATAACCCTTGGCTACAAGCCTTGCTTTATTTCTCACAATAATTCCATGTTCATCTTTCTTATTTCTGAAATCACATTTTGTGCCAATAATTGATTTTCCCTTTGTTTTTGGAATTAGTCTCCACACTTTGTTTCTTTCAAATTGATTTAGCTCATCTTATATCGCTAATATCCTGTCTGGATCCTGAAGAGCTTCACTTGGCTTTTTGGGTTCAATATTGCTTAAAATATTCACATGCAGACATTCATTAGCTGTAGCTGATCTGGAAGTGCTGAATTTGAGGTTGAGATTTTATGGTGCAGAAAGATTTGATATTGTAGTTTCTGTGGAAACTAGTTCTGGAATTTATCTGAGAAGGGATGGATTCTGATAATCTGCAGAAATATCAAATAAGTTTTGACACAATGAATCAAAATTTGGTTTTAGTAAAGACTTAGATTGAGAAGTTTTATCAGTATTGCTCTTTTCTAAATCTAATAGTTCAGAAACTAGATTAAGATTGAGTTATGAACTGTCTTGTTCTGAATTTATTGTTGGCTCATGAAATCTGATATTTGAAGTTTCAATGATCCTTTGAATGCCTTTTATGAGAACTCTGTATGCCTTGGATCTTTGTGACTAGCCAACAAACACTCCTGCTACTCCTTTAGGAGCAAATTTGTCTAAGTATTGTGTGGCATTCAGAAGAAAACACCTGCATCCAAAAATTTTAAAATAATCAATAGAGGGTTTTTTCTTTTTAATAGTTTCATAAGGAGTTTTGAGAAGTTTTCTGTTGAGAAAGGTTCTGTTCTGAGTAAAGCAAGCAGTTGCTATTGCTTCTGCCCAAAGAGATAAAGGTAATTCCGAATAGGCAAGCATAGTTCTGGCAGCCTCTATTAAGGTTCTGTTCTTCCTTTCAACTACTCCATTCTGTTGAGGAGTTCTTGCAGCAGAAAAGTTATGAGATATTCTAACAGAATCCAAAAATTCTGAAGTTTAGAATTTGTAAATCCTGTGCCATTGTCACTTCTGATCTTTTGGATAGGAAGTTGAAGAAAAACCTGTATTTTTCTTAGAAAAGGAATAAGTATATCAGAAGTATCAGATTTAAGTTTAAGAAATTCAACCCAAGTATATCTTGAATATTCATCAACTATTACTAGGATATACTTCTTTCCTTCCATGCTTTGAGTCTTCATTGGTTCACATAGATCCATCTGTAGCATTTCAAGTGGTGCTTGACATGAAGAAAGCATTTTTGGAGGAAGTGAACTTCTTTTTATTTTTCCAAGCTCACATGCAGAACATAATGAATTTCTTTCAAACTTGATCTTTGGCAAACCTCTTAATGATTTATGTCTTACAATTGAGAAATTGCTTTGAAATTCAGATGAGATAATCTCTTGTGCCACAACCAACTTTCATTGTTCCTGGTAATAGAAATATAAGATACTTCCTGTAGTTGACCGTCTTCAGTGAAAGTAGCAGTCTAGATATCTCCATCTCTATTGCCTGTTAACTTGTTTAGGTTTTTAGAACTAAGAACATGACAAAAGTCAATGTCAAAGTGTACTTTCCAATATTTGTCACAGAACTGACTTATACTAAGCAGATTATGCTTGAGACCCTCAACATAGAAAACTTTCATTCTAGTAACATCTCACTTTGAAAAAGTTCCATATCCTCTGACATATCCTTTTGCGTTGTTTCCGAAGCAAACTGTTCCTCCATATCTTTCATGATAATCAGTTAGTAATTATTTGAAAGGTGTCATATGTCTTGAACAACCAGAGTCTAAAACCCACACATGACACATCTGCAAAAACAATTATTGTGTTTTAGGTACCCATTTAAAAATGGGTCCTTTCAGATTATCTATAATAGTAGGAATTATGAATATGGATTTAACATAATGGCATTCAGAAGTTTGTTTAGAACTTTGTTTGATAGATTTATCCTTTTTATGTTTAATTTTACTTGCCAAATTTGTTGAAAAATTCTTAATTGGTTTCTTAAAATCTTTCTTGTTGTTGTTGGATTTTATTTGAAAGTTATGATGTTCAGAGTTCATACAACGAATATGATTCTTAAGAACCTTTAATATCTCAATACATAAGCAAGAATGAACAACATTTGTTTTAGGAATTGAATGCTTGCTTTTATTCAAAGTATTGGCTTTGGGTACATCAAATTTCTTAAAAGAAGAAATACTATACTATCTAATTTGTCTTTTCTTTGATAGTCTTTCATCTTTTTTCTTCCAAACTAGAGTGGATAGCACTGTAAAAGATAATGAAATGTGGATTAGTATAAGAAGGACTTTTATCAACATTCTTTTTAATTTTTGAATTATGGTTTTCATATTTAGAATTAGAAGATTGAACTTTTTCAAAAATCTTGACTCTTGTGACAAAATCTGAAGATGATAATGATGATTTTTGTGTTGTTAAAGATGTGTCTTTAAAATCATTTTTAAAAGGAGTGGAATTTGATCCTGTAGAAGAAGTAATTTCAGAAGATATATAATTCTTGTATTCATTTTTCAAGATTACACCATGAAACATTTCTGAAGGCAATTTTGGTTCTTCAGATTTTAATTTCTTTCCCTTAGTCATTGAAGAATTATATTTGTAAACTATGTATCCATCTTTGTCTATTATTTCAACAGTAGGATCATCATCATCATCATCATCATCTGAATCTGAGCCATTCATTAAATCTGAAAAATTGATCTCACTCATATTTGAGGCAAAAAAAATTAAGTTGGAAAGTTTCTATTTATTTTCAGAACTTGATTCATTTATTACAGTTTTCTCAGATTCATTATCAGAATTATGAAAAAATATTTCTGAAGACTCATCATTATCATCTAAAGATTCCATTTCTGAAAATTCTTCATATAATTCTTCAAAAATTTCTTTAGAATCGATTTTAGTTTGCGCTTCAGCAATAATTTCTGATGTACATTCAGAAGTTGCTTCTGGAGAAACTTCAGAGTTTAACTCAGAAGATACTTCAGATTCAGTATTTGGTTCATAAGTACTTTTAGAAAGATTTTCTAAAGTAATTAAGACTTCAAAGTTTGTTTTAGTAATTCTTTCAGACCTTATTTCTGATTCAGCATTATTGAATGAATCACCAGCGTCAAGAGGTTTATCTTCTGAAAACAAAGTCTCTTATTTTATAAAAGAAATTCTTTCAGGCAAAGAGTAATCAACAGGTTTATTTACTACACCTTTATTATTCTCATTGAAAATTTTCATTTTTGAAACATCATATAAATTTGCAGGTGCCTTTTTTAAAATTTGACTTTCATGGTATCCTAAATCTAATTTGATATTATAAAACTTTGAATTCTAAGACTGGCTTGTTAATATGTTCAGAGTTTGTTCAGTTTGACCTCTTTTAAAATTTAGATCTTCTAATTCCTTGATCTTTTTGTATAGATCAAGTCTTTCTTGATTCATTTTGACATTCCGAACTTCTTTTTCAGACTTTTTGTGACAACTGTCGAAATTCGAGTTTTCAGGTTAGCTTCTATTAAGTTTATTAGAGTTATTTTAGATAGTTAGAAGAATAAGAGATAGATAGATTAGAGTAGTCGAAAAATCCCTAGCATTTCCGGTAGTCGCTTAAAATGTCCGGTTCCGAGCCGTAACTGTCTAAAACGTCCATATAGTGCCAAATGTTCTAATTTATACCCAATTTATATAAAGTATAAGTTTTAGTATTTTAATTATAAAACTTTTATTTGCATTAGAAATTAACCAAAATGGGCTAACAATTTTGAGAAAAGGCCAAAAATTGAGAAAGTGGACTTCCAATTTGGCATTGTTAGGCCTTATACTTAATCTAAAAAAATATATATATATAAATTGAAGGAAGTGGGCCCCCATGGCCGCCCCCCCCCCCCCTCTCACCATGTAAAACCATTTTTTTCCTAAAACACTCATTTTCAACTTTGAAATCCCAAAAACTCTAAGGGACATAATCCCTTCACTCTTTTCCCTCTCTTTTCTTTCCAAAAACTCCAGCCAAATTCTACAGGATTATCCATCAAATAGCAAGATTATTGAAGCTTTTGGTGCACTCTTCATCATCCAAATAAGTACAAACATCATTTTCTTCATCTTTCTTAACATTTTTGGGGAAAAACCCACTTTTTCATGCATTTTAAGTGTTTTTCTTCTAACTTCTGTAAATTTTGAGTTTTATAGAAGATTAAACACCCAAAAACATATAAAAATGTTTACATATTGGTGATAATCAATGACCTTCATGATTTTATGTGTTTTTGAGTAAAAATGGTGATTTTTGGTGCTGACAGATTTATTGCATGTGCATAAATCGTCCATTTCTTGCAAATAATATGTGTAAATATCATGAATCTTCCTTCTACAAGTTCATTTAGTGAGTTGGGGTTCTAATCCAAGTGGTCTCACTCAAAAACATTGAGTTTTGACCCCCCAAATGCTCATAACAAATTATGTGTGCAACTGGAAGTTCAACAGTAGGAAAACCCTACTTTGAACGACCATAACTCTTTGAATATTTTTCCAAATTACTTGATTTTTCTTCTTGAAGTTAATTTAATGAGTTACCTTTCAAATGCCACTGATATCATTAAACAATATGGTGATTTGAGGTTCCAACTAATTGAAATAAAATGAGTGTGCAAACTGTCAGCCAATGACTGATTTGTGCATGCATGTTCAAATGGCCATATCTCTTTCAAAACTCAATGAAAAAAGATTGTTTTTCTTTTGAGAGTTAGTTTTATGAGTCATATTCAGTTTGCAAGTGTAATCACTTAAAAATATGGAGTTTTGACCCTCCAAACACTTAAAATATTTTAGGTGTGCAATATGTGACCCTCCTTGAATATTTGTCCATAATGCATAATTCTTCTTCTGGAGTTTTCTTTTATGAGTTAGGATTCATATGAATCTCGTTTCATTTAAAAATATGAAGTTTTTGAGGCATTAACCAATTTATTAAAGTTAAGTGTGCAATCTGTCAACACTAATGACAGAATTGTGCATGCAACTTTGTAGTGCCATATCTTCTTCATAACTCATCCAAAATGAGTGATTCTTATTTCAAAAGTTTCCTTTATGTGTTAGGCTTATAATCCAACTGGAATTTCTGAAAAATACTACGTAAAACTCCTCATATGATTGTTTTACTAACAGTGTGTAATCTGCCATACTTGTTGTGACACGCTGTTTGATATAAATTATTTGAACCCTCTTTATATGTCTAAAAAGCATGAAATTTGGTCACAATGACCTTAACTCAGTAATGAATCATATATAAAAAGATGGAAAATTTTATCATTTTGGATGTTACATTAATTTGATCCTTTTTAAGACTTATAGTTTCTGTCAGAAAGTTAAAATTCTGAAACTGGTGGATTTCATAAATTTTGTCACTCGAAAGACTATAATATTACATTTTTCGGTATAAATTATTTATTTAAAACAGCATATGTGCATTATGTATAATGGGACAATAGTAGACCAAGTTGGACATATAGGGACTTATAAACACTCTCACAGTAATCGTTAGATACATAAGTGACCGTTTTGGATATTTTACTTTGATAGGGAAGCGTTAGGTCGGCTAGTGGACGAATTGTGCTTTAATCGGAGCTCTTTGCAAAAGGTGAGTATTCACGGCCCCTCTTTTTAAATGTTTATACGTTTGGGGTGTAAAGCATGTTGTTTTAATGGAAATTGAATTGATTTATATTGATTTAACGAAAAGTATATAAATCATTGTGATGAGCAACTTTTTATTACAAAAAATGTTATGTTGAGTTATGTAAAGTCCCCGTGGTACACTACTATTTAACTCTAACTGAGCCGATGATATTTGTGGATACCGCTATTTGTTTGACATACCCACCTAACTGGCAAGTAGGGATGCAATTTATCAATTAAGAATGCTCTACACATGTGGACTTTAGGTTCACCGCTGACGTAGTTCGTGGGGCGTAGAATGTCGAGTAGGCTTAGTAGTGGCTCAATATTTATATATCATGTGTAATGGTAAATTTGATTATTGCTCATGAAATTTTAAAACATTAAAGTTGGTGTGAACTTCTGCTTCGCTATTTCTATCCCTTGCATAGAAAATGTTTTGTGCATATGAAAAACCTGTGAACTCACCAACTCTTTGTAGTTGACACTTTGTTTTAACATGCTTTACAGGAAGATAAGAAGGTAACCGATCAAGCTTAGTTTATTTTTGCGGAACACCAATCAAGACATTTTATGTATTCAAATTGATGTAATTTGTTGTAAAGTGCAAGTAGTCGGGTTGTAAACCTTTTAACTTTAAACTTCTACGTTTTAATTATATATGTGTGGTTGGTCTTTATATTCCTATTGTTGTGAAACCTAGAATTGTCGTACCTCGTGTTTTCGCTTTAGCGGGGTGTGACAGACTATAACCAAAATTTTAGTTTCCGCCTCGTGTTTCCGCCTTAGGTTATAGAGAACACCGGTTTTCTAATAAAAACCATGCACTATAACCAAAATTTTATTTTCTTAGATGAACTTAAAAATTTAAAAACCTACTACTAGTATAACTACAATAAGCATCGTTCTAGCATATTATAATTAGGCAAAGCCTGATCACCTATGTCTAAATATGGTATGAGTAACAAGGGACTTGGACTAGTTATACTAAAAATTGGCATAGATCGGGAAAACTTCTTATTTCAAAATAAAAATTAAAAAAAAATAGCGTGAGTTCGCATGAGTATTATAAGATGTTTCTAACGTTTATAAAATCTTTCTTTTATTTTTTTTATTTCCACAGTATCATGTCGTCGTCCGAAAATTCCTCAGATGAGTCTGGTTATGTCACTAGTCGAGTTAGGAGGAGTGACCCGACCCACGAAGAATACGACCCTTCCGAGCAAAGTCATGACGAAGATACTGCTGATTCATCTGCTCGATCACTCCCTACCATGCATGTACCTTCACCTACTGGCGAGGGTACATCGCGAGGACCAAGGACAATCAGGACCGCTCGAAAGCGTGTTCTCCCTGTCAGAAGAGTGACTTTCACGGTTCCTTCCGTACCTTCGGAAGAACCATCCCAATCGCGATCCAGGTCGCGAAGTGTGACTTCTCCTCCACCCGCATTTGGAGTACCTGTGCCCCGGCCACAAGGAATGACCGCAGCGGAGAACTACTGGGTCTCGGGTATGTCCAACGAGGTACATACTTATCGGCTGAGGTTGGACCATTTACAGAAGTCCATAGACGACATTTTTACAGCCCTATACTCACAGGGTGAGATTACTGGTAGAATCATGGAGATTACCTCTGAGTCTAGGAGGGCGATTAGGAGGCTGTACACATGTTTGGCTTGGGAATTAGGAGCGTTGATGGTGATGCTAGGAGTCTTGATTTGGGTTTTGATGGATTAGGAGACTTTTGTCTTTATTAATCTTTTGGATAACAATAGTTATTTTATTTTGAGGCTTGTAGCCTAAATGTTAAGTTTAAACACTTTATTGTTTTGTTGGTATTGTATTTTGAATTTTTTTTTATGTTAAATTGTTATGGTTTATATTGGAGTTATGCATGATAATTATTACCGCATGATTGTTCCTGTATGAGTTTATTTGATTACTGTTGAATGAATGTTATAAGATACGCATAACTTAGTATGTAGACTATATGTGACCCTAGTATTAGAATTTGACGAAGACTCCATTTTAAATGGTGTTTTAGAATAATGCCTCCAAGGAGAGAGAACCCAGAAGTTGCACGACTGGTATCCGAACAACTCACGGCTGCACTTCCAAACATTGTTAGCCAAGTAGCAGCTGGCCTAAATTCTAATCAAAATAACAATCGTGGACCGGGAGATAGGGAATGTACGTATAAATCTTTCAGGGGCTGTAACCCTAAAGAATTCCACGGAACTAAAGGAGCCGTCTGTTTACTGACCTGGTTAGAGAGCATGGAGTCTGTTTTCCACATTAGCAAGTGTACAGAAGGAAGGAAGGTAGAGTATGCTGCTTGTCTTTTACAAGGGCGAGCATTAACTTGGTGGAACACTCAAGTACCGACACGAGGGAGGGAAGCAGCAAACAATCTTACATTGGAAGACTTTAAAAGAATGATGAAGGAAGAATATTGTCCGAGAAGTGAAATTCAGAAATTAGAGACATAATTACGGAACCATGAAATGAAAGGAAACGACATTGATACTTATACTGCCCGTTTCCATGAGTTGGCCAAGTTAGTACCACATTTGGTAACACCTGAGGAGAATAGAGTTGACCGATATGTATAGGGTATGTCTCCGGAAATTAGAGGGGACGTTACTTCAGCTGATCCAAAGACACTTCAAGCAGCAATAAACGTAGCAACCCGACTCACCAACAATGCGAACCGTACCGGGACGTTTGCAACCAACAAGGCATTGGGAAAGAGGAAGGTGGATGAACCTGCAAGAAGACAGTTTCGGAAGAGGTCGGGTAAGGATCAAAGAACATCAGGAAATTATGGAATTCAGGCATCGGCAACGGAGAAAGGAAAAGGGTCGTACCCGAAATGTGATAAATGTAATAATCATCATCAGGGAAGATGCATTACTTGTCTTAAGTGTAATATGAAAGGCCATGTTGCAAAGGATTGTCGAATGGGTGAGATGCGGGTGTGTTATGAATGTGGAAGCCCGAATCACTTCAGGAATAAATGTCCAAAAAGGAATTAGAGGCCAGATACCAGACAAGCGCAACCAACAAACCAAGGAAACCAAGGAGGACCGGGCAGAGGTTGAGTGTTCGAGATTGGAGCTGAAGAAACAAGGCAGAATCCAGATGTCGTTACAGGTACGTTTCTCCTGAATAATCATGATGCATCTATACTATTTGATTCTGGAGCAGATAGGAGTTTTGTGTCATTAGATTTACACCAAAGATAAATCTAAGGCCTCAAAAGTTGAAAGAATCATACGTAATGGAATATGCCAACGGTCAAGAATGTGGGGTCAACGATGTAATAATGAACTGCACTATAAACTTGGCTAGTAGGGATTTCCATATAGATATAATCCCGATCAAACTAGGAAGTTTTGACATAGTTGTGGGCATGGATTGGTTATCCAAAAACGGAGCCGAAATTTTTTGCTCCGGAAAGATAGTTCGAATTCCGTTACCCGAAGGGGAAATCTCGAAGTACACGGAGAGAAACCCAGGAGGGGTATTAAATTAGTGACGTGTATGAAGATGCGAAAGTATTTGAGAAAGGATTGCATTGCTTTTCTAGCTCACATCTTGGATATGAAGGCCGAAGAAAAACGCATTCAAGATATTCCTATAGTTAGGAATTTTCCTGATGTATTCCCGGACGAATTGCCTGGAATACCCCCACCAAGACAAGTGGAGTTCCACATAGAATTAATTCCTGGAGCCGCGCCAGTGGCGAAAGCACCATATCGGTTAGCACCATCAGATATGCAAGAACTGTCGGAACAACTTCAGGAATTACTCGACAAAGGATTCATCAGACCTAGCTATTCACCTTGGGGAGCCCCGATTTTATTTGTTAAGAAGAAAGATGGATCTTTTCGAATGTGTATCGATTACAGGGAACTCAACAAGTTGACTATTAAAAACCGATACTCCTTCCCCGGATTGATGATCTGTTCGACCAACTTCAAGGTGCAACGTACTTCTTGAAGATCGATCTTAGGTCCGGATATCATCAAATGAGAGTGCGAGAATAAGATATCCCCAAGATGGCCTTTAGGACTCGATACGGTCACTACGAGTTCCTAGTCATGCCATTTGGTCTAACAAACGCACCAGCAGTTTTCATGGATTTGATGAATAGAGTATGTCGACCGTATCTCGACAAGTTCGTGATTGTGTTTATATACGATATACTTATTTATTCTCGAGACAAAAAGGAACATGAGCAACATTTGAAGTTGATACTAGAATTGCTCAGAAACGAAAAGTTGTACGCCAAATTCTCTAAATGCGAATTTTGGATTCGTGAAGTGCGCTTTCTTGGCCACGTGGTGAATGAAAAAGGAATCCAAGTTGATCCAGCTAAGATTGAAGCTACTAAAAAATGGGAACCCCCAAAGACACCAACGGAGATCCGCCAATTTCTGGGATTGGCAGGTTATTACAGGCGATTCATCGAGAATTTCTCTAAAATTGCGCAACCACTAACAACTCTAACCCAAAAAGATAAAAAGTTTATTTGGGGAGAGAAACAAGAAGAAGCCTTCCAAACACTCAAACACAAGTTATGCAACGAACTGTCACACCCCGCTAAAGCGGAAACACGAGGCGTGATAGCCCAAGATTTCATAACAATAGGATAAAAACAACACCAACCATCCATTCAAATACATAACAGTTTAAGTTTAAAATTTTACATCGCATCAACTAAAAGTTCTAACAAAATAAAGTAAACCAAGTGTTTCAACTAAACAGTTTCAAATAAACAAGATGATTGATGTCGATGCGCCCACATAATAGAAAGATTCGGTTAATCTTTTCTTACCCCTGAAAACCATGATAAAAACAAGGTCAACTACAAAGAGTTGGTGAGTTCACAGGTTTTCAATATTTCAAACATCCAATTGTGTAAGTGAATATGAGCAAAATAAATTTTTGGCACTTGTTAATATCTTAAAACGTCAAGGCATTATGTACTCTAATTTTTAGTATATAAAGAGCCACCACTAAACCTTTCGACAACAAAAGTTTTTTTTATTGTTAATTCTACCTTAGCGGTGGGACTAATACCCCACATATGTAGAACCTTCGTTTTTTTTTTAAGTACGGTGCACCCCTACCTGTAGTTTCTAGGTGGGATTGTCCGTCCAAATAGCGCTATCCACAAATACCCTCGGCTCCTCACTTGAGTTAATAGTAGTGTACAAACTTTTATGTTACATTTTACTCAATATAACTATTAGTGTACATGCCTTAGTGCCCACAACATCAAATTTAACAAAATTTCATAATCATAATGAAAATAGCTCATATAACATATTCAATCATGCTTTTCACCCCAAATCGTATAAAATACTTTGAAAGAGGGGCTGTGAATACTCACCTTATAGCAAAGCTCCGCGACACAAGACAACACAATCCGATCACCACACGACGACCTAACGCTTCCCTATCAAAGAGTAATACTCAAAACCGTCACTTATAGGTCTAATACTACTTATAGAGGTGAATAAATCTTAAGCCCATAAGTGTCTATATATGTCCAATTATACCAAATGCCCATATGCTCGTTAATATCGTAATTTATATCGAAAGTAATCTTATTATCCATCACATGATCAATATTTATAAAAATCAATTAAGTCCAGAATTTCTCTTCTAGACAGAAACCAATTGTCCTAAAAATGATCAGTTTTCAATGGCTTCCAAAATGACCTAGTTTCCTATCTTTTTATACGAGATAAAGTACTGAGTTATGGTCATTGTGACCAAATTTCATGCCTTTTGGAGATGTAAAAGTGGTTTAAATAATTCATGCAAAACATTATGTCACAACCGGTAAAACAGATTACACCATGTTAGTAAATCACTCATTTAAGGAGTTCTACTAACTTTTTTCTAAAATTTCCAGTTGTATTGGAAAGATAACTCATACAGGAAACTTTTGAGATACAAATCACTCATTTTGAAGAAATTATGAAGAGTATATAGCACCTCAAAGTGGTATGTACCATTCTGTCATTTGTAGAAGAAGGTTGTAGAAGAAGATTCATGCATTAAAGAGATATTAACACACAAAGTAGAGTTTATCTGCCTCATATCTTCATAGTTTTGAGTGAAATTGGATTCATATGAACTCTAACTCAATAAAGAAGGTTGTAGAAGAAGATTCGTGCATTAAAGACAAATAACAAAAGAGATATTAACACACAAAGTAGAGTTTATCTGCTGGTGGTTTTACAGATTGCACACCAAAAGTGTTTTAGGTGTTTGGAGATCAAAACTCCATATTTTAATGTGATTCCACTTGCATGAAGAAGATAACTCATGTAATTAACTCTCAAAGGAAGAATCATCCTTTTTCATTGAGTATTGAAAGAGATAGCACCATTAGAAGATGCATGCACAAATCTGTCCATTTTGGACATATTGCATACTCATTTTGTTTTGAGTAAATGAAACCTCAAATCACTATATTTTTGAATGAAAATAAAAGCATTTGGAAGGTAACTCATTAAACAAACTTTCAGAAGAAAAATCAAAAGATTTGCAGCATTATTTTGCAAGATATGGCCATTCAAAGTAGGGTTTACCTACTGATGAATTACCAGTTGCATATTCCATTTGATTTGAGCATTTGGGGGGTCAAAACTAAATGATTTTTAGTGAAACCACTTGGATTAGAACCCAAAGTCATTAAATATATACACCATTTAAAATAAATACGAATTTGAACTTGAAATTTACTCTAAGTGGTCGTCCAAACACAGACCATTTTCTGGACAGCAAGTTAAAAGTACAAAATAGGGTTATTAAGCATGATAACCCATAATAATGGTGGTTCATTTGCAAAGAGGCTATCCCCACCATCAAATATTGTGTTTATCACAAAGAAATACTCAAAATATATATTAGTTTATGCATGCAAAATGTCTCAATACTCAGATTCATAAATATGATACAAGAACACTATAAAATGGCACAAAGTGTGCACAATATGATGCAAAAACGTAAACAAGAGTTCATACCTTGATTGGATGATGTTTTAAATCTTTAAATCTTCAAATAAAACACTACGTTGATGAATTTTGAAGCTAAAATAGGCTGGAATGATGATGAAGATGAGAGTTCTAGAGGTGCCCCTTTGAATTCTTGAGAGAGAGAGAGGGATTTTCAAAATTTTGATGTTGAAATGAGGCAAAAATGAAAAAAAATATATATTTATATGGGGAAGGAGGGAGGGGGCCGGCCATGGCTTATGGGCCCCACCCCAAGTCCAAAATATTTTGTTTTTTAAAAAATAACACAAGCCCAAAATGATAAAAATGCAATTTATCTCAATTTTTTTGGCCTTTTTCTCAAAATGAATGTCCAAAATGGTTAATTTCAATTAAAATAAAAAGTTTTATTTTTGAAACTTTAAAATTTTATATTTTATAATAATTGGATATAAATTAGGGCATTTGGCACTATGTTGGACGTTTCAGACAGTTACGGGTCGGAACCGGACTTTCTAAGCATTTACCGGAAATTCTAAAATTTTTCGATTAATCTAATATATTCTAACTCTTAACTCTAATAACTAATCTATATTAGAACCTGATTTGAATGGAAAATCTGTTGACTAAGTACCGAGACATTATTGGATCTTTGCTTTACTTAACAGCTAGTAGACCGGATATAATGTTTGCTACATGTATTTGTGCTAGATATCAAGCTAATTTTAAGGAATCTCATCTTCTTGCTGCTAAAAGAATCATTAGATATCTCAAAGGTTCTCCTTCATTGGGACATTGGTATCCTAAGGATTCTGGTTTTGAGCTAACAACTTTCACAGATGCAGACCATGGTGGTTGCAAATTGGACAAGAAAAGCACATCTGGATCTTGTCAATTTTGGGTGACAGACTTGTAAGCTGGTCTTCAAAACAAAACCGTGTTTCCACTTCTACTGCAGAAGCTGAGTATGTTGCAACCGCAATCTGTTGTTCCCATGTAATCTAGATGCAAACCTAGCTCAAAGACTATGGTTACACTTTTAAAAAGATTCATTTGTATTGTGACTCAAAGACTGCCATTGTTATCACTGTTAATCCTGTTCAACATTCAAAGACAAAGCATATTGATGTAAGATATCATTTTATCAAAGATCATGTGGAAAAAGGTATTATTGAAATTTTTTTGTTCAGATAGATTATTAATTGGCTGATTTATTTACCAAAGCACTTGATGAGAAACGATTTAATTTTCTTGTAAGTAAATTGGGCATGATGAATATGTCTGTGTAAGTATTTAGAAATTGTCTTCTGAGTTTCAATTTTTTTTTTCTAAATTCTGAATAATTTGAACTTTAGATTCTCTATAGTTCTATTTTCAGAAATTTCTTCTCTTAAAACTCGGAAGTTCTAATTTCTTCAAAGTTGATTATTTTTCAAATACTTACAATTTTTTTTTCTCCATTTCACTAACATTTTCATTTCTCTGATAAATAGCATTGTTTAAAGGGGAGAATCATAATTGTTTATGATTCAAGGGGGAGTGATGCTACATTTCAAAATCATGAATCCTCCTTTCTATCAAATAGATCTGAGGTGCGGGGGAGTGATGCTACATTTCAAAATCATGAATCCTCCTTTCTATCAAATAGATCTGAGGTGCTGGTTAAAAGACTTAAATTTCAAATCTAAGTAGCATGGACAAGCTACTATAGATAAAATATCTTTGTCATTGTTCAAACCTTCTTCTGAATAGTTAAAATGATTTATATGTTTCAGAAGTATGTATTTTTAAATGATTTTTGTCGTTTTGGAGGAATATTAGTCTGGTTCTGAACTTTCCTTGTAAGTTCTGAAGTATTTCTGAATGACTTTATTCTGACCTCTGAATTTTTCTCAGAACTTCTGAATTTCTTCTGAAGTTTTTGAACATGTTCTCAGAACTTTACTTCCCGTTGTTGATTTTAAGCGTGTGCCACGTGTTTTAATTTCATTGGACAACCCTTAACCCACGTCGATTAAACGGTTCATTAATCCAAATAAATGATGATTACTCTATTAATCTCATTTAATTTCTGGCCACGTGTCCATCTATGCGTATTTAGTCATATAAAACAGATGGAATCATCTTCTTCTTCCTTTTCTAGTGATTTTTCCCTCCAAAACCTCTCTGTGCTTATTCATTTTCAATCAAGTACGTCTCCTTGTTCATTTATAGTGATGTCAATTTCGAATGTGATGGTTTCTTTTTCTTCAAGTTTCAGCAACGAAAATGGCTCATCTAGTGATGCATCGTTCAAAATTGTGCCTCAAAAAATTGTGATTGGATCCATGGAGATCCCTTTGAATGATGATCAAGTAGTCCAAGACACAGCCACAACTGCTATTGATGAAGTCAGTCCTTCAAATCCAATTTCTAATCCTAACCCTAACCCTATTTCTGCTACAACTGGGGAAACTCAACTCAAACCTATTGAGGTGGTATCTGAATCAAATGCTGGTGAAAGTGAGTCTCAATCTCGTGCTGAGAGCAGTGATGGACCTGATTTGTCGAAGTTGTATGTTCCTGAAGAAAAATTGCTCGAAATCAAAAGGAATAATTGTGCTCTGAACTTCAAATCAACAGATTTTGCTGATGATCATATGACTTTGATAGGAATTCTGAAGAAACATCCACTTCGTGTTTTGCTCTCAAGGAAATTTTCAGTTCCTGCTTCTTACTTGCAGCAATGGTGGTATTATGCTGAGGTCGATGAAGCTGCAGATGATATTTCTTCATATATTCATGGCTACAGGGTCTGTGTTTCTGTGGAAGATGTCAGAAATATACATTTTCTTCCAAAAGAAGATGAAGTTCTTGGGAAAACTTCATATGATCCAATTCCATCATCTTCTGAGATGATTTCAGATTTTATGAGCTTGGAATATTCTAAACAACTAAATGCATTAAGTTCATTTAGAAGGAAGTGTCTACCCCTAATCTGGTATTGCCTATTCTCCATTTTAAACACTTGCCTCTCTGGAAAAAGTTCTAGTATAGACCAAGCATCTACAAATGGAAGGCTTATCTTTCATGGGGTGATTTTCAACAAACACTATGACTATGCTTCATTAATATTTGAAAACCTAAAGACTGCTGTTCTGAAGAAATCCACATACAACTACATTCCCTTTCAACGATTCTTTCAGACATTCATCAAAGGTGCAATGAAGGCTGTTCCTGTTATTCCTGATCTTGCACATGAGATAAATGTTCCTATCTTTACCATGGAGAGTCTTTGTCCACCAAATGCAAAATTAAAATTTCCAAATGTCATTCCATTACCTGCTTACTCACTTAAACTTGTAAGTTCAGAAAATTGGATTGTGTGTGAGTATTATGAATCAATGCGACTACCAAAACCAGTAGTCTCTTCGCCTGATTCCCCACAAGAGTGGTGAGCATGCTAAAGAGTCTAGACTATCTAGGAAGAGCGGGGAGGATGTTCAAGGGGGAGAACAGCCTCAAAATCTGAGGAGGAAAAATGTAAATGACAGATTGGGTAGAAGGGTGAGAAAAAGAACTGATGAGGGGACAACACAAGTAAAAAATAAAGACACTTGTGAACCAAATGTTACTAGTCGGGCACCCACATCATCTATTACTCCACATTCTTTGGTGGGTAATATTGAAAAGGCCAGTGAGCCCATGGAAACACTTGTTAACCCCCCCCCCTCCTCCCCCAGCCAGTCACTCATCTCTCAACAAAAGGGTGTTTCATTAACACAATTAGGGCAAGCAGCTCATATACCATTAGGACCCCATTTGGAGGATCCTTTTGTTGAAAAAGAAGGACATATGTCCCCCCTTCACTGTTTTGAGCACATAGAGTCTGAGAGTCCACTCAATTTTGAGCCTACAGAACCATTGAATATGGAATTCCTTCACACCAGCACACATCTTTTAGATGTACCTAAGCAAAGTGTGTGTCACATTGCCTCAACAACTATAGATATTCCTAATATTGGGTATCAAGGATTAGTTGGAAGCCCTGGTGGAGTGAACCTCACTAAAGCTCCATTCACAGAATCTTTTATGATTCATGATGCTGTGGCATCTACAGGCCAGCCTTCTTCTGTAGGACTGCAAACAAGACCATCTGTTGGTCTTGGCAATTTACCCACATCTTCTGAATTTTTAGAATTCAAGAATTTTTGTACTTCTGAATTTGAAAAGATTCAGAAGGACTTAGAGGAATTGACGAACAAATCAAACAAGGTGATGGAGGATAGGTTGGAAAAACAGGAGGTGACAATGGTGAACAAATTGAATGATTTTCAAGTTTCTTCTTCCAATGATCTCAACTCTTTTAAAGATGCACTTCTGAATGCTTTCTCTGAAGTGATTTTTTCTGTATCTTCTCTTAAAGCATCTCATCCTTCTTCTTCCAGCTCTCAATCTCATACTTCTGAATTTGCTACTAAAGATGACATCAATCAAATTCTGAATCAATTATCTGCCATTCAGACTTCTTAGACAGCATTGAATAACAGATTATCTGCTTTGGAGTGTAGACCTCAGGTAGATACTTCCAAAAGAAATCTTGATGATCAGGGTCTTGATAATCAAGAGGGGGAGAAAAGACAGAAAGAATCTGAAGCTGCAAATGTTGAAAATTCTCAAAGTCACTCTTCTGAAAAAGATTCTGAAGAAGCACAGAATATAGGAGAAGGTTCAAATAGAGTTTCAGAAGTCATAGAAGATATTCTTGCAGAACATGATGATCAAGAGGTTGATGTTGTCCATTCTGAAGAATTTATTGATGAAGGTTATGAAACAGAAAAACTGTCTTTTGATTCTGAAGGAAACTTAAGTACAGATCAAACAGATGTAATTCCAGATTCCAATGAAGAAATGCTAAGAGAATATCTTGCATTTGAAGATGTAATTGGTGAACCAAGTGATCTCTCAGATGTGATCATGTTTGAAGAAGAATCTGATGTCAATATGGAAGAAACCTCAGAAGTGAATAAAGTCAGAGATTTGGTAATTTGGAAGCCACAACAAAATCTGAATGACGTTTATAGTGATATTTCTGAAGAATTATGGGGTTTATTAAGAAAATTTTGTTGGGTTCGTTTATTTCTGAACAATCCAAGAAATCTGGAGTGTAGATTTTTGGATAACAGATTGTCAATTTTTGAAGACTTTCTGAATCAACAAGATGAGAGATTTGAAATAGAGTTTGATCTGAATCATATGGAAGGAGTTGAAATTGTAGATGAAATTCTGATTGTCTTCTCAGAAAAATTTGAAGTTAGGTTCAGACCTTGTATTGTATTCCTGAAATAGATCTTCCAGTACTTGAAGAACCTGTTTTGGATCAAGTTTTTGAAAAATAAAATGTGTTCATTCCTGGAGAGAGTAGCTTGGTGTTTCCTGAAGATATTTATTGTTTTATGTACAGAAGAAGAATGAAATTTGCAACGTTGGAAGATTTTCTAAATGATGAATGGTCTGAAGATCATATTGCTCAAGTGAAAAACTATATTCAGAATCATGGTGTTCAGAACTTCCATGATTCAACTTTAATAAAGAAGATCAGATGTTTATCAAAGTCAATACAAGATGATTTGTTCATAAGCAGATTTGGAGCAGAAAGAAGGGATGGTACTTTATGTGAGTTTACTCAGTTTGACATGTACAAGCTAAGACTGCAAGATAAGCTAGCAACTTCATCTTTTGTGTTAACAAAGGTGAATCTGAACTAGTCTCAGAGATTAGAAGAATCTTGGGAATTTATATAAGGAATCTCATTAAGAATGACTTTCAGTTGGCTTTAGAATACAGTCTAAAGAAAGTAAATTTGTTAGAACCTGTTTTCATTGAAAGATCAGGGCTGAAAAGGTTATTCACTAATCCAGACATTGGTTTTATATACATTATGGAAGGAGTCACTAAGACGTTCATTGCATCTGATATTCCAAAGTATTCTACATCCACTCTCAAATGGCTTCTGAACTATATGGTAGACTTTATTGAAGAATCTGATATCAAAGAAGAAATAGTGTATTTGATCAAAGAAAGAATAAATTTCAGAGAATTTGTAAGAAAGTGTTATCTGGTTGGTCAGAAGAAAGTAAACAAAATCAGAGAAGCTGATTATTTGCTATGTGATGCTTACGATTTCAAGATTCATATAAAGAAGCAAGATATGGAAGAAATTCAGAAGTTCACTCTGAATCTTGAAAGTCCAGAAGTAAGTCCAAAGGAAACGGAAAAAGAAAAGGAGAAAATTTCTGAAAATATTTCTAAAGAGTTGGTGCCTTTAAAGAAAATTTCTGAAGAGGAACAACTACAAGAACAAAGGATTGAAGAGAGTGCATTTACCATGTTTCTTGAATATTTTCATCAAGAAATGTTCATGGAACATGAACAGAAGTTTAATTATATTGATTGTTGGATCAACAAATCCTTTGGATGGAAACAATGGTATTCTGATATCATTAGAAAGCTAAGCATTCCTGTTAATGAAGCAAGAAAAGAAAGTCCTGTCATCAAAGTGATTAATGCAGAATTAAAGACAAGAAAAAATTATAGTTGTGCATTTTTTACTGTGGAAAGAAGAAATGGTGAGATATCTACTTTTTCAAAAGCTGATTTTCAGAATGTTTACTTAAGAGATATGCTCAGAGTTTACAGGAGTCTTTATCCGTTTCATGATTCAATTACAAAGTTTAGAAAATCATTTCCAGTTCTCAGAGATGGTTTGTATAGAGAATTCATCTAGGCTGCAAAGACTGATTTTCAAGTTGCATATGTGCTGAATAAGAAACAAGTTCATCTAAGTAAACCAAACTTAAGTTTTCCAGTTATTCAAAATCTGAAGAAAAGTACTCTGGTGATTCAACCCCAGGTTTTGTATGCAAGTGCTTTCAAGAATTACTCTTTGGGAGATTTTAAGAACTCCACAAATGCTGCAATGGAACTTTAATGGCTATCAGAGATCGTTTGGTAAAAAGACAAAACAAAAGACCAAAGAATCTGAATGATGAAGATTGGGAGAAGTATAAGAAGCTTGCAAAAGAGAGGATTAGAATTGCAGAATCTCTGTTGGAATACAGAAATCTAATTTTGAAGGATGTTAGACAAATCTTGAATTTTTGGAATTATGATTTAAACTTTTGAAACTAAGGGGGATATTGATAGAGATACGAAGATATTTTCAAAAGGTACTGGGTTTTGAAGAGTAAGAAAGATCTTAAAAAAGAAAGACTCAGAACTCAGAAGACAAGCAGATAAAAGTCTAAGGCATAACTTTCGAAGTGGCAACTTCAGAAGTTCTGAAGATTCTGAAGATACTTCTGAAGAAGTTCTGAAGACACTTCTGATGAAGTTCTGAAGAAGTTCAGAAGTAGTTCTGAACATACTTGTCATTTTTGTACTGTAACTTTAGCATTTTTATTTCATGTATAAATAGATAGTTTGTTAGATAGTTAGAAATGACGTTTTCATAAGCTTGTAAAGACACATTTTGTAATACTGTTCATCTGATCAATACAATATACAACATTCAGTGTTATACTTCTTGTTATCTTTCTATATCTTGATTGTTTGGGATCTAACAACAAATCTACATTAATGAAATAGTTACACGTCATGGTGTGCCTATTTCCATTATTTCGGACAGAGATACACGATTTACATCGCGATTTTGGCATTCTCTTCAAAAGGCTTTGGGTACGCGTTTGGATTATAGCACAGCCTATCATCCTCAAACAGTTGGTCAATCGTAAAGAACTATTCAAACGTTAGAGGATATGCTGCGTGCATGTGCAATATATTTTGGTGGGAGTTGGAATACCCATCTGCCACTAGTTGAATTCTCTTATAACAATAGATATCACACCAGCATACAATGTGCACCATACGAAGCTCTATACAGACGTAAGTGCAGATCACCGCTTAGCTGGGTAGAAATCGGAGATAGACAGTTGACAACGCCCGATATTATTCAGGAAACCACTGATAAGATCTCGACCATCAAAGAAAGACTCAAGACAGCAAGAGATCGTCAGAAGAGTTATGTGGATAATCATAGAAAGCTGTTGGAGTTTCAAGTGGGAGATAAAGTGATTTTAAAAGTGTCACCATGGAAGGGTCTGGTACGCGTCAGGAAGAGAGGAAAGTTGGGTCCCAGATACATTGGGCCATTCGAAATACTCGAAAGAATCGGACTAGTGGCATACAAGTTGAAGTTACCACCAAATCTAAGTGCCATCCACGACACATTTCATGTTTCGAATCTAAAGAAATGCCTAGCAGATGAAACGTTGATGTTACCTCTAGACGACGTTTAGATTAACGATCGGTTACACTTCCTCGAGGAACCAATCGAGATACTGGACCGAAAAGTTAAACGGTTGAGGCGTTGTAAAATCCCTATTATAAAGGTCCGCTGGAATGCGAAGCATGGTCCAGAGTATACTTGGGAGCGAGAAGATTTGATGAAGCATAAGTATCCTCACCTGTTCGCGGATACCCAGTGCAAGTTAATTCTTAAATTTCGGGAAGAAATTTCTCTAACAGGGGAGGCTGTGACAACTGTCGAAATTCGAGCTAGCTCTATTAAGTTTATTAGAGTTAGTTTAGATAATTAGAAGAATAAGAGATAGATAGATTAGAGTAGCTGAAAAATCCCTAACATTTTCGGTAATCGCTTAAAATGTACGGTTCCGACCTGTAACTGTCTAAAACGTTTAGAACGGTGCCAAATCCTCTAATTTATACCCAATTTATATAAAGTATATATTTTTAGAATTTTAATTATAAAACTTTTATTTGTATTAGAAATTAAACAAAATGGGCTAACAATTTTGAGAAAAAGGCCAAAAATTGAGAAAGTGGACTTCCAATTTGGCATTGTTGGACCTTATACTTAATTTAAAAAAAAATTATATAAATTGAAGGGAGTGCCCCCCCCCCCCCTCTCTCACCATATATAAACCATTTTTATTCCTAAAACACTCATTTTCAACTTTGAAATCCCAAAAACTCTTCTCTCTCTCTACAAACTAATGGACATAATCCCTTCACTCTTTTCCCTCTCTTTTCTTTCCAAAAACTCCAGCCAAATTCTACAAGATTATCCATCAAATACCAACATTATTGAAGCTTTTGGTGCACTATTCATCATCCAAGTAAGTACAAACATCATTTCCTTCATTTTTCTTAACATTTTTGGGGAAAAACCCACTTTTTCATGCATTTTAACTGTTTTTCTTCTAACTTCTGTAATTTTGAGTTTTATGTAAAGATTATACACCCAAAAATATATAAATTTTTTTACATAATGGTGATAATCAATGACCCAAAAAATCATGATTTTATGTGTTTTGGAGTAAAAATGGTGATTTTTTGTGCTGACAGATTTATTGCATGTGCATAAATCGTCCATTTTTTGCAAATAATATGTTCAAATATCATGAATCTTTCTTCTAAAAGTTTATTTAGTGCGTTGGGGTTCTAATCCAAGTGGTCTCACTAAAAAACATTGAGTTTTGACCCCCCAAATGCTCAAAACAAATCATGTGTGCAACTGGAAGTTCAACAGTAGAAAAACCCTACATTGAACGATCATAACTCTTTGAATATTCTTCCAAATCACTTGATTTTTCTTCTGGAAGTTAATTTAATGAGTTACCTTTCAAATGCCACTGATTGCATTAAAAAATATGGTGATTTGAGGTTCCAACTAATTGAAACAAAATGAGTGTGCAAACTGTCAACCAATGACAGATTTGTGCATGCATGTTCAAATGGTCATATCTCTTTCAAAACTAAATGAAAAAGAATGATTTTTCTTTTGAGAGTTAGTTTTATGAGTTATATTCAGTTTTCAAGTGGAATCACTTAAAAATATGGAGTTTTGACCCTCCAAACACTTCAAATATTTTAGTTGTACAATCTGTGAATCCACCAGTAGGTAAACCCTACTTTGCATGCTAATATCTCCTTGAATATTTGTCCATAATGCATAATTCTTCTTCTGGAGTTTTCTTTTATGAGTTAGGATTCATATGGATCCTGTTTCATTCAAAAATATGAAGTTTTGAGGCATTAACCAATTTATTAAAGTTAAGTGTGCAATCTGTCAACTAATGACAGAATTTTTGAGGCATTAACCATATTATTTCAAAAGTTTCCTTTATGTGTTAGGCTTATAATCCAACTGGAATTTCTGAAAAATACTAAGTAAAACTCCTCATATGATTGTTTTACTAACAGTGTGTAATCTGCCATGCTTGTTGTGACACACTGTTTCATATAAATTATTTGAACCCTCTTTATATGTCTAAAAAGCATGAAATTTGGTCACAATGACCTTAACTCAGTAATGCATCCTATATAAAAAGATGGAAAATTTTATCATTTTGGATGTTACATTAATTTGATCCTTTTTAAGCCTTATAGTTTCTGTCCGAAAGTTAAAATTCTTAAACTGGTGGATTTAATAAATTTTGTCACTTGTAAGACTATAATATTACATTTTTCGGTATAGACTCTTTATTTAAAAGAGCATATGTGCATTATGTATAACGGGACAATAGTAGACCAAGTTGGACATATAGGGACTTATAAACACTCTCATAGTAATCGTTAGATACATAAGTGACCGTTTTGGATATTTTACTTTGATAGGGAAGCGTTAGGTCGACTAGCGGACGAATTGTGCTTTAATCGGAGCTCTTTGCAAAAGGTGAGTATTCACGGCCCCTCTTTTTAAATGTTTATACGTTTGGGGTGTAAAGCATGTTGTTTTAATGGAAATTGAATTGATTTATATTGATTTAACGAAAAGTATATAAATCATTGTGATGAGCAACTTTTTATTACAAAAAATGTTATGTTGAGTTAGGTAAAGTCCCCGTGGTACACTACTATTTAACTCTAACTAAGCCGATTATATTTGTGGATAGCGCTATTTGGTTGACATACCCACCTAACAGGCAAGTAGGGGTGCACTTTATCAATTAAGAATGCTCTACACATGTAGACTTTAGGTTCACCGCTGAGGTAGTTCGTAGGGCGTAGAATGTCGAGTAGGCTTAGTAGTGGCTCAATATTTATATATCATGTGTAATGGTAAATTTGTATTTTTGCCCATGAAATTTTAAAACATTAAAGTTGATGCGAACTTTTGCTTCGCTATTTCTATACCTTGCATATAAAATGTTTTGTGCATATGAAAAACCTGTGAACTCACCAACTCTTTGTAGTTGACACTTTGTTTTAACATGCTTTACAGGAAGATAAGAAGGTAACCGATCAAGCTTAGTTTATTTTTCCGGAACACCAATCAAGACATTTTATGTATTCAAATTGATGTAATTTGTTGTAAAGTGCAAGTAGTCGGGTTGTAAACCTTTTAACTTTAAACTTCTACGTTTTAATTATATATGTGTGGTTGGTGTTTATATTCCTATTGTTGTGAAACCTAGAACTGTCGTACCTCGTGTTTCCGCTTTAGCGGGTGTGACACGTTTCATTTAAAATCTCTTTTTGCATACTATCCATATTTTCTTTCAACAAATATTTTTCTTTAGAAACCTTTTCAAGTGTTTCTTCAGCATTTTGCCAATTTTGCTTATAGATTTGACTTTCAGCTCTAAACTTATTTACCAATATTCTCTCACCTTTTATTCTATTTCTGAGATTTTCAAATTCAGAAGTCATGTTCAGAATTTGATCTTGCATGTTGTTTTCAGAATTATCAGAATTTAATGAAGAATTTGTTTCAGAATTTAGTTTAGAAGAAGAAGTTCGTAACTAAGAATCATGTGCATGTATATTTTCTGGATCCATTTGGCACATGTAACGGTTTGATGCATTATGAGCAACTTCTTCATCATATTCTTCATCACTCCAGTTAAGCCAATCTTCTTCATATTTGGTTAGTAGAGCTGAATTTATTTCCTTCTTCTTTGCAAGTAGATGCTTCTTTTCATAATAACCAGCATTCTTGACCTTAGGCATTTTGCACTGTTTTGCAAAATGTCCAGGTTTTCCACATTTGAAACACCTAGCTGGTTCTGTTGTATCTTGTTGAACAACATCTTGACTTAAGATCTTCTATGTTCTGTTGTATCTTGTTGTATTTTGTTGAACTGTTTAACTTCTTGCTTAACAAGGCTATAGTATCATTTGTCTTTTTCTCTTCATTCTGTCTGAACTTGATTTTGTCTCCATGTTGAAACAAAATCCCATAAACATCATGGATTGATTTTCTAGATAGATTTCTAGTAAACATGTTATCAGAGAAGCTAGACCATTCATTACCCAGATTGTTCAGTAACTTGTTGTTAATTTCTGAATTAGATTTTTGAACACCATTTCTTCTTAAGTCATTCAAAATATTGTTGAACCTATGATAAGTTTCTGTGATTGATTCCCCTTCTTTATATCTGAAATTTTCATATGTTTCAACACAAATGTTAAGTTTCTGGGCTTGAGCTTTAGTACTCCAATGCATCTGAGCCCCTACCTCATCCCACATTGCTTTAGCAGAAGTTAGACTGTCAACTCTGTTGAATATCTCATCTGGTATAGCCATGGTGAGTAAAGTGAGTGCCCTTCTATCAACCTTGGCTTGTTCTTTCTTAGCATTACTATACATTCCTGGACTTTTCTTGATCCTTGAAGCAGGAATTTCAGGGGTTGTTTCTGTTCTTGGATCATATGGAATTTCTACATACAATTCCTGGGGTCCATTGATGATAGATTGCATCAATGCCTCATCTATGTTATCCAGGAATTGAATCATTCGAATGCACCACTTTTGATACTCACTCAAGAACAAAGTTGGTGGTTTAATTTCAGATACGATGGAGACGATTTCTTTCGACATCGTGAATTAAATGATCGCAAATCCACCTAGGTTTGGATTTTAGAACAATTCGAATCAATCTTGAATATATCGATCAAGAATTTCAAGAACTTGTCAAATCTGACAGTTCTTACACAGGATTATCAAATAGATGAATTGGCTCTGATACCAACTGTTAGATCCCAAATATCAAAATGTAGAAAGAAAAATAGAATACAAAACAAGAATTGTAGCAAGGAAGTCGGATGTAGTATTGATATTGACAGAGTTACACAGATGTGTCTTTACAGTACTAAAGATCTATGAACGTTAGTTCTAACAAACTAACTAACCTTCTATTTATATAGAGGTAAGAATTCTATTCTAACAGATAGTTACATGACAGACCAATAGAATCATTACAAATGTACAAGTATATAGTTTAGAGACACTTCTGAACTTCTTTAGAGTAGTATTCAGAACACCTTCAGAATCTTCAGAACTTCTGAAGTAGATACTTCAGAAGTTATGTCTTAGACTTTCCTTGAATTCTTTCCTTTGACTTCTGACTTGGGTAGCTTCTGAGACTTCTTCTTTTATCTCTTCAGAACTAGTTTAGAAGATCTGAACTATGAAGCTTTAGAATCAAGGCTTCTTTGAAGCTATCTTATGATCTCTATCAGAAAGCTTCATTTGATCGCTGACCCGGAGACTACAAGAATGAAGTCACTGACGTATTGCTGAGGCTTTACATGATTTCACACTTCTGATTAGATGAGCTTTGCTATCACTGAACCGCTTCATATCACTAGCTGTTCATCTCTATATTCAGCTTGGTCTTCGACTGTCGCTGAATGGACTTGTGATGTTGTTGTTGTTCTTCAGATCTTGAGAGATAAGATTAGAGATCCTGATGTTCAGCAATCGCTGAGTATAATCAGCATGTGCTATCGCTGAACCTGAACTATAACTTTATACATGGAATTTTCACTAAGTATAGAGAGGAATCATATTCAAACCACTGAAAGGAGTTTTGGATCAACAATCTCCCCCTATTTGATTATCATTAAGCAACATAGGAAAATTGCTTCAAATGATCAGTAAAGACTTAGAGATTTTTAATGTAAAGAATTCTAAGTACTAATCTTTGAGATCTTTTTCAGCTAATCTACTTTCTGAATTGAGTTTCATTTATAGAGATTTGAAATCAAAATTTTACAAGTTTAAAAGCTATAAAGTTGATTCACTGATTTAATTATAGAGTGTAAAATTAGTGAGTGAAGTTGTTATAACGAAGTTTGAACTCCTATATTCATTGTCCCATTTACTATTTTTAGGGATCTTTTCAGTACACAGATGGAGTAGAGTACTTCATTGAATTTCATTAATGATTAATCGAAAGAATTACCTACAGAATGAAATTACAATAGTTTGGTAAAGTACAATACACTGAAAAATGTTACAAAGGAAAAGAAACTAATGACTAGTCAGAGAGTTTCTCTTTTTTTCTTCGTAGCTCATTCTCATAGATCTTCTTCTGTAGTAGTACAGGGTCATTAGTAGACCAACAATTGTGGTACATGATTTTGTTGAGTTTTGATGGAGCTTTCCTGATCTCTTTGTTTCTGAGAAACCTTAATAACCCTTGGTTATCAAGAAAGACCATTCCAGCTTCAGGGAGTGTAATGATTTCAAGCTTAGTGAATCTTCTGGCTTCAGGAAGAAAAGTGTTCTGAGAAACCTTTAGGAATTTCAAGATGACCAAGAACACTTTCATAGCTGAATTTGGTTTCATGGTCACTTCTTGACGATGCGCCTCCTTCAGCATCCGATCTTGACTTTCTTCTTTTGGTCTGATCAGGGAGAGGAGGAACTTGGACGTGTTGTGACATCCTTTGCTTAGCTGATCAAGAATTCTTTCTACAACATCTCTGAATTTGGACTTTGATTGCTGAATGGCATCTCTGATTTCCGCCATTCAGAGTAACTGTAAAACTTCAGAAACTTGGCTTCTTCTCGTTCACTGCTTGAATGCCTTACATTCGTACAAATACCTTCAGACCCTTTTTTTTGGAAGTGTATCCTTCGATAGTATCACCAGTAATTGTTGAATCAAACATACGGTGTTTGAACCTTTCAGTACACCATCTAAGTTCATTATTCCATTGTTCCGTAGTTTTTTTTATTCAGAGCATCTAGAATTTTCTCTTTCGCTATATCGGATTCACTTCAGGTTGTCCTTTGTGAGTTCCTTTTGTGCTACAGCTTCAGCGACCTTTAAACTTTCTTCATTTTTACCTCTTGGCCGCTTCTTCTCATAGATTTTCCTCTCTGATCATCAGACGTGCAATCCTTAAGTCTTTTTCAGTTTTCTTCATCTCTTCATTCCTTCGTCTCTGAGCTTCAAGTGCCTCTGTTCTTTCTTCTTTTGAGAGGAAAGAGAATTCATCAAATACCCTGATTGGTACCGGGGCTTCTAGGTCAGATGTGTGAGGAGGAATCTGAATTCTGGTTGCTTCCATGGCTCTGATGAAGTTTATTCTTATCTTTCTTCTTCTTCAGGCTCCCTTATTATTTGTTTATGTACATGCCTTTGAACAAGGCCTTCTTCTTCTTCAGACTCAGTATCGGATATGCACAGGAACTCATCTTCAGAAGAAGGTTCAATCAAAAATGAAGAACCTTTAGGGGAACATGGATCACTGAGAGGAGAAGAGGAGAGAGGTTCATCAGCAACAGAAGTTTGGGGAGGAGATTGATCTTCAAAAGGAGGGATATAAGTGACGAGGGGAAGGCATACCTAAATAATGAGCTCCCCCTCTGAGTTTAAAGGAGTAGAATCAAGTTCTACAACATCTTTATTCTTCTCTGAGGATCCAGGTTGATCCTTTTTAGGATTTTCCCTATTCCCCAAAGGGCTTCTGAAAACAACTCCCCTGATGGTCTCGTTTCTGGGATATTGTTAGTCCAGAAGGCATCACCGTCATCATCATCATCATCATCATTATTATCCTTGAGGGAACAATAAGGGATGTCTTCAGGTTCACTGTTGTCTTCATCTTCTTCCTCTTCTTCATCATCTTCATCACCTACTTTAGGAATAGGTGGTTGTTGATGAGGTTACTGAGGTTATGGAGGTGGTTGGTTCATGAGCTGTTCAGCGAGCTCTTGTGGGAACTTCTCCCCCTCTTTGTTATTTACAGGTAGAGTGTGTACCAAGAAAGTGTGCACATTCAAGTCGAGAGGAGAGAGGGTTGTTGCCTGAGAATTTTGAGTCTGAGCGATCAAACCCAACTAAGACCTGTCTGTTTTAGAGAATGAAGGGGCTTTCTCTGACATGCCTTTAAGAAGGTGTAGAATCTCTGCTTGATTTTGCTGTATTTCAGCAATGGCCTTGGCTTGAGTCTCAGCTTGTTTGGAGAGAGCTTTAATGTCTCGTAAAGAAGGAGAATGGCCTAGGCCTGACTCTTGCCTTCATGGCAGGGACCTCACCTACTTGCTTGTAGATTCTTTCTGAGGCGTACCACAGAGTGTCTACCCGATGCCTTGTGGTCGCACACTCTTTCACCAGAAAATCAATGGCTAGGAATAGGGGAGGAGCGAGTTAAATCTGGTGTATATCCACATGGATAGAAGGAAATGTGGGTAGGCCCTTCTCCTTCTTTACATCTCGTAGATCAGCAGGCGAAGGCGCCTTTGAAGAAGTAGGCGTGCTGATCGGAGTGGTTGTGGTGACACCAGTTGCTGAAGTAAATTAAGGTGCAGCGACACCTGGAGATAACAAAGAAAGATGAGCCAAAAAGAGCTCAGGGTTAGCAGAAGGAAGTGGATAGGTAAATTGTTTACACATGGATGCCTTGAGAGTATCTGAAGGATTATTCTCAGGGATGGTACATGTGATGGTAGTATCCTGAGGATCACTAACCTGTTTCTGAGAATGCTTAAGAGAAGCATTTTCAAGTCCTGTGCACGTTGCTTTCCAGAGATCAGATTGTCGAAACAAAACTAATATCTGAAAAGCACGTTGCTCAATCTCATCAAGGGATGGGGACAACCATTCCTAAATCATGGATTGATGTGAGGACCAAAGAAGATGGGATAGAAGAAGATAAGAGGGCAGTGCTTGTGATACCTAATACAGCCTCAACGTGGCTGACTATAACAGTTTCAGTGACCAAGGTCGCTAAAAAGGAGGTAGTGCTGACGAAGCGAAAACAAAAACAGAAGTTGTTGTCGTAGTTGTGGGGAGGATTGTAGAGAAGGTAGCGTAAATCCCGAAATCAGAGAGAGTGCTTGATTAAGAGACACTCTTCTTGAATTTCTTGGACAGTTGCTTCTGGGCGATGGACTTTTTTGTCCTTCGGTTGGTTGTTTTCACTTTTCAGCTAGAGGAGAGATGCCTTGGTTGGTCACTGAGGGGATTGGAAGTGACGTAGGCATGAGGGCTACCTGAGAGGTAGAGTTGGTTGATTCAGCAGCAGCAGCAACACCTTGGATTACCTGCATCATGTATGGAGTGTAGGGAGCATCTCCATCTTTTTCATCCACCTCAAGAGCCTTCTTCCCAATCTGAGAGAAATATTGGTTTCCCTAACTGGGGTATCCCTCATAGATGACTACGAAGAGAGTTGCAGCGAATCTGGGGAAAGCAATAGCTTTGTCCCTCTTTTGGGATTTCACCCGGTTGTACAGTTCGCTAAATATATATTCAGCGAAGTTCAGCTTCCTATCGGTGCAGAGAGCAACAGCCATCTCTTGGGAGGGTTTACTAGCCTGATCATGTGAGCTATATTTGGAGTTTAAGTTGACATGCGCTTCTTTTCCACCTTAGTGGTGGACTTGACGATCTGCTTCGTCTCTTTGTCAACTGGCCAAACATAGCTAGTGTATCAAAGAAAGCCTGAATTTCCTCAGTTGTGGGAGCAGCAACCCATTTTTCATTGTCCTCCTTAGTTGCAATACGAAGAGCGTTCCTTATCACTCCAGAGGTGATAACAATGTTGCCTAGGGCAATAGTGAACCGGATTGCAGGGAGGGTAGTGTCGTGAACTGTGTGCCAGTATTGCTAAAGAAGAGCAGTTATCCCAACAGGGACATGGATGAAGGCGTACTTCACTGAGCATTGCTTTATGAAGCGGGCACCATCCCTTAGATAAACACGTTCAACAGAGATGTCAGTGGCTTCACCATAGCTTGTTCAGGAGGAAAGTTGGCCTCTGGTGCAGCGACGAAGGTAGGGACAGGGATGACCTCAGTTTCAAATCGTGACATGTTGCTAGGAGTTGCAATTTCTGTTTCAAAAATGGGAACACCAAAAAGAAAAATCATGGCTTAGTACAAAAATATGTATAAACCAGAGTATTTTTTGTACAAAGGTTACCAAATAGAAGATAATAAGAAAACAAGTGTTTTGATGAAGAAAATCAAAATACTTGTTATTTGGCTGAGTTTTAAAAAGAATTTTAACAGATAAACCAAATGTTAGTGATTTTGGTAAACCAAATATACCAAAAACAAGTATTAGAGTGTTTTTGAAAAGAAATATGGATTAAACTTTCCAACAGTTCTTCTGTTCTAAAAAAAACGTATAACATGTTTAATTTTTTTTTATTTTAATCCATACTTAAAGAAGAAATCTTTATAACAAGATGTTATAAAAGATTTAAGAATGAAGAAAACAACATTCTTGTTGTTTTTAGAGAATAAAGGGTTAGATCAAACATTGAGAGTTAGGACCGGAGATAAAACGCACCAGTGTGTGTTCTTGGTGTTCTCGAAAAAGCTTTGAAGATTCGAGAGAGTTTTTACTTTTGAAAGTTTAGAGCGCGTAAAGAGTGAAATCAAATAGATTTCACTTTATATAGAAGGAGATGTACGGAGTAGAAAAAAATGAATTGACGGTTTTAGCCTTTTTGAGAAAAATGTAATAATGACTTACGACACGTTCCTAGGGTTTGATTGGATAGGATACGTTGAGGCCGTCGTGTGTCAGAAAAAGTTCTGACCTGCCCTTTTGGAAAAATAAAACGATTATCATTAAAATAATGTTAATCATTATCCTTAAATTCCTCCTACCATTAGGAACAAAAGTGTTCTCAGTGATGGGTTTTCTTTTTAGAATTCATTCCCTAAATAGAAAGACATTAAGAGAGTATAAGCGATTCGACGTCATACCTGCATGATATCTTTTAAGAGGTCGGCGAATGACTAAAGAATTTGAAATTCATTTTTATAATCACTGAACGTGTAAATCACTGAAGAAGTTATTCTTCCATGTTTAACATTCCCAGTTCGCTGATTAACATATTAAATCTTGATTCTTCAAGAGGTTTTGTAAAAAGATCAGCAAGCTGAAAATTAGTAGGGATAAAATGAAGTTCAATTTCACCATTCATAATGTGATCTCTGATAAAATGATATCTGATCTCGATGTGTTTGGTCTTAGAGTGAAGAACAGGGTTGTTTGCATTTGCGATAGCTCTAGTGCTGTCACAATATATAAGAATTTTTGATAGTTGATATTACAATCAGCGAGCTAATTTCTCATCCAAAGTATTTGGGTACAGCAATTCCCTGCTGCGACATATTCAGCTTCAGTAGTTGATGTGGACACTGAATTTTGCTTTTTACTCGTCCAATTGATCAACCTTCCACGAATGAGCTGACACGCACCAGGGGTGCTTTTCCTATCAATTTTGCATCCTGCAAAATCACTATCTGAATAACCCATTAGATCGAACTCCGAGTCTCTGGGTTACCAGAGGCCAAGATTAGGTGTCCCTTTCAGATACCTGAAGATTCGCGTTATAGCGATGAGATGGGATTCTTTTGGTTCAGATTGATGTCTAGCACATAAACAAGTGGTCTACATGATATCAGGCCTAGTAGCAGTTAGATAAAGTAAGAACCCTATCATTCCTCTATAGGCAGTGACATTAAATTCAGAGGGGGTGCCATAGGAGTTTTCATTGAAGAACTCTGAGTTAAATCATATTTCTTCAGCATGTCTTTAACATATTTACTTTGACAAATAAAGATGCCTTTTTTAGATTGTTTTACTTGAAGACCAAGAAAATATGTTAGTTCACCCATCATACTCATTATGTATTCCTTTTTCATGCGTTTGGCAAAACGAGTGAAAAATTTGGGATTTGTGGAACCAAAGATAATGTCATCTACATATATCTGAACAATATGTCCCTTACGTTTTCTAAGAAAGAGGGTTTGATCAATCTTACAACGAACAAACATTTCATCGAGAAGGTATTTAGAAAGAGTGTTATACCATGCACGGGGAGCTTGTTTCAACCCGTAGAGTGCCTTATCTAACTTATAGACGTATCTTGGATGTCTTGCATCAGCCAAGCCAGGAGGTTGTTCAACACAGACTTCTTCCTTCAACTTACCGTTCAGGAAGGCACTCTTGACGTCCGTCTGATAGACTTTGAAATTTTTGTGAGCAGCGAAGGCTAGGAACAATATGATTGCTTCTAACCTTGCTACTGGAGAGAAAGTTTCATTGTAGTCTATCCCTTCCTCTTGTCTGTATCCCTGACCAACAAGTCGAGTCTTATTCCGGGTTACAATGCCGTTTTCGACTAACTTGTTACGAAACACCAATTTAGTGCCTATAACGGTTTTGTCAGAGGTTCTCGGAACAAGCTTCCAAACTTTGTGTCTTTTAAACTCAAAGACTTCTTCTTGCATGCCGATAATCCAATCTTGATCAAGGATAACTTCATCGATCTTCTTAGGTTCTATACCAGAAATAAAGTTTACATAGAGACATATGTTCTTCTTGTCTGAACACCTATATAGGGATCACCAATTATTTGATCGATGGGATGATTTTGAATCCATCTCTGAGCTGGTAGTTGAAGATTAGGATCAACTGAAGTTTCAGCAGCCAGTTCAGGAGTTGAAGAAGATAGATCAGCGTGACGTTCTTCATTTTCTCTAGTCGTCTAAGGAGGAGGTTCTGAGGGAATTCCATTTCCTGGAGAAGAGGAAGATTCTCGATTATTCACTGAAGAATTACTGATAGAGGGACTGGATGGAGGAATCTGATTTAATGGAGTAACATTCATACCTGATGATGAATTGTTACTATTCAGAGATGTGAGAATAAGAAGAGGACCATCATCATCATTATTTTCAGTGACAAGAGGTGTACTGAAATAAGATTCAGGTTCCCCATAATGAGATTTCATCCAGTTGTTCAGTTCTTCATCTTCTTCAGGGATAGAAGTGGAATTTGCAGGACGAGATTCATCAAAGTTGACATTAAAGGTTTCTTCTACACGTTGTCTTCTTTTATTGAAGACCCTGAATGCCTTGGATACAGAGGAGTATCCAAGAAATATACCATTATCAGCTCAGCTTTGGGATCAAAGATTCCCAAATGATCTATGTCATTCAGGATGTAACAATTACATCTGAAGATATGCAAATGTTCTATTGAGGGTGTCTTCTCATGAAATAATTCATAAGCAGTTTTCTTGAATCTTTCTACAATCAGGGATCGATTCTGAGTGTAACAGGCAGTATTGATTACTTCAGCCTAGAATTGAGTTGGAAGATGAGATTCGCTGAGCATTGAGCGAGCAGCTTCGATAATAGTTCGATTTCTTCTTTTAGCAACACCATTTTGCTGAGGAGTCCTCACTAAAGAGAAATTATGAGTAATGCCTTTTTCTTCAAAGAAATTTACCAGGGTACTGTTTTTGAATTCAGTACAATGATCACTTCTTATGGAACGAACTAGAACATTGTTCAGCAACTCAATCTTCTTTATGAAAAAAATTATTTCATCAGGGGTATCACTCTTAGATCGTAGAAAGAATACCTAAGTATATCTAGTATTCATCTACTATAACAAGAGAATATTTCTTCCCTGATATGGATTGGACATTGACAGGTCCAAAAAGATCCATAAGGAGTAACTGAAGAGAAGTGGTTATTGAGGATAGTTGCTTAGATCTGAACGTGGCCTTTGTCAGCTTTCCTTTTTCACATGCTGAGCAAAGAGATTCCTTTGCAAAGCCATGTATAGGTGGGCCTCTGATGCCAAAGCCAGTTGATATCAGAGGAGGAGTTTTGATAGAAAGCACACATTGTGAGAGTGAGTGCTGTCCATATTGATGACGTATACGTTCTCTGATCTTTTATCTTTTAAAGAAAGCAAATCATTTTTATCAGTGACCGCACATCTAGTCTTTCTAAAAAAAACTTTAAAGTATTTATCACATAGTTGACTAACGCTCAATAAATTGTGCTTTAGTCATTCAACCTATGCAACTCGAGAGAAGGAGGTTGCTCCGTTGAATAGAATGCTATAGCCTCTGGTATATCCTTTGCCATTTCCACCAAAGGTCACTAAAGGACCATTTTCCTCCTTATATTCAGAGAGCAAAGATTTTGTCACACCCCGCTAAAGGGGAAACACGAGGTACAACAGTTCAAAGTTTCACAGCAATAGGAATATAACCACCGACCATACATAAATAACTAGAATGTCAAGTCTAAAGTTTAATAGTTTACAATTTGACAACTTTGTCTTAAATAAACAAATTACAACAAAATTTAACATAAACAAATATTTGATTGGTGTTCCTCAAAAATATACAAAACTTGATCGGTTACCTTTTAGTTTCCTGTAAAGCATGATAGAACAAAGTGTCAACTACAAAGAGTTGGTGAGTTCACAAGTATAAAAAAATATAGCGAATCCAATGATCGCATCAACTTTAATGTTTTAAAGTTTTGTGAGCAAAAATACATATTATGATTACACATGATATTAAAGTATTGAGCCATTACTAAGCCTAAACGACATTCTACGCCCTACGAACTACCTCAGCGGTGGACCTAAAGTCCACATGGGTAGAGCATTTTTAAATGATAAAGGCACCCCTACTTGCCAGTTAGGTGGGTATGTCAACCAAATAGCGCAATCCACAAATATCATCAGCTCATTTAGAGTTAAATAGTAGTGTACCACGGGGACTTTACATAACTCAACATATCATTTTGTGTAATATAAAGTTGTTCATCACAATGATTTATATACTTTTCGTTAATCAATATAAATCAATTCAATTTCCATTAAAACAACATGCTTTACACCCCAAAACGTATAAATATTTAAAAAGAGGGGCCATGAATACTCACCTTATAGCAAAGCTTCCAAAAAAAATACCCGAGATGTCCGTTCGATGGCCTAACGCTTACCTAACAAAGCAACGTACCCAAATTAACACTTATATGTCTAATGGTTACTATAAGAGTGCTTATAAGTTCTTATAAGTCCAACTTAGTCTACTATTGTCCCGTTATACATAATGCTCATATGCTCTTTAAAGAAATAATTTATACCGAAAATGTAATGTATAGTCTTTTGAGTTATCCTAATTTATGAAATCAAATAGTTTCGAAAATTTCATTTCCTGACAGAAACTATAAGTCCCAAAGATGATCAATTTAATGTAACATCTAAAACAATAAAATTTCCCATCTTTTTATATGTTATGCATTACTGACTTAAGGTCATTGTGACCAAACTTCATGCATTTTAGACATATGAAAAGGGTTCAAATAATTAATATCAAACAGTGTGTCACAACAAGCATGACAGATTACACACTGTTAGTAAAACAATCATTTGAAGAGTTCTACTTAATATTTTTCAGAAATTCTAGTTGGATGATAAGCATAACACATAAAGGAAAAGTTTGAAATAAGAATCACTCATTCTGGATGAGTTATAAAGGGGATATGGGACCACAAAGTTGCATGCACACTTCCGTCATTAGTTGACATATTGCACACTTAAATTTAATAAATTGGTTCATGCCTCAAAACTTCATATTTTTTTAATGAAACTGGATTCATATGAATCCTAGCTCATAAAAGAAAACTCCAGAAGAAAAATTATGCATTATGGACAAATATTCAAAGAGGTATTAACATGCAAATTAGGGTGTACCTACTGGTGATTTCACAGTTTGCACACAGAAATTGTTTTAGGTGTTTGGAGGGTCATAACCCCATATTTTCATGTGATTCCACTTGAAAACAGAAGATCACTCATAAAACTAACTCTCAAAAGAAAAATTATCCTTTTTCATTGAATTTTGAAAGAGATATGGCCATTTGAACATGCATGCACAAATCTGTCAGCTTTGGACATAATGCACCCTCATTTTGTTTTTAATTAAATGAAACCTCAAATCACCATATGTTTGAGTGAAACCAGTGACATTTGAAAGGTAACTTATTAAATTAAATTCTAGAAGAAAAAATCAAGTGATTTGGATAAATATTGAAAGAGTTATGGTCGTTCAAAGTAAGGTTTACTTACTGTTGAACTCCCAGATGACATTCATCTTGCTATGAGCATTTGGGGGTCAAACTCATTGTTTTTGAGTGAGACCTCTTGGATTAAAACCCCAACTCACTAAATAAACTTTTAGAAGAAGATTTATGATATATGAACATATTATTTGCATGAAATGGACGATTTATGCACATGCGTGAAATCTGTCAGCACCAAAAATGCCATTGTTGTTCATAATCACATAAAATCATTTTTTTCACTTATTTTCTGACTTTTATTGTGTGGATCATAGATTTCCACCATTGTATAAACATTTTTACATGTTTTGGTGTATAATCTCTCCACAAACTCAAAAATTTCGGATATTAAAAGAAGTAACTAAAAATATGTAAGAAAAGTGGGTATTTCAACCAAATTTTGCAAGAAAGAGAGAGTAGAATTGTTACCTTGTTTTGGGTGGTGATTAGAGCTTCTAAATCTTTGCTTGAACTTGATTTTTGATGAAGATATTTGTTTTTAGAGAGGGAGAGATGAATGTGTCTCTTTGTTTTTAGAGAGAGAGAGGAGGGTTTTGAATTTGAAAGGTGCAAATCAGGATTTTGAAAGAAAAATTTGTTTAAATATGAGGGAAGGAGAGAGGGGGGGGGGGACGGCCAAGCTATGGGCCCCACTCCAACTCCATAATTGTTTTTTTAAAATTAAGTGTAAGGCCCAAAAATGCTAAATTGGAAGTCCATTTTCTCAATTTTTGGCTTTTTTCTCAAAATTGTTAGCCCATTTTGGTTAATTTCTAATAAAAATAAAAGTTTTATAATTAAAATACTAAAACTATATATTTTATTTAAATTGGGTATAAATTAGGGCATTTGCCACTATAATGGATGTTTCGGACAGTTACGGGTCGGAATCGGACATTTTTAGCGACTACCGGAAATGCTAGATTTTTTTTCAGGCAAAATGCCTAATATTTATAACGCTCTGGTAGTTAGGGTCGAGACACTGTTGGTGAACCAATTAATGTAACTTATGAGGTACATCAATCATTCTAATCTATCTAACTCGTATTCTTTTAATTATCTAAAATAACTCTAACAAACTTAATAGAAGCTTACCTGAAAGCTCAAATTTCGATAATTGTCACAGTTGTTCTGCCTGTCATGTGCCTTGAGCATTCGCTATCTAGATAACAGATACCTTTAGCACTTTGTGTTCATCTGGATTCTGAAGAAGATGTGTCAGATGCCTTTTCAGCTTCCTGAATTCTGACCATAAGACATATTAGGGCTATGTCTTCTTCATCTTATTCAAATTCATCAGTGGTATTTGCCCAATTGTCTTCCTGATCCCAGTATGCCTCTTCAGCGACAAGGCCTTTTCTTTTTCGCTGGTTATTTCTTAGATTATGATATTTCTCTTTTAACTTATAATATTTTTCCTGTTTAGATTTATCAGAGTTCTGAAAAGTTGTTGGTGCAACGACGTTCTTGGATCTACACTCACTTGCGAAGTGACCCTTACGCTGACAATTATAGCAGATTGTTGAAGCTTTATCAGCAGGAAGAGTCTTCGACTTATCAGAGTCTGTGATAGCCGGTGTTTTTCTAAACTTAATTTTTCTAGCAAATCTCATGAAATTGTTAGTAAGAAGAGCCAACGAGTCATCAAATTTAGAGATGTCAGCATCAGTGAATTCTTCTGAGTCAACTTGATCTAACTCAGTGATAGAGGTGATGGAAGACGAGACATGTTTTGAAGGTTCAGCGTCTGAGGTCATAAGTGCCAAAGAAGTACTTCTGGTACTTTTGATGTCCATTATGAGGTTTCTTTTTAATGCATGAGATTGCTCATGATTTAGTAACATCCCATATAAATCACTGAAAGACAGAATTTCAATATTGTTTGACAGCTTAAGACATGTAGTATACACTTCCCATTGTTCAGGTAGTTCCTCCATGAATTTTGTCAGTATCTCAACATTAGAGTATTCTCTGTTGACAGTTTTCATATCAATCAAGAGACCGTTAAATCTTTGGTGAGTTTGAGAAAGTGTTTCATTTTTCAGAAACATAAAGCTTTCATATTGTCTTACCAAATTAATGCTACGAGTTATCTGAACTTCATCAGGTCCTTCATATTGAATACAGAGAGTATTCCACATCGTTTTTGAAGCTCTCACTTTCATTACAGAGTGATAAACTTCATCACGGAAAGACATGACAATTATAGATCTAGCTTTTGAATCATTAGCTATTTCTATTTTGTCTTCATCACTACATTGAATTGGAGTTTTGACAATTCGTCTGTCAGGGATAGCTGGAGAGGTAGCAGTGGAAGGAACTGCAGGAGCCAGGATTGTAGGAACAAATGGACCATTCTTTAGATAATAGGGGATCTTAGGATCTGACCATTCTAGGATAGAGTAATTCTTTCTTTCCATAGAGGAAAATTATCACGGCTAAATCTTGGAGGTTTAGCTAAAGATCCATTATCTATGTAGTTAGTGTTTGTGTTAGCCATTGATAGATCTCAAGTATCAAAATAAAGAAAGAATGTAAATTATTGAACAAGAAATATAGCAAGGAAGTCGGATGTAGTATTGATATTGAAAAGATAACACAGATGTATCTTTCCAGTGCAAAAGATCTAAGAACGTTAGTTCTAACAAACTAACTAACCTTCTATTTATATACAAGTAACTATTCTATACTAACAGATAGTTACATGACAGACCAATATAATCACTACAAGTTTACATCATAAAGTTCAGAATAACTTCTGAACTTCTTCAGAACTGTCTTCAGAACTTCTTCAGAACATCTTCAGAATCTTCAGAACTTCTGAAGTAGACACTTCAGAAGTTATGCCTTAGGCCTTCCTTGACTTCTTTACTTGAGTTCTAACTTTGTACTTCTAAGCTTTCTTTCTTTGTCTCTTTAGAGCTAGTTCAGAAGATCTGAACTATGAAGCTTCAGAACCCAGTCTTCTTTGAAGCTATTTCATGATCTTTATCAGCCATTTTTAAAAATAACTTGATAAAAAGTTGTTTTAAAGAATAGTAAGCAGAAAACACTGCTCTGATACCACTTGTTGGTCCTAAAGGGGTCTACAAGAGTTCAAGGGTATAGAATAATTTGTAGAAGGGGGGGTTGAATACAAACACAAGTAGATTTTCATTTTTAAATTGGTTTATATAAGTAAACAAATTTACAGTTACAAGCGGAATAAGAACAAGTATAAAACTTATTTTATTGTAACTAAAGAAATCACTAAGTTGATTCACAAGGAAAGAAAGAAATAGCAATAGAGGTTCTGAGAGACGGAGTAGCATGCATGAAGATGGAAAGGGGTGTCCCATCTCTTTATGGCCGTTTGCATTTATGCAAAGCAAAAGGTACATGCCATGTGTCAAACATGTGGAGGATGTTTTTCCTTTGGTTAATAGGATGACCATGCTTTTGGCCACCTATGAACAGTACCAAATCAGATTTGATGGGTACATAAGAGACAATCCGTACGTCCTTTTCTGACAAGGTGTCAGGTTTTAAATTTTGTGCATCGAGGATAAGATTAACAATAATCTTGTTGAAATCTTCATTTGATCGCTGAGTCGGAGACTACATGGATGAAGTCACTGAGGTATTGCTGAGGCTTCACAAGATTTCACCCTTCTGATTACATGAGCTTTGCTGTCACTGAACCGCTTCAGATCACTAGCTGTTCATCTCTATCTTCAGCTTGGTCTTTAACTGTCGCTGAATGGACTTGTGGTGTGACTGTTGTTCTTCAGATCTTCTTAGATAAGTTTAGAGTTCCTAATGTTCAGCGGTCGCTGAGTGTAATCAGCGTGTGCTATGGCTAAACCTCAACTATAACTTCATACATGGGATTTTCACTAAGTATAGAGAGGAATCATATTCAAATTACTGAAAGGAGTTTTGGATCAACAAGAAGTCACATAACTCAGTGAACTAAAGCATATCAAAATTTCGTGACATTTGGAGTTAAATAAGTTAACCAAAAGTGGAGCCAAAGTCAGACCAATGAAACTGCCAGATTGCATGTACAACCCAATATTCACCTTTTTCCTATTTTAATAAAACATTAAATTTCTCCATAATTGATTTCTCATAAAATACCCATTACAGTAAAATGGTCAGCCATTCATAAAGAATAGTGACTTAAATAAATATTGCATACATACTTAACATGCCAGTCCTCTTTAATTATTTTAAAACCGATAACAAATTCGTTATTCTTTGAAAATCCGAAATAAACGAGTTCAAATTCTAAATGAGCACTATTTCTCAAATAACATAAGATGGACAAAGGGCTTACTAGTGGCATTATATTTACAGGACCGGTGATGCGGGCCTGGGCGTGGAGGATCGGGCCTTAATATTCTTGGAGGCTTATGATCGGGCCACCAAACAGGGCCGCACTTAAACGGCCATAACTTTTGCTCTGGGTGTCCGTTTCGGACCGTCGACCAGTCGATTCGAAGCTACTTCAGAGGAACACGCCGTGGTTAGTAGCCCTAGGCAACTAACCGACTTCTGATCCCCGAAAAGGCTGTTTAAGTGGACTTTTTTGACGTTTTACTGTTTTTTTTCCTTATTTTGGGCTTCTTTTGTTGGGCTTTTTCTGTTTGGCCCATTGACTTTTTCAGGCCCGTTTTAATTTATTCTTCATATTTTAGCGTTTCTAATGTAATATGGATGGTCACTTGATGAATTTAGAGACTTTTGATTTTCTCCAGATTTTTGAGTTCTTGTGAATTCGTTGTCTGAAGCCTAGGGACGGTATTCATTGAATCAATGATTCCTTGAAGAGATTACTCACGGGCATTCGTAGAATCAACGTGATAATCTTAGTTTTCAATTTTATACGCTGCATCAGTTTGGTATCAGAGCCGAATTCTTGGTTCCAATGCCTCCCAGGAGACCCCCACCCGTTCAGAGACTCGATGAGGCTTATGAACGAGAATTGGAGCAACGTTTTATGGCAAGGGTGGACGCACTACTTGATCGAGTGGTTGCCCAATTAACCGAACGGATGGCAGATCTGATTAACCATCGAGGTCGAACCCCCCACGGACGGATGATGAAGATTTCGAAAACGTGTTTTTTGATGATTCATCTTCTGAAGGGAATCCGAGAAGGCGGGATAGACGAGTTCCAAAAAATGATAATAGGCGTTGGGAGACGGGGATTAGAATCGATATCCCAGAATTTGATGGGGAAAGTTTGAATCCGGAAGGGTTCATAGACTGGTTGGCTACCGTGGAAGAAGTGTTTGAATTCAAAGGGGTTCCTCAAGATAAGAGGGTAGTTTTGATAGCTACTAGGCTTCGTGGGAGAGTATCTGCTTGGTGGCAACAATTGAAGCAGACCCGAAGAAGGCTTGGAAAGTCAAAGATCGTAAAGTGGGAAAAGATGAAAAAACAATTAAGATCCAGTTTTGACCCATAATTTTCAACGTTTGATGTAGCAACGGTTGCAGAATTTGAAACAGGGGGCCAAATCAGTTGATGATTACACAACTGTGTTTTACAAGTTGGTAGCTCGTAATGATATCCAAGAGATGGAGGAACAACTTGTTTCTCGATATGTTGGAGGTTTAAGGGTTCAGATAATGGACTCCGTGAATCTGTTTGATCAGTAACAATGTCTGAGGCACATTAAAGGGCTTTGGCTTTTGAGAAACAGAACCGTCGGGTGGGTTCTTACACTTCTACCCATACCGGGGGAAGTTCTGGCCCAAGCAATCTCACACCACGTGGTGGCCCTACTCAGAGGAATCCTGGAAGTAGCAGTGCAGGGAAAAATTCAAAGGGGGCAAGTAGCAGTGGGCTTAAGTGTTTCAATTGCGAAGAGACAGACCATAGACAATCAGAATGTAAGAAGGTGGGGAAGAGGAATTTTTGTTTGTAGAGAATGAAGATTGGCATGATGGTGATGGTGATGGTGATGAGGGTTATCTAGACAATCGTTTATATGACGAAGAGATTGAATACAACGAAGAATTCGTGGATGGAGATGTGGGGGTGAATTTGATGGTGAGGCGCTCTTGTTTTACACCAAAGGTCACTAATGATGATTGGCTTAAGCACAACATTTTTCAATCTACGTGCACTGTTTTGGGAAGGATTTGAACCTTCGTTATCGATTCGGGCAGTTGTGATAACTTGATCTCCGAAGAGGCCGTACAAAAGCTAACATTGAAGACAGAGAATCATCCCAAGCCATACAAACTCCAGTGCCTTAAGAAGGGCGGTGAGGTAACAGTCTCTAAACGAGCTCTCGTTCCTTTCTCTACTGGTACTAAGTATAAGGATGACGTATGGTGTGATGTGGTTTCTATGGATGCTTGTCACTTGTTGTTGGGCAGGCCTTTGGAGTATGATCGCAACATAGATCTTAACAGGGGGACCAATACTTATAGTTTCTTATTTGGTGGTGTTAAGATAAATCTTGTTCCTAGCAAGCCAAAGGAGTTAGTTGTCAGGCCTTCGGGTACTCTTTTAACCCTTGCTCAATTTGATGAGGAGCTTGGGGATGCAGAAAATGTCTTTGTGCTGATAGGGAAGGAGGTGACTGAGGAAGTTGACATTCCAGACTCTATGATTCCTCTACTTGAGGAATTTGTTGATGTTTTCCCAGAAGATTTGCCAGTGGTTTGCCTCCTTTACGTGACATCCAGCACCATGTTGATTTGGAGCCTGGTGCACAGTTGCCTAATAGGCCACACTACAGAATGAGTCCAAAGGAGCATGAGGAATTCCGTCAATAGGTGGAGGACTTAGTTTGTAAGGGGCATGTCCGGGAAAGCATGAGTCCATGTGTCGTTCCTGCTCTGCTGACTCCAAAGAAAGATGGAACGTGGCGTATGTGTGTTGATAGTCACGCCATCAACAAAATTAATGTGAGGTATAGATTTCCTATCCCTAGGTTGGATGATTTACTTGATCAAATCAGTGGACCCACTATTTTCACGAAACTGGATTTAAAAAGTGGATACTATCAGATTCGACTTAGGCCTGGGGATGAGTGGAAGACTACTTTTAAGATTCGTGAAGGGTTGTATGAGTGGCTGGTAATGCCCTTCAGTTTATCAAATGCGCCTAGTACTTTTACGCGTGTGATGAACAAACTGTTTAGGCCTTTTATAGGAAAATTTGTGGTTGTCTACTTTGATGACATTCTTATTACAGTGCTAGTTTTGATGAGCATGTGAACCACGTTCGACAAGTTTTAGCTTTGCTTCGCAGGGACAAATTTTATGCAGCCATTAAAAAGTGTGTTTTTATGGTCCCCAAAGTCCTGTTTTTGGGGTATGTGGTGTCTGGAGAGGGGATACAGGTGGATGAGTCTAAAGTGGAGGCAGTCAAACAGTGGCCTACGCCGATGACCATAACTGAAGTTCGCAGGTTCCATGGCCTTGCTTCATTTTACAGGAGGTTCATTCCACACTTCAGCACTATTATGGCACCGGTGACAGATTGTATGAAAGGGAAGACCTTTATTTGGACAGAGGCGGCGGAGACGGCATTTCAGTTGATCAAGGAAAAGCTCACAACCACACCTATTCTGGTATTACCTAATTTCTCTCAAGCTTTTTGAGTTACACACTGATGCCTCAAAGGTTAGTATTGGGGCAGTTTTAAGTCAAGGGGGGCGGCCCAATGCTTATTTTAGTGAAAAACTGCCGAGGCCAAAATTACTGTGCAGTACTTATGATGTTGAGTTCTATGCGGTGGTTAAAGCTGTGAAACATTGGCGTCATTATCTTTTCCATAAGGAGTCTGTCTTGTTTACTGATCATGATTCTTTAAGACATATCCGTAGCCAAGACAAGGTGTCACATAAGCAAGGGAGATGGATTGCTTTCTTGGAGAAGTTCACTTTTGTTGTGAAGCATAAGTCTGGGGCTTGTAATCGGGTGGCGGATGCCTTGAGCAGGCGGAGTAATATGCTAGTCTCCATGAGGGTCTCTGTGCCAGGCCTTTTTACTCTCATGGACCAGCTCATTGTTGATACTTACTTTTCTGTCATTTTACAGGATGTGCAAAGTGGGCAGAAATCGGATTTTATTATACATGACGGTTTTCTTTTCAAAGGAAATCAGTTATGTATCCCGGAATCAACCTTCGTCTTAAAATCACATTACAGTTGGTGCAATCTTCGTATTTCTGGCCTACTATGAGAAAGGAGGTGGAGCGGTTCGTTAAGCCGTGCAGAATCTGCCAAGTTTCTAAGGGCACGACCACCAATGCTGGGTTTTATTTGCCTTTACCTGTTCCTTTGCAGCCGTGGGTGTATATTAGCATGGATTTTGTATTGGGGTTGCCACGTACTCAACAAGGTAATGATTCTATTTTTGTGGTCGTCGACCGCTTTTCGAAGCTGGGTTTAGTTCATTTCAGGTGGTCTATTCTGCTCAACCACGAGGGCCACTCGATCTGATGTCAATTCCATACGTTGGTTCCGTTCCAAAGAAGGTGCAAGATTTTGTGGACGGGTTACACGAAGTTCATAAATCTGTGCATGACAATTTGGTTCGTGCTAGTTCCAAGTACAAGAAACATGTTGATCAGACATGCAGGCAAGTGGATTTCTAGGTTAGTGACTTTGTTTGGGCAGTTTTGACTAAAAATCGGTTTTCAGTTGGGGAGTATAACAAATTGTCAGCAAAGAAAATTGGACCAGTGGAGATTGTGGAGAAGATCAATCCTAATGCTTATAGTTTGAAACTGTCAAGTCATATTCGTTGTGCCGATGTCTTCAATGTGAAACATTTGTTGCCTTATCATGGAGATCCTTTTGATGATGAAGCTATTGAAGATTCCAGGTCGAATTTTTTCTACCCAGGGGGAATGATGCGGGCCTAGGCGTGGAGGATCGGGCCTTAATATTCTTGGAGGCTTATGATCGGGCCACCAAACAGGGCCGCACTTAAACGGCCATAACTTTTGCTCCGGGTGTCGGTTTCGGACCGTCGACAAATCTATTCGAAGCTACTTCAGAGGAGCACGCGATGGTTAGTGGCCATAAGCGACTAACCGACTTTTGATCCCCGAAGAGGCTGTTTAAGTGGACTTTTTTGACGTTATACTGTTTTTTCCTTATTTTAGGGCTCTTTTGTTGGGCTTTTTCTGTTTGGCCCATTGACTTTTTCAGGCCCGTTTTAATTAATCTTCATATTTAAGTGTTTCTAATGTAATATCGATGGTCACTTGATGAATTTAGACACTTTTGATTTTCTCCAGATTTTTGAGTTCCTGTGAATTCGTTGTCTGAAGCCTAGGGACGGTATTCGTTGAATCAACGATTCCTAGAAGAGATTACTCACGGGCATTTGCAGAATCAACATGATAATCTTAGTTTTCATTTTTATACGCTGCATCAACCGGAGTAGGAGCAATCCTATCGCTCGAGGAACCCTTGACCTCTCGACTCTTCGAACTAAGTGAGTTATCACACCCCTTTTTACGTTTTTATTGTTTTGGGGTGGAATGCATGATTACTGTATTTTTATAAACATTTGCCGGTTGAACTATTTTTTTTTTAAAAGATCATCCGTTGGAATAATTTGATGTGGAATGCTTTTGTGGCTATGGTATCCATGCTTAATTTAGATTGAATGGGTTTCTATTATTGCAATAAAAGTCCTCGTATTTGTGTACACTACTGGTTCAAATCACGGGTTTGTGAGCCGGGGTATATTATGGATTGCGCTATAGGGTGACATCCCACTCATTTCTGCCCCGCGACGGCGTTCGGGTGCATGATTACTCATTTTGGTTTGTTGTTGTCATTGCTCGCGATAAGGCATGACTTTGCGAGGCTGGAACGTCGTAATCTCTAGTAATGGCTCATTCCTCTATTTATTAAGTATTTCAGAACAAATACCATTAGCATAATTGTGATTGTGTTATTTTAATAAATTAGCTTATATTGTGAAAGCTTCGTCTTTCCGTTTTACATCACTGGTATAGAACTGTTATATTACTTGAAAGATGTGATCTCACCAACAATGACGATAGTTGACCTTTTTTAAACTTCATGCTTTTCAGGTGAACGCAAGTAAGATAGTAGGGGATGCATGCGTGTTACATCATTATGCATATCTAGATTCAAGACCCCGTTGTGTTTTAAATAATTTTCATTTTGAAGTAATGTAACCGTAATGATGGACAAATGATGTACAAAACTTGTATTTTTGTTTAATTCTATATATGCTATGGTGGTGGTTTATTCTATACATTGTGCCTTGCTACTATGAGCTGTGACACCTCGTGTTTCCGCTTTAGCGGGGTGCGACACGATGGGGATCGACGAGGCTGAGATCGTAAGGCGCACTATAGTCTTAGTAGGTTTCAACGGGGATGCAACTCATACCATTGGGGAAATTGTCCTCCCTATTTATGCAAAAGGGATTTTTAAGTCGACCAGGTTTAACGTTATCGACTGTTCATCTGCATATAAGTCATCATCGGTAGACCATGGATCCATGACATGAAAGTTGTCCCTTTGACATACCATCAAGTGCTTAAATTTCCAACTCCGTGGGGGATCCAAGAAATCAACATCGAACATAAAGTAGTGCGTGAATGTTACAAGACAGCAATAAAACCGCGCAAAGAGCATATCTAGCAATTACAGAACTAGGAGGATTCAGTCGATGACCTGTAGCTGCAAGAGGTTGTTCTTGATCCGAGTCAACTTTTCCTCAACTCGGCCAAAGAATGTTAATGTGGGCAAGCCCTCATTCCCAAGATCCAGTTCTTTTTGTGAGATTGCCTCATCCTAAGCGAAAATGTTATGTTGGGGCATCTCTCGATCAAGCCATCAGACAAGAATTGATCGAGTTCCTTCAATAGAACGATGACTGTTTGCCTGGTCGCACTATGAAATGATCAGAATCGACCCATAAATCATATCACACCAACTGTCCATCGATCCATCGTTCAAACTCGAGAAGCAAAAATGTCGCAAATTTGCACCTGAACGGAACAAAGTAAACAATGACGAGGTCGACAATTTGCTAAAAACAGGCAAGATTCGGGAAGTACAATATCCTGAATGGCTGGTGAACGTTGTAGTCGTCAAAAAGAAGAATGGGAAATGGAGGGTTTGCATAGACTTTACTGGTCTCAACAAAGCTTGTTCGAAAGATCCATTCCCGCTACCTAATATCGACGCCATGGTTGACACAACGGCAGGGCATGAGTTACTGACTTTCATGGACGCGTACTCCGGATATAATCAAATTCTCATGCATCCGAACGATCAGGAGAAAACGACATTTATGTCCGAGAAAGGTATCTATTGTTATAAAGTAATGCCTTTTGGTGTTAAAAATGCAGGATCGACATACCAACAATTAGTCAATCAAATGTTCAAGCATTATCTAAGAGATACGATGGATGTGTATATTGATGACATGTTGGTCAAATCCAAGCATGCAGTTGATCATGTGGGACACCTACGACAATTATTCGGCATACTCAGAAAATACAAAATGAAGTTGAACCAATATCACTTCTAGCATTAGTCACGGCGACCAAAACGCTTCAACATTATTTTGAATCGCATGTTATCAATGTCGTCACTAACTTTCGTTGAAATCTGTTATAAGAAAACCCGAGCTTATAGGTCGATGAGTTGAAATCTCAGTAACTACAATATCAATTATAAGCCTCGGACCGCGATCAATTCGCAAGTTTTAGCTGACTTCATTGCGGATTTCAGCATCGAACCGGAGAAAACAGCAATCAAAGAAATGCTTGTTATGGCGATCCAAGATGAACGACCATGGATCTTACACGTCGATGGATCCTCTAACATCCGAGGATCAGGACTAGGCACAACGGTCTATTCCGTATCCTCCGACTTCAAAGCTACCAACAACGAGACGAAATACTAAGCCCTAGTCGTAGGACTAGATCTGGCATACGATCTGGGGGCAAAATATTTGCATGTCAGAAGTGACTCTTTACTCGTCGTCAATCACATGAATGGAGAATTTGCGAAGAAAGATTCAAAAATGACAACATATTGGCAGATCGCCAGAGATCGGGTAAAAAAGTTTAAATCTTTCGACATTCAGCAAATCCCTAGAGATCAGAATGCCCAAGCAGACGCACTTGCCAATTTGGGATCAGCTTTGTCAAAGTCGTCCTTCGACGCCATACCCATGATCTACCTGACAAGTCCCTCAACGGAAGAAGAGAAACATGATTAAGTGGTAGTCCTGGACGAATCAAACGAATGGACGAAGGAAATCCGTGAATATTTAAAAGACGACCGACTCCGGGAGGAAAAAATGAAAGCCCGACAAATTCGATTCAAAGCCTCCTAATATGTAATGATTGCAGGAAAACTGTATCGACGTTCGTCCATCGGGTTAAACCTGCGATGCCTCATTCCAAGTGAGACTCAAAAGGTCCTTCACGAAATGCACGAAGAAGTTGCGGAAATCATTCTGGAGGACGAAGCCTAGCGAACAGAATCTCTCGACAAGGCTATTATTGGCCAACTTGACGACAAGATGATGTAACGCACATACAAAAATGTGACGCATGCCAACGACACGCAAGTATGACTCATCAACCTTCCGAACTTTTACATTTGTCACTAGTCCCATGGCCTTTCATGCGATGGGGGATCGATGTTGTTGGCAAGTTGCCGCCAGCGCCAGGGCAAAAAGTTTATTTATTAGTTCTTACAGATTATTTTTCAAAATGGATAGAAGTCGCCGCTTTTTCTCAAGTACGAGATAAATAGGTGATATATTTTATTCGGACTAACATTATATGCCGATTTGGTGTTGCTTCTGAGATCGTGTGAGATAACGGATCCCAGTTCATAAGTGATAAGACGAAACAATTCTATGAGGAATGGAATATTAAACATACGACGGCCATGCCTCGTTATCCTCAATCTAACGGACTTGCCGAGTCAAGCAACAAAACGATTATCAATTTGCTCAAGAAAAGACTCAAAGCCGCAAAAGGACGTTGGGTCGAATGTGAAGCTAATCGTACGACTCCTCATGCTTCGACGAAACAAACGCAATTTTCATTGGTATACGGATGTGAAGCTGTCTTACCGATCGAAGCGAACCTACCAGTCGCTCGGCACGCTTCTATCGAACATAACCTGGTAGACCTCAGTTACGACGTCGATGCACTTGAAGAACTAATAAATCTAGCTTATATTCAGATGGCATCCCAGCAGCAATCTGTCGAACGTGATTTCAACAAAAAAGTCAAAACGAAGTTCTTCCAAGTAGGAGATTACGTCCTACGACGAGTCTTCTAGAATACTCAAGAGCGAAACGTAGGTAAGTTATCCGCTAAGTGGGAAGGACCCTATCGAATAACCGCAGTCGTCGGAAAAGGTGCTTATAAGTTACAAACCTTAGACGATCGAAATATCCCACGTAGCTGGAATGCGGTACATTTGAAGAAATATTTCTTTTAATTTATTTACATAGTGTTTCTTTTTTTATTTTTCTTTCGGACCATTTGAGCGTCGGAGGACCACCTCTAACGTTCCATTTTTCCGCAGGTACGCGCGATCTCCGCAGGAATGCACAATCTTTAAAAATAAACACAAGGATTACCTTATGCGAATTTAAGACTTAATCGTCTGAGACTTTGACAACTGGGACGTACCACACGTACGACAAGTTCCAGGCCTACGGATTTTAACTGAAAATTTAACTGAAGATCGTTCTTTTAATTTCTGAAACGTTAATGACTTGAGCATTGGAGGGTTGTTGGTCTAACCAACAACCACCCCTAGCGTTTTCTTCATCGCAGGAACGCATGATCTAAAGACCCCTGGTCTTGCTTAAACGAATAATTCGCCTCATGCAAATTAAGACTTAATCCTCCTAAATTACGAGTTTCACTCTTTCAAACGTAAACTGAAGTAAATCAATTAAAAGGCTCAGTCGCCGAAAATAATCCTTCGGATTCCTAAAATATGTTCGACAATGACTCATGATTGAATTCATGTCCTGCATCAGTATTTACGTTGTTTATTTTTGACAAGATAAAATACAATCGATTATTGCGTTTAACAAACGACGGCTAGAAAATAAAACGTTGCATTTTTAAAATGTCGAGCATTACAAAAAAGAGGCACGACGATAACATGTCGCCCTAAAGAAAAATCTATAAAACTAAGATGCAGGAGGGTCGAGCTTTGCAGTCGATCGTTAAAATCCTCAATCTTCCCTTAGGCCTCGCTCAATTGAGACCTTAGGACCCTGACCTCATTGGCTTTCCTGATAAGGGCCGCCTCCAATTCGCCCTCTAAAGCCCTTATCTTTCCAAGGCCTCATCCAAGCGACCTCTCAAGTCAGAGCAAACACCTTGTTCCCACTCAAAGATATCTCGAGCTTCCTCGAAGTAGAGATGAAGTTCGTTGGCCATAGCCGACGACTCTCCCTCCTTCACCCGCAAGGCATCATCGGGACCCCACACATTTTTCTCCAGATCGGAAGCGATGGTGACGACCTGGCCAAGAGACGCTTGAAGAGCCTGAAAAATAAAGACCAGTTCACGTCAGTATCGCAGAAACGCACGATCGCTAGAATGCACAACGCACGACGCATGATATTAAACGGAACTTATAAATCACCTGGAACGAAGGCTCCGAAAGATTGGCATCATTCCCAAACACGGATGGAATCATCGTTATAGGCCATTTCCCTTTATCATGCAATAAGAATGGATCGCCAACTACGTACGATGGTTTGGCTGCCATCGACGTCCTCGCCTTCTTGACACCCTCGGTTTTAGGGGACGGTTCCCTCAGAACTGGCCCCGATGATTTTCTTCTCCCAAGACCCCGGCGAGCGGGTAAAATCCGGCGACCAAGGGGAAAACCCCCAGATTTTCCTAAAAAATTCATAAAGAAAGGTCAAAAGAGAAAGATGCATTTTGCAAAGACGAAGGAAACAGAGGTACCTGTCCTCTCTTTTCCTTCCTCCGAAGGTCTCGAGGTTCCGATGAAGGTGACACCCTCCACAGGTTCCTCCACAGGATCTGTCGAAAGAATGCAAGTTTGGCCTCTGAGTCGGGTAAGGGCGGTAGTTCGCACGTTATATCTGAATGAGGGAAAGAGGACCTTCTCTTACAAAATACAAAAAGGGTCGTCACCTACCGTGCGTAGGCCAACCGTAGATGATCCACTCTTCGTCTTTGACAGGAGACGAAAGGCTATAGAACACATAACGGCTCTTATAGTCACGATCATTCACTACAGTCCCAGGAATCAGCCTCAGGTCTCGTCGACCCTTGGTATAAGGGTTAAATCGATGGTGAACGTCGTCCTTCACCGCATAAACCAGTAGAAGTTAGTGGACAGTGAAGGTAGAATCCCAGTCGAATGACAATTGATCTATCATCAGGGAGATTCTCCAAAACTGAGGCATTAGCTACCACGGAGATATACCAAATTGACTGAGAAAATCCCTCACCAAGAATTGGAATCGCCATTAAAGACCAATCTTAAATGGATATTAATAAAAAACAAAGGACACAGCGGGACATTCGTCCGTCGTAAATCCATTTGGAGTCTCCAAATGGACATAGTCGGGAAGCCCATCCAAATCCTTGAAGGCAAGAAGGTCCTTGACCGACGAGATCGTACTCACGGGGTTAGACAGTTTAGAAAGCAAAAAAAAGCTTTTTCTGAAAAAAAGTTGTAGGTTTTTCATGCTTAAAAAGACAAAGAGAAACCGGGAAGAAGAAAAGGAAATAAATCATTTCCTTTTATAGCTTGCGCATCAGCCCAAAACTTCGCCACGTCTCCCTGTGGCGATACCTGTCCCACGCCTTTTGCCTTACTTCCGTCGGATGACCGACACCTGTCCTTGACAACTAGCCATGCGCGGCTGTGCGTGTGCATGACCTTATCGTGGCTTATCGTTTTCCAACGGATTGATCACGACGCGTCCTCATGACTCAGCAAGGATTATCGTTTTCTAACTAAAGCCAAACGCTTTAGTTTCCTTACGACTAGACTCGCAGGATCAGCGACACGTGGTCGATAAATTCAAAATCAAAAACTGACATTTAAAAATTTGAATTTGGGGGCAAACTGTTTGGGTAAAAATATCCAGAACACACGACCGTTGACTAAAATATTCGACCAAGCATATTCTAAGGTTTAAAAATATTTAATAGGGCTCCATGATTGATGGTCGAGAGAAATTCACATCGAACGAACACGACGTACGACCTGCAGACGATAGATATCCGCTCAATGGACGGTTTCAGCCTAAGGCGGATTGTTTTAATGAGTTAACCGTTACATTTCCGTTACATGTTGTACAGATCCGTTGGACGGTTATGGTCAAACATCACCAAAGACACTTATGAAGTCTATTAATGACGAGCGAACGTTACAAATGGCGCATGATATAAAATCCAAGCTAGGGCTCAAGGAAAATCTCGGAAAATATGATCTTCACGCTCTTATATAAAGGATTACATATTTTCTCTCTAGACTTCCTATGATATTGTTATTTCATTTTTATATATTTCTCTCTGTAATCCTACGATCTTAGTTCCAAAGGACAGCATCCCTACTTGACGTCATTTTTCCATAGTGCAACGACAGTAGCTCATATCATCCGCCGTTTTTTCCCTTGTTAAAGGTTTTTTCCGTGTCGCCAAATTTCTTGCCTTTACTTTTGTCGTTTTTGTTGTGTTTGTCGCGAGAATACTACCTTTGACCGATCAGCTCCACAAACTCCTTAAGTTGACTTTTGGTAAATCAATTTTTGGCATAAACAATAATAATGCTTAAAACTCAATCAATGTTAAACTTGATATTGAATATACGAACTGCATATCTCAACGAGCTCAATGTCACTAGAAAAAGAAAACAACTCGAGAAGTTCTCTCTCGGTAGCTAGATCTGAAAGATGCCCTACGCGTATTGTTCTTGTCCGGAATAAATTCAAACCAAATACATAAAATTTTGAAACTCTCGACAAATTACTCATAGAAACTCAAATTTTAAATAGGTACATGAGTCGAAAAGTAGTTACAAACCCATTTGCATTTTACTTACAAATAACAAAAGACTTGTTAGATATATGTAGCATGATCATATTTTGGTCTAGGCATAACATCAGATGTTCTCAAAATTTCCACTTTACAACAATATAAGGTTTGCATATGTAACACCCATAATTTTTAGAAAGTTAATTTACTTTATTGATCGTATTTTAAAAGTTTAATGTTGGTTAGTTTGATGTTCGGAGTAATTTGGCATTTAATTGGAGAATTAGTATCGGAAAGTATTTTATATGAAGATGGCTTGATGGAGCAACTTGTATAATAATGATAGAGCCCTTGGGTAAAATTCAGACGCATCCGAGGCGAAATCGGTGTCGAAGTTGATCAAAGGAAGTTGAATAGGAAAGTATAAATAAAAAAATTTACTGGATGTTATTTAAACAAAAAGAAGCCAGGGGCGTAGTGGTAAGGTGCCTTGGTTGTCTGTGGGAGTTGTCGAGCTCGAATCCTGGCATGCTCCATTCAGTAATCTTTATATTAAAGCTGAAGCTGGTCTGGGCCTCTCCCTGACACGCGCGACTGGGCCCGCGGCTTGAGGTTGCATCTCAACCTGCGTAACTCACTGTTTGACCTGATGAATCTCATAAAAATTGTTTCGTTTGTTTTCCCGAGAAATATACAAATAACTTTTTACCAATTTTAAGAAATTATTTGGTGTACGTGAGTTTTGGGTCAAGATTGAAATACAGGAACTACCGTACCTCCTACGATTGTTTACAAGTTTCATAGAAATTTTGGGTGCGTAATGTTCATGATTCAGTTATAAGATTTTGGGAATTTTACGAGTTAGCTTTATTGTCGGCGTTGCGTTTGAGAGTTTATCGAGAATTTTATTTCTCGTCATTTATTTTGGGCATAAAGATTTTGATGTCGTCAAAAATATAAAGTCCCCAGCAATATCGTTTTAATTTATATAAGAACCATTTGTTGCATAAAGTTTGCATACATTTTAATTGTAGTTTATTAAATTTATGCAGCCAACGTTTTAGAAAGGCATAAACATTTTGTTAATTGGCATTGAATTCAAAATCCAAATCAAGTTGATTTACTAATGTGACCAAGAGGCATGCATATAACGTTTGGATAGTTTTGAGAAAGTAAACATATGCATGCTATTATTATTGGGAAATTTTACTACATGCCCTCTTATGGCTAAAAGAAGAAAATATTGAAAAATTTGGTACAACCATTTTGTTGCACACTATGAAAAGAATGAAATTATCTTACATACATGGCATAACAAAACGTGTTTCAAGACCGTATAGATTCATTTTAAAAGTTTACTAATTGTATCCTCGTTGTTGTCATTATTAGTTTAAATAATTATTACATAGATTTTAAATGGTTTTGTATATTTACGTTTGGTCATTTTCACGATTACCGATTATGGTAAAAATCTTTAAATATGCGTATATTGAATTATAAAGGTTTTATGTTTATTAAATCTTTAGTTAATGAAATTGACATGTTTGTTTAGTCTTATAACTGCAAACCTTGAACTCAGTAGGAATCTTTGGATATGAAAGTTATTCTTATGTGTTAAGCATTTCAAGTGAAGATCAGACGAGTCCACGGAATTAAGTAGCAGCTAATCTGGTTTGCGGTAAGTTTGATGGAACCTAATGCGTAAATCCTTAAGTTGTTTAAGATGTAAGTATGTGTTCATGTTGGATATTTTTCGGGTAGATGTCGGACCTTGTCAAGAGGGAACTTCTTATTAGACCTCATGGCTATTTTTGTAATTTAAGTTTGTAGTGAAGATGCATCTAATGTAGAGGTTATAGATATCTTGAAAACTTGTGATCAAGTTGGGTTTTTGGAAGGTTCTAAGTATGAACCTATGTATCCTTGATGAGAGATCTTGTTTGAGTTATGGTTTAAGTTTGCTTGTGAAATAATTAGCGTTCGTCAAAGGCCATAGATAGTGGATTTTTCCTAAGAATCTCTAGAGTTGGAAATTATGTGGAGGGTTAATCCTTGGCTAGTTGCTCGTATAATTTTATATATACCAGAATTTAAGTTATTAATGATAAGAGGTTTGGCAAGGATAGTTTATTTGGTAGGAGATTAAAGGAATTGGTCGAAATGAATGTAATGATCTAAAGTGTTACTAGAACATGTTCATTTTTGGGACATCAGTTGAACGGCCAGTGGACATAGGAACGTTTGCATTGTTGGGCTTCCGGGTCATTTAATTATTTACGTGGTGACCATCTCGTTTCATCAAATTTCGAGTTAGAATTTTTTGACCGTGGGTCTTAAAGAGTTGGTTGGTATTGGTGTAAATCTTTTATGTTCTTGAGGTCAAACATCATTAGAGTAATTAGAGTGATTCGGTTGAATTCCATGTAAGGCTCGAAGGCGTTATGTAGTGGACTTGAGAAGAATAGATTTTAGTGATGGATAATGAAGGTTAGCAATCATTTTTAGTTGTCATGCAATTTTGAGAGTTCTTTGGAGCTTAGGTACTTATGATAGCCGAGGTAAGCTTATTGCAATGTGAAATTTGGTTAGATGAGTTTCTAGAATTCTATTGAAGTGGTATGAAGCTACTAAGGTTGGGAGACAACTAAGCTCTTAGGGTACACGGTAGCGAATCGAAAAGATGGTGACTTGTAGTAATTGTGTTTTGGATCGGCACTTGATTTTGAGGACGAAATCAATCTAAGGTTGGGAGGATTGTAACACCCGAAATTTTTAGAAAGTTAATTTATTTTAATGAGATCATATTTTAAAAGTTTAATGTTGGTTGGTTTGATTTTAGGAATAATTTGGCATTTAATTGGTGAATTAGTATTGGAAAGTATTTTATATGAAGATGGTTTGATGGAGCAACTTGTATAATAATGATAGAGCCCTTGTGTAAAATCGAGACGCATCCGAGGCGGAATCGATGTCGAAGTTTATGAAAGGAAGTTGAATAGGAAAGAATAAATAAAAGAATTACTGCATGTTATTTAAACAAAAATAAGCCAGGGGTGCAGTGGTAAGGAGATTTGGTTGTCTGTGGGAGGTCTCGTGTTCGAATCTTAGCATGCTCCATTCAGTAATCTTTTTATTAAAGCTGAAGCTGAAGCTGGTCTTGGCCACTCCCTGACACGTGCGACTGGGCCCGCGACTTGAGGTTGCGGCCCAATCTGCGTAACTCACTGTTTGGGCATGCTTTCCCGAGAAACATACAAATAACGTTTTTTACGAATTTTGAGAAATTATTTGGTGTATGTGAGTTTTGGGTCAAGATTGAAATGCATGAACTACCGTACATCCTACGGTTGTTTACAAGTTTCATTGAAATTTTGGGTGCGTAATGTTCATGATGCAATTATAAGATTTTGGGAATTTTACGAGTTAGCTGTATTGTAAGTATCGGCTTGGGACCATGTCTTCTTAGGACTATTCTGGATGTACAATGCAATTTCGGCGTTGCGTTTGAGAGTTTATCGAGAATTTTATTTCACGTCATTTATTTTGGGCATAAAGATTTTGATGTCGTCAAAAATATAAAGTCCCCAGCAATATCATTTTAGATTTTATAAGAACCATTTGTTGCATAAAGTTTGCAAACATTTTAATTGTAGTTTATTTAATTTATGTTGCCAACGTTTTAGAAAGGCATAAAATTTTTGTTAATTGGCATTGAATTCAAAATCCAAATCAAGTTGATTTACTGATGTGACCAAGAGGCATGCATATAATGTTTGGATAGTTTTGAGAAAGTAAACCTATGCATGCTATTATTGTTGAGAAAATTTACTACGTGCCCTCTTATGGCTAAAAGAAGAAAATAATGAAAAATTTGGTACAACCATTTTGTTGCACAGAATCAAATGCATGAAATTATCTTACATATATGGCATAACGAAACGTGTTTCAAGACCATATAGATTCATTTTAAAAGTTTACTAATTGTATCCTCGTTGTTGTCATTATTAGTTTAAATAATGATTACATAGCTTTTAAATGGTTTTGTATATTGACGTTTGGTCATTTTCACAGTTACCGATTACGGTAAAAATCTTTAAATGGTTTTATGTTTATTAAATCTTTGGTTAATGAAATTGACATATTTGTTTAGTCTTATATCTGCACACCTTGAACTCAGTAGGAAACCTTGGATTTGAAAGCTATTCTTTTGTGTTGAGCATTTCAACTGAAGATCAGACGAGTCAGCGGAATTAAGTTGCAGCTAATCGGGTTTGCGGTATGTTTGCTGGAACTTAATGCATAAATCCTCATGTTGCTTCAGACGTTAGTATGTGATCATGTTGGATGCTCTTTCGGGTAGATGTTGGACCTTGTTAGACCTCACGGCTATTTTGGTAATTTGAGTTTGTAGTGAAGATGCATCTCATATAGAAGTTATAGATAACTTGAAAACTGGTGATCAAGTTGTGCTTTTGGAAGGTTCTATGCATGAACCTATATAACCTTGTTGCGAGATCTTATTTGAGTTATGGTTTAAGTTTGCTTGTGAAATAATTAGCGTTCGTCAAACGCCGTAGATGGTGGAGTTTTCCTAAGAATCTCTAGAGTTGGAAATTTTGTGAAGGGTTGTTGCTTGGCTAGTTGCTCGTATATTTTTATATATTCCAAAATTTAGGTTATTAACAATAAGTGTTTGGCAAGCATAGATTCACTGATAGGAGATTTAAGGAATTGGGTACTAATGATAGCCGAGGTAAGCTTATGGCAACATGGAGTTTGGTTAGATGAGTTTCTAGAATTCATTCGAAGTGGTATGAAGCTACTAAGGTTGGGAGACAGTTAAGCTCTTAGGGTACAAGGTAGCGAATCGAAAAGGCGGTGACTGGTAGTAATTGTGTTTTGGATAGACACTTGATTTCGAGGACGAAATCATTCTAAGGTTGGGAGGATTGCAACACCCGGCTTTTTAGGAAGTTAATTTATATTAGTGAGATCGTATTTTAAAAGTTTAATGTTGGTTGGTTTGATTTTGGGAATAATTTGGCATTTAATTGGAGAATTAGTATTGGAAAGTATTTTATATGAAGATGGTTTGATGGAGCAATTAGTATAATAATGATAGAGCCCTTGGGTAAAAGCGAGACGCATCCGAAGCAAAATCGCCGTTGAAGTTGATCAAAGGAAGTTGAATAGGAAAGAATAAATAAAAGAATTAGTGAAAGTTATTTAAACAAAAAGAAGCCAGGGGCGCAGTGGTAAGGTGACTTGGTTGTTTGTGGGAGGTCTCGGGTTCGAATCATAGCATTCTCCATTCATTAATCTTTTAATTGAAGCTGAAGCTGGTCTAGGCCTCTCCCTGACGTGCGCGACTGTTCCCCGGGATTTGAGGTTGCGGCCAAAACTGCATAACTCACTATTTGACCTGATGAATCTCATAAAAATTGTTTCGTTTGTTTCCCGAGAAACATACAAAATAACATTTTTACTAACTTTGAGAAATTATTTGGTGTACGTGAGTTTTGGGTCAAGATTGAAATGCATGAACTACAGTACCTCCTACGGTTGTTTACAAGTTTCATTAAAATTTTGGGTGCGTAATGTTCATGGTTCAATTATAAGATTTTGGGAATTTTACAAGTTAGCTTTATTGTCGGCGTTGCGTTTGAGAGTTTATCGAAAATATAAAGTCCCCCGCAATATCATTTTAACTTTTATAAGAATCATTTGTTGCATAAAGTTTGCATACATTTTGTTAATTGGCATTGAATTCAAAAATCAAGTTGATTTATTGATGTGACCAAGAGGCATGCATATAACGTTCGGATAGTTTTGAGAAAGTAAACCTATGCATGCTATTACTGTTGAGAAAGTTTACTACATGCCCTCTTATGGCTAAAAGAAGAAAATATTGAAAAATTTGGTACAACCATTTTGTTGAGCACTATCAAATGCATGAAATTATCTTACATACATGGCATAACGAAACGTGTGTCAAGAACGTATATATTCATTTTAAAAGTTTACTAATTTTATCCTCATTGTTGTCATTATTAGTTTAAATAATGATTACATGGGTTTTAAATGGTTTTGTATATTTACGTTTGGTCATTTTCACGATTACCGATTATGGTAAAAATATTTAAATATGCTTAAATTGAATTATAAAGGATTTATATTTATTAAATCTTTGGTGAATGAAATTGACATATGTTTAGTGTGATTACTGCAAACCTTGAACTTAGTAGGAATCCTTGGATATGAAAGCTATTCATTTGTTTTGAGCATTTCAAGTGAAGATCAGACGAGTCCGCGGAATTAAGTTGCAGCTAATCGGGTTTGCGGTATGTTTGCTGGAACTTAATGTGTAAATCCTTAAGTTGCTTAAGACGTAAGTATGTGATCATGTTGGATTCTCTTTCGGGTAGATATCGGACCTTGTCAACAGGGAACCTTTTGGTAACTTGAGTTTGTAGTGAAGATGCATCTCATGTAGAAGTTATAGATATCTTGAAAACTTGTGATCAAGTTGGGTTTTTGGAAGGTTCTAAGTATGAACCTACATAACCTTGTTGAGTGTTGGAACCCAGATCCCTTTCTAACAATGAATCGATAGATCAAATATTGAATTACGAGCGGAAGCAAAGTAGATCTATGATTTAATACTAGTTAATAGCAATTAACAGTAAAAACAGTAAGAACAATAATGAAGAACAATTATTAATTCGTATTGATAACCTGGAAGTCGATTACAATACACTGAATGAAATATGCAATTGCTCTCTAAAATATCGTCTCGATCGTCGACTATTACAATAGAGAATGAATCTATTTATACTATTACATAGATAAAAGTCAACGATATAGCCTATTAGAATCTGACACGTAAGCTAAGCTTGTAACAGAATCTGTTTCTAAAGGAGTAATGCGGAGAGTATGCAAGCCACGTCATCATAAGCGCGTATGGTATAACTATTGAAGTCCAGAAGGTCTTCCATTCTCTGGGCGGCTCTGTGATGAGTTAAGTCAGAGGATGAACTTCTGACTTGGCTTCTGATCTTCCACACTTGTAATATTTTGGTTCATACTTTTCTATAAATGAGGTTAACAATGTCCCTCTAAGTATGAAGTCCAGAATGTGGAGATCATAGCCGTGTTTGAAGATCAGAAAGGACTGCTTTAATAAGATGAAACAATCTTGAAGAATAGATTAGTAAGTTCTCTAACCCTCAAGATTGTGTTGAGTTTTTTATTCATTCTTTTGGCGACGTCTCAATCTATTAACTCCTTTGCAGTATTATCAACCTGAAGAGAAGCGAAGCTCTGGACAATTTGCAGAACTCTTGACGAGTATTTGTGAGCTTCTTTAATTCTGAAGGAGCTTCTTCTGGTTGGTCTTCTGAATACGATACCATCTTCAGGTTCGTTTAAAACTGATCCAACAGTCAGATGGTTGAGTCCTTCTCTTTCTTCATTTGGAGCAGATATACATAAGATGGGCATCTTGTGATCTAGCCCAGTTTGGAAATCAACCTGTCTTCTCTATCTGATGAAGGCTTTCAGGCAGTTTAAGATTCTGAAGAAGGCAATTCTATCTTGATCATTTACCCTTAGATCCATTTGGATTTTCATAAACTTTTCCAGAGGTATGAGATTAGAAGGATTGATAGACAAGAGGTCATTGTCACAGAAGTAATACGTCTTGTTATCTTCTCTTATCACTTCATAGATCGTGTACTTTATCTCTGTGTTCTCAAAATTTACATGCTTGACTCCAGAGACACTTCTGATTGGTACAATAGAATACGTCTATTTTCTCACTTGCCTATGACTCATAAATTTATCTTTTACTTCATCACTTACATTATAGTCATTGGCGAAATTTGGCAGCATTAAGAATACATTTTGATCAGAGACGGCGTACATATGCATATTTTCTATCTCTAGAGTTGGAAAATCTAATCTCCCCAACTTCATCTCTAGCCTCATCAGCTTCAGCTTTGGCTTTTTCAGCTTTAGCCTTGGCTTTTTCAGCTTCAGCCTTGGCTTTTTCAACTTCATCACTAGCTCTGTTTTCAGCTTCAGTTCTGATTCTGTTTTCTTCAGCTCTTGCTCTATCGGCTTCAGCACTAGCTTTTTCAGCTTAAGCTCTGCCTCTGTTTTCAGCTTCGACATTTGGTTGTTGAGGGGCAGGGGCAGAAGTTCTGGTGAATTCTGAAGTTCTTGCACATGATGGTTGAGATTGTCTCCTTGTATTTCAAAGAATCTCAAGTAGAAACTTGGCCACCTCTGGGTCTTTGGGAAGAGGACCAGAGTGTGAAGCTAGTGGAGTTGGTGTTAGTGGAGTTTGTTTAGAAGAGAGAGGAGGTGCAGAAGGTGAAGAGGCAAGAGCCTTACCTCTGTCTTGATCCATTTTCTAACCAATTTCGATTTTTCACCTTTTTAAGTTTTTCAAGATTCTCCCCCTTCTGAGAATCAGGATCCTCATCCTCAGACTTCTTTCGCTTTAGATCAGCCTTTTTGCAAGCCCTTGCCTCTTTAGCTTTCTTCCTATCATTGTAGGCCTAGGACAGAGAGTTGACCAGAGTCGATAACTTCGAGACAGAGGTTTCTAAAGTTGTGACCTTCTGATCCATGTTGGAATTACTTGTATTTGTTTTAGAAACATATTTTAAAGTCAAGGCATTTATTCTGTCTATCATGGCTTTCTGAAAAACAACCATTTCAGATTTCTTAACCAGAGAAGAGAAGGAGGCAGAAGCATCTTCAGAGGGAATCACGGCCTTGATAATTTTTTGAATGTCAGCAACAAGGGAACCGTATTCTTCAACAGAAATTGTGACCTTTGGAGTAGGAAGCTCTGCTGGAAGATTAGAAGGGGCTTCTGAATTAGCTTTGATGCCAGCGTCCAAGGTGTTGAAGTGTTCAGAAGCAGAATTTCTGTGAGATTCTGCATTGTCAGATATAAGCTTTTTGATGGCCTCCAGTGCTTGAGTCTGAGGGAGTTTTTCATTTCAAATATCATTGAGCATGGTTTGCTGAGATTCAAGGGATTGTTTTAGATCATCCATAGATCTCTGAATTTTATCACCAAATGCCAGAAACGCTGCATTGGTGACAAAACCAGAAGTGGTAACCAATGTATCTCCAACACATGGAGCCCCTTGTCTCTCGCGTTCAGAGAGGCCCTCATTCACACCTATTTGTACGTTGAGTGTGGGGGGACTTCCAGCCTGTCGTCGAGGGCTGACCATGACAGGCACCTCTTCGGTTGTTGTGATTGTTTCAACTTGTTCCTCATCATCAGAGGATGAGGAGCTGAAAACAATGTGCCTACCTTGGTGAAGTATAAATACTCCGGTAAGTGGTGCATCCTGTTGCTGTAATCCCTCTGATGGGATTTCGTCAGCATCTATACTACCAAAGGGTATGGACGTACCTTCTGCTGTCCCTATGACTTCTTTGGTCACGGAGACGTCAAGTATTGGTGTAGGTTGTGACAAGTTTTGGGGCAATGGAACTCTTATATGTTCATCATCACCCTTTTGAGAGGATGATGAAGAAGAGGTGGTTTCCCCTGTTGTGCTTGATTCAGAGGAATGAAGAATATCCTTTGATCGGTTGGCTTCTGGGTGGTTTGGACTTGGTGGTCCTCGGTCAATGAGAGTAGATGTGTTGGTATCTACCTCAGCAAATGTCGTTACCCTTAGGGAACTTGGTGAGATTCTCTCATATGTGTCTCTGTGGACATCTTCAGTACCATCTTCCAATAAGCGGTCGGGGTGGGTAGAAGCACTCGGTTCTGCACTCAAATTCTTTTCATGCTCATTCTCACTTGACCACGCACTGCCTAAACTAGGCTCTAAATGCTCTGGGTAGGTATTCTCGGTTCTGAGCATACCAGAGAGCGTCGATAAGAGATGAGATTAAGAGAGGTTCAAGGGATAAGATTTAGCATGTACCTGGAGAGCTCCCTTGGTGAGGAATAACCATTGCGGTGGATTGTAGTCTTGTGAGAACTCATGGATGCAATTTTGCAGAATGGTTGAAGCAGTGGAGCCTTCAGAGCCCCTATTGCTGGATCGGTGAACAACGGTAAGAACCTTGGAAACGTTAGGGCCGGTAGGGCTTTCCCTTGGTTTTGATGTGAAACCTTTGTGTGTACAACGACTTTCATTTCTTGAAAAATCAAGCTCGCATAGTCCAGTGGTCTATTGAAATACATTCCATACATGATTGTAAGAATGTTCTTGCTTGCTTGGTCTAGCGAACCGATTTTACAAGTAAGACTTTTTTTCAGAATTGAAACCATCACGTTCCACATTGGAGGTCATTTCTTCCTCTTGAACTCAGATAGCCTCGTGAGTTGCTCATTATAGCCCAAGAAATTTATAAAGGCGAGCAGGGCTTCTGGGGTAGTGTTTTGTTCAAGGTCAGGATTTGGCACTTTTTGACCTTCAACATCGAAAATTGGTTGGGGCAAATGAAAATATCTTGTGATTTTCTTCCTTGTGATGGGTATTTCCACAACATTTTCAAGTTCATTGGGGTGGCTAATGTTTCCAAGAATAGTTTCTTCATCTTTCACATACATTGATTGTCATACTTCTTGGACATAGATTTCAGCAACATTGGGGTTGGTTAAAGTTAGGGTTCAGTTTAGTGAATGGTTTTGTAGGAACTCGATCATTACCCTGTAATCAGCTAGATAGGTGTATGGATCTAGAAGAACCTGAACATTATTGGTTTTCAATGGCAGTTTAATGACCGGAGCACTATCAGGCGTTGAATCGATTAACCTTCCTTTGTCGTCTTGGACATTCAGATTTGCAGATGGATTCGCCATAGATGGAATATGAGAGTTTATGGAAAGCGTTGAGAGAACAGGTCTGCACGTTCAAGTAATAGCTTGAGGAAGAAGACGATGAGCTGTAGTTGTGAATTCCTAATTTTAGGTTTATATATGAGAGAGAAAGAGTACTCGAGCGTAAATTTGGGATGGGAAGGGTTTTTATTTGGGGATGGGCATAAACGGTTCGTATTTGCTGATGTAAGCATGCATGCGTGCAGTCATGCAATAACATGATCAATGACACGTGGACAACTTGGTAGCGTGTATATGATGACTGGCACGTATACTGAAAGGGTTTATCGCTTTAGACCATTGAGTATTCCCTAACAGCAATGTGTTTGGTTTTTGAGTGCTGTACTGGATTTTCAGTGATGGCAATAGCACTTTCTGAGTCACATAGGATGGAAATTTTATCATACACTAATCCATAGTCTCTGAGTTGAGCCGTCATCCATATTACTTGGGAACAACAACTAGCAGCAACATATTCAGCTTCTGTTGTAGATGTTGAAACACAGTTCTGTTTCTTGGATGTCCAACTAATAAGTCTGTTTCCAAGAAGTTGACAGCTACCAGAGGTACTTTTTCTATCCAACTTTCATCCTGCATGATCTGAATCTGTATATGCCATTAAATCAAATCTAGAATTTTTAGGATACCAGAGACCAAGTGATGGAGTTCCCTTTAGGTATCTAAAAATTCTTTTAACAGCAGCCAAATGTGATTCTTTTGGTTTGGCCTGATATCGAGCACAGACGCAAGTGGCAAACATAATATCTGGCCTACTAGCTGTCAGATACAGAGGTGATCCTATCATACCTCTATAACCCGTAACATCCATTGATTTTCCAGAAGGATCAGGGCCAAGTTTCGTGCTAGGAGAGATAGGAGTTTTCATAGTTGAGGAATTTTGAAGATGGAATTTCTTTAACATGTCAGAGAGATACTTGGCTTGATTTATAAAAACTCCAGAGGTATTTTGTTTGACTTGGAGTCCTAGGAAGAATGTTAGTTCTCCCATCATACTCATTTCAAATTCTTGTTCCATCAATTTTGAAAACAGATCAACTTCTGTCTGATGAGTAGAGCCAAAGATTATGTCATCCACGTAGATTTGGACAACAGTTACATACCTTTGCCTTTTTCGTAACAGTGGTTGATCAGAAACGTAAATAAGCGTTCATACCAGGCTGTTGGGGCTTGATTCAAACCATATAAGGCTTTGTCGAGGAGATAGACGTACTCTGGATGTCTAGCATCTTTAAAACCAGTAGGTTGTTCAACATACACTTTTTCTTTGAGATATCCATTCAGAAATGCACATTTCACATCCATCTGATACACTTTGAAGTCTTGCTACAGGGGCAAAGGTCTCGTCGTAATCGATTACTTCTTCTTGACGATACCCCTTAGCCACCGGTCGAGCCTTGTTTCTAATCACTATGCCGTCTTCATCTTTCTTGTTTCTGAAAACCCACTTAGTACCAATGGCGACTTTGTCTTTTGGCAAAGGTACTAAGTTCCAAACTTTATTCCGTTCAAACTGAAGCAATTCTTCTTGCATAGCCTCCACCCAGCTAGGTTCTTGCAAGGCTTCATGAACTTGCTTTGTTTTGATCATCCTAAAGCTTCATTTGCAGTAGCAGATCTTGTTTTAACTCCTTCAGATGGACTTCCAATAATGAGATCTATAGTGTGTGACTTGGTCCATCTCTTCATCCTCGTTTGAGGTACTTGTTGAGCTCGAACTTCTGTTTCAGAAGATTGAATAATCTCATCTGGAATTGAATTCTGAATCTTGAGCAGCATCTAAAGTCTCCCCCTCAAATGAAGGCACAAGAGTGGCTTCTGGACAATCACTTGATGGAATGGGAAGGACAGAAGTTGCTGGTGGACTCTCATCAGATAATACAGGACCAAAAAGAGTAATTCCAGAAGATTGGAGAACTTCAGGAATACTCAAGGATGGATTCTTTGGAATTTGCTCTGAAAATATTTCTTCGCCCATAAAATCTTGAAAAATTGAATCGATTTAGGATTCTTTGGAACCTGAGAGATAATCAGAGGTAACCGTATTAAGTTTGAGTTCAGAAGTAGAATACTCAGAAGTCAATTGAGGTTGATTATCAAAATCGATGTTAATGCTTTCCATAACAGTCTTAGTACGTCAATTGAAAACTCTAAAAGCTCTTGAATTTAAGGAATATGCTAAGAATTTAGCTTCATCTGATTTCTTATCAAACTTGCCGAGTTTTTCTCTTTCATTTAAAATAAAACACGTGCATCCAAAAATATGAAAGAATTTGATAGAGGGTTTTCTTTTATTTATAAGCTCAAAAAAGGTTTTGAGATGCCTCTTGACTATAATGGAGCGATTCTGAGTGAAACAAGCAGTGGCTACAGCTTCTGCCCAAAAATGGATAGGAAGTCCAGAAGCTGCAAGCATCGTTCTGGTTTCTTCCACCAAGATTATGTTGCGTCTTTCTACTACACCATTTTGTTGAGGAGTGCGTACAATAGAGAAGTTTTGTGTAATTCCATGTTCAACAAGGTATGCTTCAAGTTTGGCATTCTTGAACTCAGTATCGTTATCACTTCTTAGCTGCTGAATCTTCTGGTGTAGAAGAACTTGGATTCTGGTCATCATATTCTGCAAAACGATAGGCACTTCTGATTTCTTTCTCACAAATGCGAGCCAAGTATACCTGGAAAATTCATCAATTAGTACCAGTATATACTTTTTACCAGATAGGCTCTGAATTGCAATGGGACCACAAAGGTCGACATGTAACAATTGTAGAGGTCTAGTGCATGAATGATCACTTTTTGTTTTATGAGATGCTTGTTTTATTTTTCCCATTTCACATGCCGGGCAGAGGTGATCTTTTTGGAAATGAACTTCTGGAAGACCAATTACAAAATTGTGTTTAACTAGCATCTCAAGGTTATCAAAATTTAAGTGAGACATTTTGTGATGCCATAACAACGCAACTTCACTTTTTTTGGAGATAAGACAGAGGGTTTCTTTACCGTCATTTGATGTGAAATTCATCATATATAGATTACCTTTTCTGTCAGCTTTTCAGAGTTCTTCACCTGCTTTAGAAAATAAATAACAATGCTTTTCATCAAATATGACAAGTATTTTAGAATCACAAAGTTGACTTACACTCAGCAAGTTATGTTTCAAGCCAGAAACATGACCTACTTTAGATAAGGTAATATTACCTTCTTGTAAAGCACCGTAGCCTTTTATTTGACCCTTACCGTTGTCCCCAAACGTTACAGCTCCACCACATTTGTCTTTGAATTGGGAGAGTAAGTTTTTCGATCCAGTCATGTGCCTCGAGCATCCAGAGTCAAGATACCAGACGTCCACACGCTGCTTCTGCAATCAAAATCAGAGTGATTTAGGTACCCATTTCACAATGGGTCCTATAGTGTTAGTTTTATGCTTTTGAGTCTTTTTATTTTGCAGCTGATTTGATGTGGCAGATATTACGGGTTTGCTCTTTTTATTTTCATTGTTTTTATTTGGTTTAGTTCTGAAGTTTGAAAAATTATTATATGAGCGATCAGAGAGCCTTGAGAAAAATTGCTTTTTGTTTTAAGAATAGAGAAAAACATTCATAATTCTGAGACATAAAAGATTGCATGGAATTTTCATTAGAATAATGATAATTACAATTCTTCTTATTACTGTCTCTTCTAGTATCAGTAGTTCTATAGATCTTCCTAGCTAGACTAGACTTATGTTTAGAATCATAAATGTTCTTCTGCTGAGGCTTCCTCTGATAAACCTTCTCAGGAGCTTTGAGAGTTACTGAAACAGGAACAGAAAGATTAGATTTCCATTTTACTTTTTAAGCAGAAGTAAGCTTTGGGGGACTTGATTGCAGAGATTTTTGCTGAATATTCAATTTCTTTTTAAGACTCTCTTCTTTCTCAAGGTCAAGACAAGATTTGGCCTTAAGACACATCCCAATGAAGTCTGGATGAATGGAAACAGGTTTTCTCTGTCCTGTTGGAGAAACAGAGAGTATTGGTATTTCACTCGAATGCTTTTCAACATTTAGACCAGAGGCTCTAATCTCCAGAGGTTCATTTGTATATAAAAAGGGTGCATCCTCGTTCTTACATACCTCTGGAACCTTTTTGTAAACGGGAGGTAATTGATTTTCTAAATTTAAAAAATATTTTTCTGAGTTATCAAAGAAATCATCACCTTGATCATCATTCTCCCAGGGATATGTGATTATTTCCAAATTGTCTTGAGTTTCTGAAAGATTTAAATCAACAAAAGAACAAGGAAATATCTCTGGATGCTTTTCTGAAAAAATTTGTTGAACATTTTCATGTTCAAGTTTAAATCATTCATCCAAAGTTGAGAGAATATCATTTTCAAAACTAAGTCGTATCTCTTCTTCTGCTTGTGTAGGAATAAATGCATCAGCCTCTGGATTCAGCGTTACATGAGCATTTGATCCAAATCTGAAAATGTCATTTTTCTTCTGAATTTTATTCAGATCAACATTTGTTTTTCCAGATGAATACTCGATATTTTTAAACTTGAGTTTTCTTTGATGATGACCATTTACATATTTTGATTTTTTAAAAATAGATTGCTCATCTAACTTGGAAACACAGGCTTTTGTTCTTGTCCTAGATAGAAAACAGATTTTAGAGTGGACCTCTTTTCACATGTGTATGGATCCAAGTCCTCGAAACCAAGTCCGGATCTCCCTACTTGTGTATTTATTTTATCTTGAACTTTTTAAGCGTCCAGATATGTTTTGATCTGTAGCTTTTTGTTCTGAAGATCAACGTGTAAAACTCTCTTTCCTTTTGAAAATAGTTTTTAAGTGCTACAGAGTTCAATCTGTCACTTTCTTTAGCCTTAATCTCCTTTTCTTTGCCTTCCAAAAGTTTAATGAAGTGAAGTTTCTCTTCCTTGAACTTAACTTCTCTAATTTTTAATGCTTTGGAAATCTTCTCATTTTCAGCACTTAGTTCCAGTTTTTCTTCTGTTGAAAGATCCATCTCTCTTTTGTAAATTTCTCTTTCCCTTTAAGTTACTGAAAGAATGTTCAATATTTTTTCTAAATTCCTTTTCAACTGTAAGCTTTTGCTTAAGTTTTTCAAAATCATTTGACAAAAGCAGAATGGTGTTTGGGAGTTCAGATGATTCAGAGAGAGTACTAACCGGTGTTTCAGAAGGCTGATCTTCTGATTCATTAGTTGTGGCCATTCCGCAGAACATGGCTTCATCTTCGCTAGACTCATCTCCTCGCCAGTTCTCTTTTTCAGCATAGTGAGCTCTTTCAACGACATCGTTCTTATATTTGTTCTTGTAGTACGGTTTGTCTTTTTCCAGAGCTCCCCTGCAATCCTTTGAATAGTGCCCTGGTTTACCACATCTGTAGCACACATCCTTCTTTTTCTTCGGTTCTTCATCCTTCTTATCTGCTTCTGTCTGTTCAGCTCTCTGGATCTCTTGTCTAGGAGCATAAGTGGGAGAAGAGCGATCAAATCTTTTGTTTCCTTGGAAAGATCTATTACCAAACTTGTTAGTGAATTGTTTGGTGATAAGTGCGTGTGAATCAGCAAAAGCCATGATCTCATCATGAGTGTCAGAAGCATCCTCAGGACTTCCAAATTTTGATTGAGACCCAGAAAGAACATCAATTGGTTTAGAATGATTTCCCCCAATTTCAGTGCTAGGGTTAGGGTTAGGATTCGAAGGCCCGGCAACATCCATTCCTTTGGTTGCAGTATCTTCAAGCATTGGATCGTTATCCAAGGAGTCTTCAATCGATCCTATCATGACATTTTTGGGAATAATTTTGAAGGAATCGACAATGGATGAGTCATCGATGTTACTGAAGCACGACTTGGAAGTTTGAATGGGTTGATCAACGTTTGAAGTCGACATTTTTGTGAAGTTTTGAGTTTCTGAGAAAGTTTGAAGTTCAAAGAAAGCAGAAAATATCTTTCGGAGGGAAATTTCGTTAAAAAATGAAGAAGATGACGATGCCATTGATTTATGATGTGGAAGATATGAGTAGGACACGTGGCAGAAAAGTAAGGAAAAAGTAATCATGATTAAGAGTATAATCATGGATTACATTAGTAAATTTGGACTACTGAACCGTTTTGCGACTTGATTAAGGTTCCTCGAAAGAAATTAAAACACGTGGCACTTGCTTGAATTTAAAGAATAACTTCTCAACGGGAAGTTCAGAACTTCTGAGAACAAGTTCAGATGTTTGATGAAATGATTTAGAATGGCTTCAGAACATACAAATTCCTTTCACAACTTGAATGATATGTCTTGTAATTCACGAAAAATATTTAAAACTACATACTTCTGAATATGTAAAACAGTTTGGTATTTCAGAAGTAAGTTTGTACAATTTGTAAAACATGTAAATTTCTTCAGAAGTTTGTCCATACTTCTAAGATATGTAATTTTAGAATAAGTTTCCATCTTTTCAGATCATGTATGAGATGTAATAAGAATGAATCAAAGCATCATGTATGAGTATCACTTCCCCTTGAATCATGAGTAAAAAAATATATCTCCCCCTTGAAAAATGCTATACATAGAAATGTTAAAAGAAAAAAATTACAAGTATTGTAAAACAATAACTTTAGAAATGAAGAATTAGTAGTTCTGAGAATTAAAAGATAGACTTCTGAAAATGTTAACCTCAGAACTTCTGAAGTTAAGATTTTCAGAATTCTGAATGATATAGTCTCAGAATTTAAAGCTTAATTCTTAGTTGATGTTGAAATACTCATATAGACAAGTTCAACTTGCCTAATTTGCTTACCAAAAAATTAAACCTTTTTTCATCAAGTGCGTTGGTAAACAAATCTGTCAATTGATAATCAATCTGAACAAAAAACATTTCTATGTTGCCTTTCTCAACATGATCTTTAATAAAATGATACCTCACATCAACATTTTTTGTCTTTGAGTGTTTGAAAGGATTAGCTGTAATGGCTATGGAACTCTTGGAATCATAATACAGAGGAATCTTTTTGAATGTATAGCCATAATCTTTGAGTTGAATTTGCATCCAGATGACTTGTGAGCAACATATGACAGCATCTACATATTCAGCTTCTGCAGTAGAAGTTGATACACAATTCTGCGTTTTGAAAGACCAACTTACAAGTATATCACCCAAAAATTCACATGATCCAGATGTGCTTTTTCTATCTAATTTACAACCACCATGATCTGCATCTGTGAAAGAAGTTAGCTCAAATCCAGAGTCCTTAGGATACCAAAGTCCCAATGAAGGTAAGCCTTTTAGGTATCTAAGTATTCTTTTAGCAGCAAGAAGATGAGATTTTTTAGGATTGGCTTGATATCTTGCACAAATACATGTGGCAAATATTATATCAAGTCTACTTGTTGTTAAGTAAAGCAAAGAACCAATAATACCCATGTACTTCTTTTGGTCAACAGATTTACCAGATAAATCTGGTTCAAGTTTAGTAGCAGTGGCCATTGGTGTTTGAATACTAGAACAGTCAGACATGTCAAACTTTTTAAGTAAGTCAAAAACATACGTAGTTTGATTAATGAATATGAAGTGGGAAGTTGTTTAACTTGTAAACCAAGAAAGAATGTTAATTCTCCCATCATACTCATTTCAAATTCAGTTTGCATGATTTTCTCAAAAAAATTACAAATTTTTGGATTTGTAGAATCAAATATAATATCATCCACATATATTTGTATTAAGATCATGTCTTCACCTTCCTTTTTCAGAAATAAGGTTGCATCTAGTGTACCTCTTTTGAACTTAGAATTCAGTGAAAAGTTGTGAGAGTTTCATACCATGATCTTGGTGCTTTTTTAAGTCCATATAGAGCTTTATCTAAGATATAAACATGATCTGGAAATTTCTTGCTAACAAAGCCTTCTGGTTGTTCAACATATACTTCTTCATGAATATTTCCATTCAGAAATGCACATTTACATCCATTTTAAAGACTTTCATGTTTTTGTGCGCTGCATAAGCTAGAAATATCCTAATGAATTCTAACCTAGCCACAGGAGCAAAGGTTTCTTCATAATCTATATCTACTTGTTGACAATCACCCTTGGCTACAAGCCTTGCTTTATTTCTCACAATAATTCCATTTTCATCTTTCTTATTTCTGAAAACACATTTTGTGCCAATAATTGATTTTCCCTTTGGTTTTGGTATTAGTCTCCAGACTTTGTTTCTTTCAAGTTGATTTAGCTAATCTTGCATAGCTAATATCCAGTCTGGATCCTGAAGAGCTTCACTTGGGTTTTTGGGTTCAATACTGCATAAAAAACTCACATAGACACACATTAGTTAGTTATGGCTGATCTTGTTTGTACCCCTTTTGAGACATCACCTATTATTTGATGCATGGGAGACTTGATGTCCATTTGTTCACATTTGGCAATGGTTGAACACATGAGACATTATTTAAGGAGTCATATTCATCAATGATTGCATGTGGTTCAAAATTTAGATTAATTGTTGAATGCAGATCTGAAGTCTCCCCCTCAAATTGAAGATTCTGTACAGGTTCAGAAGGAATAGTCATTGGTTCAGAAATAAGTATTGTGAGTTCAGAAGTGACCTGAATTGGTGCAGAATTAACTTGTACAGATTCAGAAGTAGGATGTTCTGAATTTGAGGTTGAGTTAGGTGGTTTAGAAAGATTTGAGACAGAAGTTTCTACTGAAAATCTGTTCTGGAATAGGTCTAAGAAGAGATGGATTCTGATAATCTGTAGAAACATTAACAGAAACGTGAAATAAATCTTGACACAATGAATCTAAATTTGATTTTAGTAAAAATTTAGATTTAGAAGTTTTATTAGTAAAAACTTGATCTTTGGCAAACCTCTTACTGATTTCTGTCTTTCCAATTCAGAAATTGCTTTGAAATTCAGGTGAGATAACCTTCAGTGCCATAACCAACTTTCTTCTTTCATGGTAGTAGAAATATAACATACTCCTTGCAGTTGACCATCTTTAGTGAAAGTAGCAGTGTAGATATCTCCATCTCTATAGGCTGTTAATTTGTTTAGATTTTCAGAACTAAGAAGATGACAAATGTCAATGTCAAATTGAACTTTGCATTATTTGTTACAGAACTGACTTATGCTAAACAGATTATGGTTGAGACCCTTAACATAGAAAACTTTCATTATAGTGACATCTCCCTTTGTAAAAGTTCCATTCCTCTCACATAGCCTTTTGCATTGTTTGCAAAGCTAACTGTTCCTCCATATCTCTAATGATAGTCAGTTAGTAACTCTTTGTAAGGTGTCATGTGTCTTGAACAACCAGAGTCTAAAACCCTACATGACACATCTGCAAAAACAATTATTGACTTTTAGGTACCCATTTAAGAATGGATCCTTTCAGGTTACCTATGACAGAAGAAATTCTGAATTTAGATTTATCAGAAGTGAATTCAGAATTTTGTTCAGAATTTTGGTTAACAGATTTATCTTTTTTATATTTATAATATTTTCTTTGTGAAAAATTTGCTGAAGAATTCTTGACTAGTTTCTTAGGATTTTTCTTCTTGATGTTGGAATCTAATAGAAAATTATGATGTCCACATTTCAGACAATGAATATCATTCTTAAGAACCTTCAATATCTCAACACATAAGCAAGAATTAACAACATTTATTTTTGGAACAGAATGCTTGCTTTTATTCAAAGTATTGACTCTGTGTAGATCAAATTTCTTAAAAGAAGAAATACTATCTAATTTGTCTTTCTTTGATAGTCTTTCACCTTTTTTGTTCCAAACTATAGTGGATAACTCTATAAAAGATAAGAAATGTGGATTAGAATAAGAAAAACTTTTATCAACATTCTTTTCAACTTTTGAATTATGTTTTTCAGATTTAGAAATGGAAGATTGCCCTTTTTCAAAAACCTTGACTCTTTTGACAAAATCTGAAGAAGATAATGATGATTTTTCTGTTGTTAAGGAAGATGTGTCTTTTAAAGCATTTTTAGAAGCAGTAGAATTAGAACCTACAGAAGAATTTATTTAAGAAGATGTACAATGTTTATATTCATTTTTTCAAGAATACACCATTAAACATTTCTGAGGGTAATTTTTGTTTTTCAGATTTTAATTTCTCTCCCTCAGTCATAGAAGATTTGGATTTGTAAATTATGTATCCATCTTTGTCTATTATTGCAACACTAGGATCATCATCATCATCATCATCAGAATCTGAGGTATTCATTAAATCTGAAAATTTGTTCTGAGTCATATTTGAGGCAAAAAAATTGAAGTTGGAAAATTTCTCTTTATTTTCAGAACTTGATTCATTGATTAGAACTTTCTCAGTTTCTTCATCAGAATTATCAAAAAATATTTCTGAAGTCATCATTATCATTTAAAGATTCAATTTCTGAAAATTCTTCATATATGTCTTCAAGAATTTCTTTAGAATTTATTTTAGTTTGAGCTTCAAAAGTATTATTTGATGTACATTCAGAAGTATCAATTTTTGGAATAACTTCAGATTTTGATTCAGAAGGTACTTCAGAAGTAACTTCAGAAGTATTTGAATCTTCAGACACTGTTACAGAACTTATTTCTGATTCAAAATGTTTTATTGAATCACTTGAGTCAAGAGGTTTTTCATCTGAAAACAAAACTTGTGTTTTGAGAAATGGAATTCTTTTAGGAAAAGAGTGATCAACGGATTTATTTACAACACCTTTCCCTTTCTCATTGAAAATTTTCATATTTGAAACATCATAATCGATCTCTGATTGTTAAGCGATTCACAAAAACCCCATATGAACTTTTTCATGGAAGAAAACCATCTCTGAAATATTTACACATCTTTGGGTGTAAATGTTATATTCTAAATGACAGAGATCATTTAGGAAAGTTTGATCCTAAAGCTGACGATGGGATTTTTCTAGGATACTCTTCAGTGTCTAAATCCTTCAGAATCTTCAACAAGAGAAGACAACATGTTGAAGAATCTATGCATGTCAACTTTGACGAATCACGTCCAATCAGCTTTACTCCTATCCCTGAAGAAAATGAGGAGCTAAATGAATGGATGAGATCTCATTATGGAGAACCTGAAACTTATTTCAGCAGTCAACCAAATGCTAAAATGAATGATGAGTGTCTCCCTGATTTTCCTATTCCGAGTACTGATTCATCCTCAGGGATCAATGTCACTCCTCTTAATCAGATTCATCCATCTGATATCTCTCAAGGAAACTCTTCAGTGAACAACCTAGCTTCATCCTTATCTCCAGAATTGATCTTAAATGATGAAGTCACTGTTGCTGAACCAAACACTAGTATTCCTGAAAGAGAAGTTGCTGAATCTATTGAAGACCAGTCTCCTCAACCCCCCGCTCAACGATGGACTGCAAATCATCCAATAAATCAGATTATTGGTGATCCTAATGCAGGTATCAAAAATCGTAGAGGTTCAGGTAATATATGTCTTTACGTAAATTTCATTTCCCTCTTTGAACCTAAAAAGATCATCAACCTATCTCTGATCCTTGCTGGATCTCTGCCATGCAAGAAGAACTCTCTGGATTTCAAAGAAACAACGTTTGGAACCTTGTCGCTCGTCCATCTGGAAAAAACAGTGATAGGAACCAAATGGGTCTTTAGAAATAAGCTAGATGAAAATGACACTGTAATTCGCAATAAGGGTAGATTGTTGCTCAGGGTTACAGAAAGGAAGAAGGAATTCACTATGATGAGACCTTTGCTCCTGTAGCTAGACTAGAAGCCATAAGACTCTTCTTAGCTTATGCTGCCCATAAAGACTTCAAAGTTTTTCAAATGGATGTTAAAAGTGCTTTTTTAAATGGAAAACTCAGCGAGGAAGTTTATGTTGAACAACCTCCTGGTTTCGCTGACCCTAGTCACCCTGGTCATGTTTTCAAACTTAAAAAGGCTCTCTATGGGTTAAAACAGGCTCCTAGAGCTTGGTATGATACTCTCTCTAAATTTCTCCTTAAAGAAAAATTTACTCGTGGAAAAATTGATCAAACTCTGTTTTTAAGAAAACATAAAGGTCATACTATTCCTGCCCAAATTTATGTCGATGATATTATATTTGGTTCCACAAGACTCAAACTATGTACTCGTTTTGCAAATCGAATGAAAAAAGAATATAAGATGAGTATGATGGGTGAACTAACATATTTTCTAGGTTTGCAGATTAAGCAATCTGACAAAGGTATCTTTATTTGCCAAAGTAAATATGTTAAGGACATGCTGAACAAATTTGATATGAATCAATGCTCAGCGATGAAGACTCCCATGGCACCTCCTCTGACGTTGAACATGGACTCTAATGGAAAACCTGTCAATATCACTGCCTATCGAGGGATGATCGGATCTCTGCTGTATCTTACAGCGAGCCGACCAGATATCATGTACTCTACATGTCTCTGTGCTAGATATCAAGCTGAACCCAAGGAATCTCACCTCATCGCTGTAAAGTGGATCTTCATATACCTGAAAAGAACTCCTAATTTGGGTCTTTGGTATCCCAAAGGCTCAGGGTTCGATTTAATCGGATACTCTGATAGTGATTTTGCAGGTTGCAAAATTGACAGAACGAGCGCCACTAGTGGGTGCAGCTATTTGGTGGTAAGTTGGTTAGTTGGACTAGTAAAAAGCAAAACTCTGTGTCCACCTCCACCGCTGAAGCTGAATACGTTGCCGCTGGTAGTTGTTGTGCTCAAATCCTTTGGATGAGAAATCAACTCAGGGATTATGACCTAAGTCTCTCTAAGATCCCAATATATTGTGATAGTACAAGTGCTATCGCAATTGAAAACAATCCGGTTCTTCACTCTAAAACCAAGCACATTGAGATTCGATATCACTTTATCAGAGATCATGTGATGAATGGTGAAGTAGAACTTCATTTCATACCAACTGAATATCAGCTTGCTGATCTTTTCACAAAGCCTCTTGATGAAACTAGATTTAATCTACTCCTCAGTGAGCTTGGTATGTTAAATGTTGAATAACTTCTCCCTTCCCTGAACTCTGATTCTGTGATACTTGACATCTCTCAGGTATGACTTCTTATCTCCACTCTCTGAATGTTTTCTTTTCAGAGAGTATGTTTTCAAAACAAAAAACCATCAGTAACAATCGTTTATTGTCCATTGATGAGGATTTAAGGATAATGATTAACATTTATTTAATCAAATACTTTCTTTTCAAATAAAAAAGGACACGTCAGACCTTTATCTAACACACGACGGACCATGACGTTTCCTTTCTTCTCCTTTCTAGGGACGTGCGCAGGTCATCATATTTTTTTCTAATAGCTAAAACCGTCGTTTAGTTATCCGTTTCTCTCTCCTCTTGATATTTAAGAAAAATTCTTTTTCTTTTCATTCTTTACGCGCTCATATTACTCTAAAAAGCAAGAACCTTCTCTCGACCTTCAAGCATTCTTCAAGAACACGCACTTGGGCGTTTTTCTTAACAATATTCACTTTCAAGGTTTGATCTAACAATATTCACTTCTTTTCATCTCTTCTTATGATTCTGTTTAAACAAATAATTTTACCATTTTTGTACCAAAACCTGTTCTGGGTTCAAACTTAGAACAGAAGAGCAAACTATTGGTACTTTCTTGATCAACAAGTTTTAAAAAAAAAAAATTAAAATTAAAATAAATAACTAATCTATTTTGTGTTAAAAACACAAGTATTTTGGTCCTTGTTCATCAAAATACTTGTCTTTTTTCTTCTACACATTTTGGTAATTCTTGTACCAAAACCTGCTCTGGTTTATTACTCTTGTATTAAACCATGATTTTCCTCTTTGGTGTTCTAATCTATGAAACAGAAATTGCATCATCAAGCACCAACATGATCGAGAAGGCCCCTGCAAGCAATTTCAGCATGGAACAGGCTACTTTCAAGGCCTGCAACTACCTGGCACTGGTCGACATTCCAGCTGACAAAGCCTACTTCAATGAGGGAGCTACCTTCATCAAAGTGTGTCCTCTGATGTACGCCTCTGTAGACAACCCTATAGGAATCACTGCACACCTACAGGCTCTCTAGTACTCTGCTCAGTGTACCACCGTAACTACGGACAAAGGCAAGAAGATCCCTGCAATTGGCATCTCTATCCCCTCTCTGGGATACTTCTCCTTCACTGTCGGCTTCCTAAGGCATTCTCTCCGCCTCCCCTCCAAGATGAAGACAGAATCTTGGGCCCCTGAGCCCACAGTTGAGCAAATTGACTCCTTCTTGGACTCAATTGGTTACGTCTGGGAGAACCCTAAGCACAAGACGATGGGTTCTAAGATGGAAAAGAAGAGGCTCCCTGCTCGCTGGCAATACCTCTTCACTCAGGTCATTCAATGCCTGAGCTCCAAGACTGGTTCCCATGACCAGGCAAGCAACCATTTCTAGGACATCGGATTTGCTCTCTATACAGGGTACAAGCTGAACTATGCTGACTACATCTTCAGCGATATGTACAACAGGGTAAATGCAGCGAAGAGAAATCAATTCATTCCTTATCCAAGATTTTTCTCTACTATCTTGGAGTTTGCATTCAAGGAGGACTACCCTACTCTTGGAAACCAAAGCTTCTCTTTGGTGGGGAAGAAATCTCTAGAGTTAGAGATTCGTCCAGATGACGCCCCCTACACTACCTACATGCTACGACTTATAGCAGCCGCTGATCCTGTGCCTACCTCACTGCCAAACCCATCAGTGAGTGCCCCCGGCACAACCATTCCCCCCAAGCAAAAGGAACCAACCGATGGTCACAAAAAGCCCATCGCCCAAAAACCCCCTGCAAAGTAAGCCAAGAAGACAGTCTCTCAAAACACTGGTCTCTCTACTTCTGGCGTACTACCAATGTCTCTGCCAACCTCTGCTACAACAACGGCATTTGAGCCCGTTGTCGCTTCTTCAGCGTTACCCACACTTTCAGCGTCTCCGGTCACTGGAGGTATTAGAGTCAGCTCCGCTGAAGCTGCACCAGGTAATACTATCACTGCTTTCTCTACATCTTCTACGCCTTCTTCTTTGGTCCTCACATCAGTACGTGATTCAGAGATAGTTGCCCCTATCTCTGATAATATTCAAATGCACGCTATTCAAACTTCAGCTTTGTTTCGACAATCTGGACATTGGAAAGCCAGTAACACAGGGCCTCATCATACCTCTCACAGGCATGCTCAGACACATGCAAATGATCCTCAGGACATTGCCGTTGCACTTGCTGCACTTAAGAATAATCCTCACGATACTCTTAGGTTATATAACATGTCTTTGGATCATCCATCTTCTAACCCAGAGCTCTTCTTTGCTGCCCTGTCTATGTTGTCACCAGGTACGGCCCTACAGACGTCAGCAACCACCATCTCCACTCAGCTTGCTTCTCCAAGAAGCAAAGGAAAGGGTGCCCAGTGCCAAGCTTCCTCCCTTTTCAGTGGAGATTCCGAAAATCACTCTTCCACAACCTACCTTCCCTGCCATTGACTTTCTTGTCAATGAGTGCACTCAAACCAGGGCTAGGGTGGATAATCTTCAGTACTCTGCCGAATATATTTTTTCCAGACGGTCGCTGGAACACCTGGAATGAAGGCCATGCTGAACAATGTTTTCGTAGACATCCAGGGGTTGAAGGCTGATACCTTGGCCAACTCTCAGGCCATTGATGCGGTTGCCTCTGTCCTCAAAGCCCAAGGCCTAGTGCTTGAGTCTATTCAACAGACTCAAGCTGATTTTATGGATAAGCTTACCAGAATATCTGATGATGGCCCATCCTTCACCTCTGACGATAGGAAGTCCCTGAGCGATGTTCTAACGAATCAGTCCCTGCACTCTAACTCGCTTAGGGATATTGGTTCGAATGTCAAGACTATTGTTGTGTACAACTTCCCTGCTGACAACATCGAGGGGGAGAGATGTGCAAAGAAAATCGCTGATGAGATAATCGGTCAGGCCGCATGCCAGGCACATCGATATCTCCCTACATCCATCAGCAAGAACCCTCAGTCGTCGCTGCTGATGATGAAGATGAAGAAGAAGAAGAAGATGATGATGAAGAGGATGAAACAATTCCCATCCTTAAGGGGATTGATGATGATGATGATGATGATGATGATGATGATGATGATGATATCCCTCCAGGTGCCCTAGAGCACTTTAAGAGAAGTCGACCAGGCAACTTCATGCCTGGTATCAATTACTCAGAGCCTTTAGGGGACGGACACACTCCTTCTCAGGAGTCGTCCAGCCAATCAGGCAAAGGAAAGCAGGTGGTGGATTTTGATGCCACCATTCCTATCTCTGAGGGGGAGACCACTGTAGAGGTAACCCTTCCCCTTGTTACTTTTAACCCTCCAGCTTGTGAACCCCCCACATATCCATCCTCCCCTACTCCAAATTTTGGCTCTGACATAGGTCTCTCACCTTCTCCCGTTCTTAGTGAGTCTAGTCCCCCAAAGGACTCTACTTCATGGAAGGAACCTTCATCTGAAGATCAGTTTATGTATATAACTGACTCTGACTATGAAGATAAAGAAGGCCTTATTCCAATACGCGCGCACAGAGACCTCCAATAAGCGAGGATGAGGAAGAACAAAGGCGAATAAACTTTTTAAAGGAGATTGATGCTAAAAGAATAAAGAAGCCCTTCACTAAACCTGAAAATCCTGTACCTATCAGCATGGTGGATGAATTTTATTTTCTATCTAAGGAAGAGAGAGCTCAAGCTCTGGAAGCACAGAGACTCAGAGATGAGAAGATGAAGCAGACTCAAAACGATCTCGAACTCGCAAGGAAGATTCTCAGGGAAGACTCTGCCAGAGAAGAAGCAAAAAGAAAGATGAACGAAAAAAGCAAACAACTTGCTGAAGCTCTGGTGCAGAAGGAACTAGTGAGAGAGAACATCGATGTAGATTCAATTTTTGCTCAAGAGAAGATTCTAAGTGCTATCTCTGAAGAAGAAACCCGTCACAGAGAAGAAGAACTGCGCTGGTGCTCTGAAAGATTCAACTAGCGAAGCTCTGACTCCAAAATCGTTCGTGCGACTATTGAAGAACGATATTCCAAAAGATATGGTCTGAAGGTTTACGTACGAATGTACAGACAAACAAGATGTGAAAAAGAAGAAGCACAGTTCTTAAAGTTCTTTGGATACTCTGAATGGCTAGAGATCAGAGATGCCATTCAGGGTTCCAAATCAAAATTCAAAGACGTGGTAGAAAAAGGACTGGATCAATTCTTGCAGAGAATGTCTCAACTAGTTCAAATCCCTCCTCTCCCTGAAACTTCAAAGAGAAGAAAGTCTGCAGGTGGTCCCTCTTCGAAGAATGAGCATGAAACCAAGTTCAACTATGAAAGCATTCTTGGCCACCTGGAAATCCCTGATGTCTCAATGTTGAACTCTTCGCTCCCTCAAGACCGACGCTATGAAGAAAGTGAAATCATCACACTCCCTGAACCAGGTATGGTTTATTTGGATAATGAAAGGATCTTAGGACTTTTCATAAACTCAGAAGTCAGCAAGGCTCCCTCAGCTTTCATCAAGATCATGCATCACTACTGTTGGTCAGACTCCCCTCTGATGAATAGACAGAAGATGATCTATGAAAAGGAATTACAAAGAAGACATGAGCGAATCTCTAATTAGCTTTTCCATTTCCTTTAATACTTCAGTGTAATGTGCTTTTACTTTATACTTGTATTTTCATTTTCAAATTATTAATGAAATTCAAATGAAGTACTCTACTCCACTTGTGTGCTGAAAAGATCCCTTAAAATAGTAAATGGGACAATGAACATAAGAGTTCTATTCTTTCTTACAAATTTAACTCACTGACTGTTTTCACTCTGAAAATAAAATCAGTGAATGTACTTAAAGCCTTTACTTGTAACTTGAGATTTCATCCTTATAAATGAAACTCAATAGTTCAAATAGAATAGCTGAAAAAGATCTCAAAGATTTTTTCTTAAAACTTTTACTTAGAAACTTTTAAGTCCCTACAAATCTCTTCAAGCAATTTTCTTTTATTGCTTAATCATAATAAAATAGGGGAGATTGTTGATCATAACTCCTCTCAGTGATTTGAATATGATTCCTTTATATACTCAGTGAAAATCCCATTTATAGACTCAAGTTCATTTCAGCGATAGCATACGCTGATTACCATCAGCGATCGCTGAAATCTCAGGAACCTTAAGTCTATCTCTGAAGATCTGAAGATCAGCTATCACACCAGAAAAACATTCAGCGAAAGTCTGTTAGACCTAAGAAGTATGAACCATAAGATGGAAGTACGATATGACGTGGCACACTCTTACCTCATACGTCTCCGCTTACAACTGAATTCTGTTATACGCTCCTACCTGCTGACGTGTCAGTTTGTAATTGGTTAGCTTGTTGACTTTACATTCATTGTAATAGTATAAATAGATTAAGTCTTTGAATGTAAATGTTGTCGATTAAATAACATACTTTTGGAGATCATTTTGTGCATCTAATTCCTGTATTTTGTAATCGATCATCAAGGTTATCAATACAATCTCAGTCTGTTCTTCATCTCTTATTACTTACTGTTTGTTTGATTATTACTGTTGTTAATTGAGTTGAATTGCTTCCGCTTGCACTTTGATTCTCAAATCTCTCAATTAACTATTTAGAAAGGGATCTGGGTTCTAACAATTGGTATCAGAGCCATCTAATCAATCTATTGATTATTTGAACTCTTCCATTTGGAGAAATCCCTCTTCTACAGTACAGTATCTTTCAGTTTCATACTACTGTTCATAACTCTTCCCTGTTCTACGAGAATTTGTTAAATCTCATAATAATTTTCTCCAAAATAGTGGTAAGTGTAGTTAATTTTGAAGGATATCAACCTGTTTTTCGAGTCAATTGGAATTTAATTGTTCTAAATTTCATATAATCGTCAAAAAAAATTTCTCTCTGTTCTCTGTCATAAATGCCAAATTCATATCTGAATGCTGTTTACACCTCTGGTTCTCTAACCAAACCTCCTACTCTTGTTCGTGGTGAATATCCACAATGGAAAATTCGAATGATAAATTTTTATGAAGGATTGGATATTGAACTCTATCCTATTGTTCAAAATGGTCCCTTCGTACCAATGACTACAGTTCCAAGAATTTCTGATGAGGAAAAGGCCAAAGTAGAACTCGCTAAAATGGCAAAAACTCTTCTTATCATGGCTATTCAAAATGAGATTTTTCAATCTCTGGATTCCTGTGATACTGCCAAAGAATTATGGGATCAATTAGAAAACCTTCTGGAAGGTGGTGCTAAAATGAAGAAAAACAGAAGAGCTCAAGCTCTGAACGAGTATAATAGCTACCAAGCCAGTCCTGAAGAGTCTCTGGAACAGACCTATCATAAATTTATTTCCTTAATAAATCTATTTAAAAGATGTGATATCATTCGATCACAAGAAGACAACAATGTTCTATTTCTTAAACGTTTGAATTCTGAATGGTCAAATCTTTCTATGTCCTTCAAGCAAATCAAGATCTTGAGCAATGGTCTATGCATGATGTTTTTGGTACATTGCAAGCCCATGAGAAAGAGGTTGTTCAGAAGAAAACAACTATAGGTGGACCTCTGGCCTTGATCTCTGAAACTAAGGGATCAACCAGAAGGAGAAATGAAGAAAGGAGAGGAAAAAGCAAGGCCTTCTTATCAGAGGCTATTCCAGAGAATGATTCTGACCCTGATGATGAAATCAAAGCCTTTGCTGATTTTTTGGCTTTTATTACCAAACAATTCACTCATAGGTTTGGGAATAGACCATTTCAGGGGAACAGAAGATATGATCGATCTACTATTTCTCCCAAACAAGAGATTCAGAGAGCTGAGAAATCTGATGCTGAGAAGAAAGAAGATGAGATGAAAAAGAAGGATGTGTGCTACAGATGTGGCAACCCAGGACATTATTATAAGGATTGTAGAGGAACTCTTGATAAAGACAAGACGTACTACAAGAACAAATATAAGTACAATGTCACTGAAAGAGCTCATTATGCAGAGAAAGAAAACTGGCAAGGAGATGAGTCTAGCGGTGATGAGACCATGTTTTGTGGGATGGCAAAGACAAATGAGTCAGAAGATCAACCTTCTGAATCACCGGTTAGTACTTTCTCTGAATCATCTGAACTTGAAAACACAATTGTGCTTTTATGAAACAATTTTGAAGAACTAAAACAAAAGCTCACATTTGAAAAGAAATTACGAAAAGGCATTGAAAAAACTCTTTCTACAACACAAAGGGAAAGAGATATTTATAAAAGGGAGATGGACATTTTAACAGAAGAGAAACTGGAACTTAGCACTGAAAAAGAAAGGATTTCCATCACCTTAAAAAATACTGAAGTTAAGCTCAAAAATGAGAACTTAACTTTTAAAAAACTTTTGGAAGAAAAAGACAAGGAGATTCAAGCTAAAGAAAGTGACAGATTAAATTCTGTAGCACTTAAAAATTATTTTCAAAAAGAGAGAGAACTTTTACATGTTGAACTTCAAAATAAAAGGCTACAAATCAAAACATATTTGGATGCCCAAAAAGTTCACGACAAAATTAATACACAAGTAGGGATATCTGGAATTGGTTTTGAGGATTTAGATCCCTACACGTGTGAGAAAAGCTCTACCTTAGATTATGTCTTCTGTATGGGACAAGAACAGAAACCAGTGTTTCCAAGTTTATGTGAACAATCACTCTTCAAACGATCAAAACTTGAAAATGGTCATCATAAACGAAAACTCAAGTTCAAAAATATTATATACTCATCTGAAAAAATGAACGTGGATCTGAATAAGATTCAGAAGAAAGATGACATTTTCAAATTTGGCTTGAATGATCATGTAACTTTGAATCCAGAAGCTGATGCTTTTATCCTACACAAGTAGAAGAAGAGTTACGACTTAGCTTTGAAAATGACATTCTCTCAACTCTGGATGAATGTTGTAAACTTGAAAATGAAAATATTCTGAAAAACTCTTCAGAAAACAATACAGAGATATTTCCTTGTTCTTTAATAGACTTGCAACTTTCTGAATCTCAAGATCATTTGGAAGTAATCACATATCCTTGGGAGACTGATGATCAAGGTGAACATTTCTTTGATAATTCTGAAAAGTATTTTTCTAAATTAGAAAATCATTCTTCATCTATTTACATCAAGTCTCCAGAGGTCATTAAAAATAAGGATGCCCCTTTCTTATATTGTAATGAACCTCAGGAAGTCAGAACCTCTAATAAAAATGTTGGAAAACATCCCAGTGGCATACCGATACTCTCTGCTTCTGTAATATGACAGAGAAAATATGTATCTATTCATCCAGATTTCATAGGAATGTGTCTTAAAGCCAAATCTTGTCTTGAACTTGAGAAAGAAGAAAATCTCAAAATTATTTTGAAAAATAAACAATCTCCGAAATCCAATCTTCCAAAGTTTACTTATGTTCAAAAGGAAAAATGGACATCTAATATCTCTGCTCCTGTTTCAGTAACTTCAAAAGCTCCTAAGAAGGTAACTCAGAAGAAGCCTCCGCTGAAGAACATTTCAGATTCTCAACATAAGTCTAGTCTACATAGGAAGTTCTATAGAACTACTGATACTAGAAAAAGACAATATTAAGAAAAATTGTAGGTCTCATTATCTTAATGAAAATTCGATGAAATCTTTTCTGTCTCAGAATTCTGAATGTTTTTCTATGTTCTTAAAATTGAAACAATTTTTCTTGAGGACCTCTGATCAGTCAAATGCTAATTTCTTTTACTGGAAAAATAAACAAAAGAAAAACAATAAGATTCAAACTGCAAAGAAGAATCCTCAAACCTCTGCTAAATCAAATCCAGAGCAAGTTAAAAGATCTGACAGACCCAAAACTAACATTAAAGGACCCATAATGCGATGGGTACCTAAAAAACTCTGATTGATTGCAGAAGCAGCATATGCATATCTAGTATCTTGACTCTGGATGCTCGAGGCATATGACTGGAACGAAAAACTTACTCTCCCAATTCAAAGACAAAAGTGGTGGGGCTGTAACGTTTGGCGATAACGGTAAGGGTCAAATAAAGGGCTATGGTACTTTACAAGAAGCTAATATTACCTTATCTAAAGTAGCTCATGTTTCTGGATTGAAACATAACTTGCTAAGTGTAAGTCAACTTTGTTATTCCAAAATCGTTGTGGTATTTGATGAAAAACATTGTTACTTATTTTCTAAGGCAGGTGAGGAACTCTAGAGAGCTAACAGAACAGGTGTTAGACATTGAAAGTATGAACCATAAGATGAAGAACATGACGTGGCACATACATCCAGTATGTGTACCCGTTTACAGCTTATCAGTTAGTTATACGCTCCAATCTCATACGTATCAGTCTTTAATAGGTTAGGTGATTGAATTTTACATTTTGTTATTGTATAAATAGATCTTTTCTCTTTATGTAAAAGTTGTCGATCTGAGTACTATTATTGTGAAGAACTTACTGTGCGTAATTCCAAGTATTTGTAATCGTGATTCAGGTTATAATACAAAGTTAATCTATTCTTCATTCCTTTACTGTTCTTATTACTGTTGATTATTCAATATTAATTGCTTCCGCTTATATTCTGATATATAAACCTCATCGATTAATCATTGAAGAAGAAATCTGGAACCAACAATTGGTATCAGAGCCATCTAATCAATTTGTTGATTATTAGATCTCCTTAATTTGGAAATTTGTCTCTTCATTTATTCAGTAATTTCCTGTTTTAACTATTGTTCTTAATTCCACCCTGTTCTACGAGATTTTATTAATTCATAGTAATTTTCTCCAAAAACGGTGGTAATTGTAGTTAAAATTTTGAAGAATTAGTAAGACGATCATTCTGTTATTCAATTCAACTGAAGTTTAATTGTTCTAAATTTCAAATCAATTTTTTATTATATTCTTCTCGATTCTCTGTTTTCTACGAATACAATGGCAAATTCAAATGTGAATTCTGTTTATACCTCCGGATCACTGACAAAACCTCCTACTCTCATACGTGATGAATATCCTAAATGGAAAATACGAATGATAAATTTGTATGAAGGACTGGATGCTGGTCTATTTCCAATCATTCAAAATGGTCCTCTGGTTCCCATGACCACCATTCCGTGATTTCCAGCAACAGCCAATACTGATGAGATTCCTGCTAGGCAAGTTCCGAAGCTAAAAGGAAACTGGTCTGATGAAGAAAAAACCAAAGTTGAACTAGCCAAAAAGGCTAAAACTCTTCTTATCATGGCTATTCCAAATGAGATTTTTCAATCTCTGGATTCCTGTGATACTACCAAGGAATCGTGGGATCAATTAGAAAATCTTCTGGAAGGTGGTGCTAAAATGAAGAAAAACCGAAGAGCTCAAGCTCTGAACGAATACAACAGCTTCCAGGCCATTGCGGATGAATCTCTGGAACAGACTTTTCATAGATTTAATAATCTGATAAATCTATGCAAAAGATGTGATATTATTCGATCAAAGGAAGACAATAATGTCTTATTTCTAAAGAGATTAAATCCAGAGTGGTCAAACCTCTCTATGTCCTTACAAGCAAATCAAGATCTTGAGCAATGGTCTCTACATGACGTATTTGGCACTCTTCAATCCCATGAGAAGGAGGTTGTACAAAAGAAAACAACTATAGGTGGACCTCTGCCTTTGATTTCTGAATCAAAGGGAACTACCAGAAGAAGAAGTGAAGATAGAAGAGTGAAAAGCAAGGCATTCATGTCAGAAGCTCCTCCCGAAGAAGATTCTGATTCTGATGATGAAATAAAGGCATTTGCTGATTCCTTGGCTCCTATAACCAAACAGTTTACAAACGGTTTTGGAAATAGGTTGTTTCAAGGAAATAAAAGGGTTGATCGTTCTTCTACCTATACTTCTAAGCAAGAGGTTCAGAGATCCGAAAAGACTGAAACAGAGAAGAAGGTAGAGGAAATGAAGAAAAAAAAGATGTATGTTACAGATGTGGCAAGCCAGGTCACTACTCAAAAGATTGCAGAGGTTCAAAGATTTGAAAAGACAAAAACAAATACAAGTATAATGTCACTGAAAGAGCTCACTATGCTGAGAAAGAGAACTGGCTCGAAGATGAATCCAGCGGTGACGAAGCCATGTTCTGTGGAATGGCAAATACAAATGAATCAGAAGATCTGCCTTCTGAATCACCGGTTAGTACTCTTTCTGAATCATCTGAACTTGAGAATACAATTGTGTTTTTGTCAAATAATTTTGAGGAACTTAAACAAAATCTTACAATTGAAAAGAAGATGCAAAAAGACATTGAGAAAACTCTTTCCACAATACAAAGGGAAAGAGATATTTATAAAAGAGAAATGGATATCTTAACAGAAGAGAAACTGGAACTGGACACTGAAAATGAAAACATTTCTAAAACCTTGAAAGACACAGAAGTTCTGTTAAAAAAAGAGAATTTAAGTTTTAAGAAACTTCTGGAAGAAAAGGATAAGGAGATTCAAGTAAAGGAAAGTGACAGATTAAATTATGTAGCACTTAAAAACTACTTTCAAAAGGAAAGAGAATTTCTATACATTGAACTTCAAAACAAAACGCACGAGATCAAAAACATATCTGGATGCTCAAAAAGTTCATGAGAAAATAAGTACACAAGTAGGAAGATCTGGAATCGGTTTTGAAGATTTAGATCCCTACACGTGTGAAAAGAAGTCTTGTTTAAACTCTGTTTTTCATATGGGACAACTACAGAAGCCTTTCCAATTCTTTATGAACAATCATGCTTTAAACGATCTAAATTTGAAAATGGTCATCATCAACGAAAGCTCAAGTTTAAAAATATTATATACTCTTCTGAAAAGACTAACGTTGATCTAAATAAAATTCAGAAGAAGGATGATATTTTCAAGTTCGGTTCAAGTGTTCTTATAAAGTTGAATCGAAAGGCTGATGCGTTTATTCCTACTAAAGTAGAAGAAGAATTAAGACTTAGTTTCGGAAATGATATTCTCTTGACTCTGGATAATTGTTTTAAACTTGAAAATGACAGTAAACAAAGAGAGTTAGAAAACAATCCATAAATCTTTCCTTGTACCTTTACTGATTTAAATATTTCTGAAGTTCAAGAGGATTTAGAAGAAATCTCATATCCTTGGGAAAATGATGATCAAAGTGAGCATTTCTTTGACAATTCAGAAACATATCTTTCTCACTTTGAACATCTATCTCCTATCTATGCTAAAACTCCAGAGGTTATTAAGAATAAAGACGCCCCATTTCTATTTACTAATGAATCTCTGGAGATAAGAGCTTCTGAAATGAATGTTCAGAAACATTCAAGTGAAATTCCGATTTTCTCTGTTCCTTCTGAACAACGAAAACCTTTTTTCATACATCCAGATTTTATAGGCATGTGTCTGAAAGCTAAGTCTTGTCTTGAACTTGAAAAAGAGGAAAAACTGAAAAAGAAGATCCTTATCCAAACTCCTAAATCTTATCATCCAAAACTTTCTGATGTCCAGAAAGGTAAATGGAAATCTAATCTCTCTGTTCCTGTTTCAGTAAATCCAAAAGCTTCTGAGAAGGTAAATTTGAAGAAATCACAGCTGAAGAATATTTCAGATTCTAAACATATGTCTAGTCTAGATAGGAAGTTCTTTAGAACAACCGATACTAGAAAAGACAGTCTTAAGAATAATTGTAATTATCATTATCGCAATGAAAATTCAATAAACTCTTCTATGTTTCAGAATTCTGAATGTTTTTCCTTATTCTTAAAATTAAAACAATTTTTGTCACGGAATTCAAATCCATTAAATGCAAACTATTCGTACTTCAATAAAAATAAAACCAAGAAAAACAGAAAAACAAAATTACAAACAATCAGTCTTTATCTTCTGTTAAAACAAATCAAGTGCAAATAAAAAAAGGCTGATAAAAGAAAAACTAACATTAAAGGACCCATAATGATATGGGTACCTAAGAAACTCTGATCTTGATTGCAGAAACAGCGTGTGCATATCTGGTATCTTGACTCTGGATGCTCAAGGCACATGACTGGTTCACGAAACTTACTCTTCCAATTCAAAGACAAGAGTGGTGGAGCTATAACGTTTGGTGATAATGGTAAGGGTCAGATTAAGGGCTACGGTACTTTACAGGAAGGTAACATTACCTTATCAAAGGTCGCTCATGTTTCTGGATTGAAACATAACCTCCTAAGTGTAAGTCAACTCTGTGATTCTAAAGTACTTGTAGTATTTGATGAAAAACATTCTACTTATTTTCTAAAGAAGGTGAGGAACTTTGGAAAGCAGACAGAAAAGGTAACCTCTATATGATGAATTTTACCTCCAAGGATGGTAAAGAAACCTTATGTCTTATCTCTAAAAAGAGTGAAGTTGCATGGCTCTGGCATCATAAAATGTCTCACTTAAACTTTGATAATCTTGAGATGCTTGTAAAACATAATCTGGTAACTGGACTTCCAGAAGTTCATTTTCAAAAAGATCACTTCTGCCATGCATGTGAAATGGGAAAGATAAAACGAGCATCTCATAAAACAAAAAGTGATCACTCATGCATAAGACCTCTGCAATTGTTACATGTCGATCTCTGTGGTCCCATTGCAATTCAGAGTTTTTCTGGTAAAAACTATATACTGGTACTTATTGATGAATTTTCCAGATATACTTGGCTTGCTTTTTTTCGACAAAAGTCAGATGTACCTGTCGTACTCTAGAATATGATGACCAGAATTCAAGTTCTTCTAAACCAAAATATTCAACAGCTTAGAAGCGATAATGGTACTGAATTCAAGAATGCCAAGCTTGAAACGTACTTTGCTGCAAATGGAATTACTCAGAACTTCTCTGTTGTATGCACTCCTCAGCAGAATGATGTCGTTGAACGTCGCAACCGAACCATGGTAGAAGCAGCCAGAACGATGCTTGCAGCTTTTGGACTCCCCATTCACTTTTACTAGGAATCATTCCATAATCGTCAAGAGGCATCTCAAAACCTCTTATGAGCTTATTAACAAAAGAAAACCATCTGTCAAATTCTTTCATATTTTTTGTTGCAGGTGTTTTATCTTAAATGATAGAGACAAACTTGGCAAGTTTGATCCAAAATCAGATGAAGCTAAATTCTTAGGCTATTCTTTAAATTCCAGATCTTTTCGTGTTTTTAACTTACGAACAAAAACAGTTATGGAAAGAATTAACATTGATTTTGATGATCAAACACAACTGACTTTTGAATATTCCTCTTCAGAACTCAAACTTAATACTATCACCTCTGACTATCTTTCAGGATCCAGAGAATTCGAGATTGATGCTATTTTTCAAGATTTTCTGGGCGAAGAAATATTGTCAGAATCAACTCCATCTTTGAGCATACCTGAAGTTCTTCAAGCCTCTGGCATAACTCTTTCTGGTCCTACTTCTTCTGAATCAAACTCTTTCTCTCCTGTTCTATCTGATTGTTCAGAAGTTTCTTCTGTTCCATCATCTGAGGGGGAGACGTTAGCAGCAAGAGACTCAGAATTAGTATCTCCAGAAGAAGTCATTTCATCTTCTCCAGAAGACGTCATTTCATCTTCTGACATAGAAGTTCAGGCTCAACCAATACCACAAACAAGGATGAAGAGATGGATTAAATCACACACTTCAGATCCTATCATCGGTAGTCCTTCTGAGGGTGTCAAAACACGTTTTGCTACAGCAAATAAAGCTTTTTATGTCAACTTTCTTAGTATGATTGAATCCAAGCAAGTTCATGAAGCCTTAGTTGAACCTAGTTGGGTAGAAGCAATGCAGGAGGAGTTACGTCAATTTGAACATAACAAAGTTTGGAACTTGGTACCATTACCAAAATGCAAGGTTGCTATTGGTACTAAGTGGTTCTTCAGAAATAAAAAGGATGAAGACGGAATTGTGATTAGAAACAAGGCTCGTCAGGTGGCAAAAGATTATTGTCAAGAAGAAGGCATTGATTACGATGAAACCTTTGCTCCTGTTGCAAGACTGGAGGCGATACGACTTTTTCTGGCATTCTTTGCTTACAAAAACTTTAAAGTATATCAAATGGATGTTAAATGTGCATTTCTAAATGGAAATCTCAAAGAAGAAGTGTATGTTGAACAACCTGCTGGCTTAAAAGATGCAAGATACCCAGAATATGTCTATCTCCTTGACAAAGCTCTGTATGGCTTAAAGCAAGCACCCAGAGCCTGGTATGAACGTTTATCCAAGTTTCTGATCAGCAAAGGGTATGAGAAAGGTAATATTGATACCACATTTTTCATCAAAAGAGGCAAAGATATGTTAACTATTGTTCAAATTTATGTAGATGACATAATTTTTGGCTCTACTCATCAAACAAAAGTTGATTTGTTTTCTAAATTGATGGAAACTGAATTTGAAATGAGTATGATGGGAGAACTAACATTCTTTCTAGGTCTCCAGGTTAAGCAAAGTACCTCTGGTATCTTTATTAATCAAGCAAAATATGTCTCTCACATGTTAAAGAATTTTCATTTTCAGAATTCATCACCAATGAAAACACATATCTCTTCTAGTATGAAACTAGGTCCTGATCCTTCTGGGAAACCAGTTGATATCACAGGCTACAGAGGTATGATAGGTTCTCTTCTGTACTTAACTGCAAGTAGGCCTAATATTATGTTTGCTACTTGTCTTTGTGCTTGTTATCAAGCCAAACCAAAAGAATCCTATTTGGTTGCTGTCAAAAGAATTTTTAGATAAAGGGAACTCCTTTATTGGGTCTCTGGTATCCTAAAAACTCTGGGTTTCATTTAATGGCATATACAGATTCTGATCATGCAGGTTGTAAGCTGGACAGAAAAAGTACTTCTGGTAGCTGTCACCTTCTGGGTAATCGACTTATCAGCTGGACATCCAAGAAACAAAATTTTGTTTCAACACTACCGCAGAAGCTAAATATGTTGCTGCTGCTAGTTGCTGTTCACAAGTTATTTGGATGACGACTCAACTCAGAGTCTATGGTCTGATTTATGATAAGATTCCCATACTCTGTGATTCTGAGAGTGCAATTGCCATTACTAAAAACCCAGTTCAGCACTCCAAAACAAAGCATATTGATGTCAGGTATCATTTTATCAAAGATCACGTAGAGAACAACACAATAGATATGTATTTTGTCTCTACTGGTTACCAACTAGCTGATATTTTTACAAAAGCTCTAGATGAGAAGCGTTTTAATTTTTTAATCAGCAAGTTGAGGATGATAAATATGTAAATCTTACTTTTCAGAGATTAATCAGAGACCTCTGATCGTTTCTGGGTTTCCTCCAGAAGCATTCAGAGACCTCTGATCGCTTCTGACGAAAATATGATTCTGTTTCTTGCGCTTTTTATTCCTTTACATCCAAGTGATAATAGAAAGGAAGCAGCTCTTGAAAAGCAAAGGGGGAGTTTTCCATTCAAAGGGGAGTTCATCACTCAAGGGGGAGTTTACCATTCCAGGGAGAGTTTACTTATCAAGGGGGAGTATTACAAAGTCTAACTTTGGTAAGCTGTCTTCTGAATTTTTTATTTACTTTAAGTTTCTTCTAAATCTTCTTATTCTGTGTTTTTCTTGCCTTCAAGGTTTCTCAGAATGTTTTATGATTCATTTCAAATTTATTCTAGATAATGATTCTAAGTTGACATCTTTTTCAAATTACTTTTCTTTGATTCAATATTTTCTAAAATTTCTATTGAATATGTATTTTTTATTAACTCTTGCCGTCAAGGTTATTCAAAATCTATATATTCAATTTTAATTTTTTTTTCTTATTCTCTTCATGGAAAATTAAACTTTCATTTGGTTCAAAACATTTTTCTATTTACCGAATGACTGATTTTAGATTTAAATAAAAAGATTTATTACTCTCAAAATTGTTTTAGTCACTTAAAATGACAATTTTAGTTGATTAATTGACAATTTTGTTATTAATTTCTTTTTATTTTACTTTTGAGATAATCAATCGATTTTAAGCCGATAACCCTTCAGTTATCTCTTTCAAATATAGTGATTTAATCGTCACTAGCTCACCTTCTTACTTTCCACGTGTCACCCAACGTGTGACTGCATGTATCCACGCCTGCGTGCTTACCTCATCATTTCTGAACCGTTTTCTCCTACTCCCAACACTAAAACCTCTTCCTATTCCAAATTGTTCTCTCTCTCTCTCATATAAAACCCCCAAATTTCAGAAACTCATCTTCTTCTTCACAACTGTTACTGCTCAAACTCTCCTATTTCACGACTTTACTCACTAGCTTACCCAACTCTCATCAATGGCTTCTCGTATTGATCCAACTCTCAACAATGACGAAGGACGTCTCGTCGATTCCACTGCAGATAGTGCACCATTTGTCAAACTGCCATTAAAACCGAACAATGTGCAGGTTCTTCTTGATCCAAACACCTACCAGGCCGAGTTCAAAATCATGGTCGAATTCCTCCAACAGCATCCATTTAATCGAGCCCTAACTCTGACAAATTCAAATGTCCCTGAAATCTATGTTCAGGAAGTTTGGCAATCGATCTCCATTGGTGATGAAGAAACTTTGATTGGAAATTTCAGCCATCCAGATCAACCTGAAAATGCTGTGGAGATACCCATCACCAAGAAGAAATTAGCCAGGTATTTTCAATTACCCCAATCACAGGTACAAATTGATGGTGATTTAATGCCAAATCCAGCCCTAGAATCAAATTCATCTGCTGAAGCTCTGCTATCCTTTATCCATTTCCTTGGCTACAACGAACCCCTAACCAAACTGTCCGAATTTAAGAGAAAGCAGTTACCCCCAATGTGGAATCTCCTTGTTTCCATTCTGAACAAGAGCCTCACTCACATGTAAAATTGGGTCTCTCGATCAAGCTAGCAGAAACATACTGACCATCATGTATGGTAAGTACTTCAACCGCCCTTTGGATTATACAAGCCTCATCTTCTAAGAAATCCTGTTGTGCACACTAAGGTATCTCATCAAACTCAAGGAAAACCTCACCCAGCCTTAATGTTTCCACGATTTTTATCCCTGGTTACCTATCCTGCAATTGGGGCACTTAAAGCTCCATTAGTTCAACCTTTCTACAAAATCGCCTCAATGAGCTCTCATCGGCCAACTATCGACCGCAATGGGTATTCCTCTCCAAGGGAACTTTCCAGGTACATGCTAAACCTAATTCCATCTAGCTCTTCTTATCTTCACTCTTATAGAAGCTCTATGGTTTTCTCAGAACAGAGAATTCCTACCCAGAGCATTTTGAGCCAGTTTTAGGTGGTGAGGGGTCAAGTGAGGCTGAGGTTGAAAATAATATGAGTGACCATACGAGTGGTTCTACCCATGTCGACCTCTTGATGAAAGAGGGTACTGAAGATGTCCAAAGAGACACATTTGAGCGAATCTCTCCTACATCCCAAAGGGTAACCTCAATTGTTGAGGTAGATGCTTACACATCTACACTCATTGACTAAGGACAACCCAGTCTAATCCACCCAGAAACCATCCATTTAGAGGATACTTCTCAATCCTCTGAATCAAGCACTGCTGGGGAAAGCACCTCCTCTTCATCATTCTCTCAAAAGGATGATGATGAATATATAAGAGTTCCATCGCCCCAGAACTCGCCTATTCCCACAGAAAATGTCAATGTCTCTGTGACCGACACTGTCTTAAAAAACACAGAAGATGCGTCCACATTTTCTGATAGTTTAGCCGCTGATGAAATCCTATCAGAGGGGTTACAGCATCAGGATGCACCTCTTACCAGAGTGTTTTCACTTTTTCAAGGTAAGCACTCTGAGTTTAGCTCCCCATCCTCTGATGATCGGGATAAAGCTAACACTTTCAGAACAACCGAAGAGGTGCCTATTAATAACAGCCCTCGAAGACAGGTTGGAAGTCCCTCCATAATCAACGTACAAACAGGTGTGAAAGAGGGCCTCTCTGAACGCGAGAGTAAAGGGGCTCCATGTGTTGGAGATGCACCAGTTACACCTTCTGAGTTTGTCACAAATGCAGCGTTTCAGGCATTTGCTGATAAAATTCAGAGATCTGTGGAAGATCTAAAATTATCCGTCTCTAATAATCATACTCTTCTTTTGGGCATCAAAGCTGAACAAGCCAATCAAGCTGCTATTTTACAAGCCATTCAAACGGTTCTCTCTGACAATTCAGAGGCTCAGAAGAAATACTTTGATGACCAGTTCAAACATCTGCATGAAGGAATCAACGCCAATGTTGATGCTATCTTCCACATACCGGACTCTCTCCCAACCTCTGAAGTTACCATCTCTATGGCAGAATATAGTTCTCTGGTTGCTGATTTACATAAGATTATGAAATCCGTAACTCCTTCTGATGATCCTTCAGGCACTACTCTGGTTAAGAAGTCAGACATGGCTATTTTTCAAAAAGCCATGGTTGACAGAATGAATGCCATTTCTTCAAAGTTTGCCTCAAAGACAACGACTTCAAATGTTGATCAGAAGCTCTCCTCAATGGAAACCACTCTTTCTCAACTTACAACTCCGGTAAGTTCTATATCTGATGCATTCACCGCCAAGAAAAAGGCTAAGGAAGAACGAGCTCGCAGACGAGCAAAGCTTACACGAAAAAGGTCTGAGGATCAGGATCCTGATTCTCAGAAAGGGGAGAAAGAACCAGAAGCCAAGAAAGCCAAATCTACTACCAACGCAGAAAGCTCAAATCCAACTACATCTACTCCTTCTAACAAACAACCACCACCTTCTTCCAAGCAAACTCCTTCTCCATTGAAGCAGCGATAGCCAAAGAAAAAGAAGCAAGGGCCAAAGCCGAGGCATCAAAAGCTAAAGTTGAAGCTTTAAATAAAAGAAGGGAAGAAGAAAGAATAGAAGCTGAACGCAATGCAAAAGCTGAAGCTGAAAGAGCCTCTGCAGATGAAGCAAGAGCACAAGCAGAAATTGAAAAAGATGAATGAGCAACTGCTGAAGGATCATCAAGTCGAACTGCTGAAAATAGAGAAAAATTGTAGAGACCTGGAAGAATTGATCTTCCAATTCTGGTAATCACAAAAAGGCACATGTATGCTCCTATAGACCAGAAGATCTATCTTATGTTACCCAGCTTCTCAAACGCCTATAATGTAAGTGATGCTGTAAAAGATAAATTCATGGCACACAGACAAGCAAGAAAAGATGTTTATACCTCTGTCCCAATCAAACGGATCTCTGCTATAAAACACTCACAATTTGAAGATACAGAAATCTGGTACACGATTTATGAAGTTATCAGAGAACACAATAAGACTTATTACTTCTGTGATAATGATCTTCTGTCTATCTTTCCCTCTGATCTCATCTTTCTGGAGAATTTCATGAAGGTTCAAATGACCAAAAGAAGTGATAACCAAGATCAAATCGCCTACTCTCGGATCATTCAATGCATGAAGTCCTTCATAAGATACAAGAGACGGGTAGATTTTCAAATAGGGATCAATTACAATGTTGATAACCTAGCCATCTCTGCTCCTAATTAAGATTTAGAACGCATAAATACCATGATAATTGGCAGAGTATTGATTAACCCAGAGGAAGGAGTAATCTCTAAAAGGCCAGACAGAAGGAGTTTCTTCAGAATCAAAGAAGCTCATAAATATTCATCAGAGGTTGTATGCATTGCAAGTTACATCTCTGTTGGTATCAACAATCATGATCCTCAAGTACTTGAAAAGATGATCAACAGGCTTTCCAGTTTATTATCAATCAGAGAGGTCATCAACAAGATTGGAAAGATCCTCTCTGAAGTTGCTCCTTTCTGAACAGACTTCATTCTTCTGATTTCATAATTAGGGGGAGATTGTTATACACTGAAAGTAGATTGTTAGACATTGAAAGTATGAACCATAAGATGAAGAACATGACGTGGCACATATATCCATCATGTCTACCCGTTTACAGGTGATTAGTTAGTTATACGCTCCAATCTCATACGTGTCAGTCTGTAATAGGTTAGGTCATTGACTTTTACATTCTTTTATTGTATAAATAGATCTTTTCTGTTTATGTAAAAGTTGTCGATCGGAGTACTCTTATTGTGAAGAACTTACTGTGCGTAATTCCAAGTATTTGTAATCATGATTCAGGTTATAATAGAAAGTTAATCTGTTCTTCATTCCTTTACTGTTCTTATTACTGTTGATTATTCAATATTAATTGCTTCCGCTTACATTCTGATATATAAACCTCATCGATTAATCATTGAAGAAGAAATCTGGAACCAACAATAGGGAATCTATATATGATGAATTTTACATCCAAGGATGGTAAGGAAACTCTCTGTCTTATCTCCAAACAGAGTGAAGTTGCGTGGTTATGGCATCATAAAATATCTCACTTAAACTTTAACTCTCTTGAAATGTTTGTAAAACAAAAGTTAGTCACTGGTCTTCCAGAAGTTCACTTTCAAAAAGATCATCTTTGTCCTACATGTGAAATGGGCAAAATCAAACGAGCTTCTCATAAAACAAAGAGTGATCATTCCTGTAATCGACCTCTGCAATTGTTATATGTGGATCTCTGTGGTCCCATTGCAATTCAGAGTCTCTCTGGCAAAAAGTATATTCTGGTACTTATTGACGAATTTTCCAGGTATACTTGGCTCGCATTTGTAAGACAAAAGTCAGAGGAACCTATCGTTTTACAGAATATGATGACCAGAATCCAAGTTCTTTTACATCAGAAGATTCAACAGCTTAGAAGCGACAACGGTACTGAATTCAAGAATGCCAAGCTTGAGGCATACTTTGTTGACAATGGAATCACACAAAATTTCTCTGTTGTACGCACTACTCAACAGAATGGTGTAGTTGAACGTCGCAATCGAACCCTGGTAGAAGCAGCCCGAACAATGCTTGCAGCTTCTGGTCTTCCTATTCATTTCTGGGCAGAAGGTGTAGCCACTGCTTGTTCCACTCAAAATTGTTCCATAATCGTCAAGAGGCATCTCAAAACCTCTTATGAGCTTATCAACAAACGAAAATCCTCTATCAAATTTTTTCATATTTTTGGTTGCAGGTGTTTTATATTAAACGACAGAGAAAAACTTGGTAAATTTGATCCAAAGTCAGATGAAGCTAAATTATTAGGATATTCGTTAAACTCTAGAGCCTATCGAGTTTTTAACTTACGTACTAAGACTGTTATGGAAAGCATTAACATTGATTTTGATGATCAGACCCAACTAACTTTTGAGTATTCTACTTCAGAACTTAAACTTAATAAACTGACTTCTGATTATCTTTCAGGATCCGGAGAATCCGACATCGATGCCATTTTTCAAGATTTTCTGGGTGAAGAAATATTTTCAGAACAAATCTCTCGTACCCCATCCTTAGGTATTCCTGAAGTTTTTCACACCTCTGGGATAACTCTATCTGGTCCCTTTGTTTCTGAGGCAAGTTCTTCTGTTATCTCTGCTCCAATCTTATCACATGCCAGCCCAGAAGTCACTCAAGTATCTTCATCTGAAGCTACTTCTGTATCTTCATTTGAGGGGGAGATTTCAGGCACTAATGATTCAGATTCAACAATTCCAGATGAGGTTATTCAATATTCTGAAAAAGAAGTTCTGGCTCAACACGTACCACAAACAAGGATGACAAGATGGACTAAATCACACACTCCAGATCTCATCATTGGTAGTCCATCTAAGGGTATTAAAACAAGATCAGCTACTGCTAATTAAGCATTCTATGTCAACTTTCTTAGCATGATCGAACCAAAGCATGTTCATGAAGCCTTGATAGAACCAAGTTGGGTTGAAGCTATGCAAGAAGAATTACTTCAATTTGAACGTAACAAGGTGTGGAACTTAGTACCTTTACCAAAAGGAAAAATTGCTATTGGTACTAAGTGGGTATTCAGAAATAAGAAGGATGAAGACAGAATAGTGATCAGAAACAAGGCTCGTCTAGTGGCTAAGGGATATTGTCAAGAAGAAGGCATTGACTATGACAAAACATTTGCCCCTGTTGCAAGACTTGAAGCAATAAGACTATTTCTGGCTGTCTCTGCATACAAAAACATTAAAGTATATCAAATGGATGTTAAATGTGCATTTTTAAATGGTTATCTCAAAGAAGAAGTGTACGTTGAACAACATGCTGGTTTTAAAGATGCAAAACATCCAGAATACGTTTTTCTTCTAGACAAAGCTTTATATGGTTTAAAGCAAGCACCCAGAGCCTGGTATGAACGCTTATCCAAATTTCTGATCAGCAAAGGTTATGAGAAAGGTAAGATTGATACCACGCTGTTTATCAAAAGAGGCAAAGGTATGTTAACTATTGTTCAAATTTATGTGGATGACATAATATTTGGCTCTACTCATCAAACTGAAGTAGATCTGTTTTCTACATTGATGGAAAAGGAATTTGAAATGAGTATGATGGGAGAACTAACATTCTTTCTTGGACTCCAGGTTAAACAAAATACCGATGGTATATTTATTAACCAAGCCAAGTATGTTTCTGACATGATAAATAAATTTCATCTTCACAATTCATCAGCTATGAAAACACCTATCTCTCCTAGTATGAAACTAGGTCCTGATTCTTCTGGGAAACCAGTAGATGTCACGGGCTACAGAGGTATGATAGGGTCTCTTCTATATTTAACTGCTAGTAGGCCTGATATTATGTTTGCCAACTGTCTTTGTGCTCGATATCAAGCCAATCCAAAAAATCCCATTTGGCCGCTGTCAAAAGAATTTTTAGATACTTAAAGGGAACTCCTTCATTATGTCTCTGGTATCCTAAAAATTCTGGGTTTGATTTAATGGCATATACAGATTCTGATCATGCAGGATGTAAGGTGGACAGAAAAAGTACCTCTGGTAGCTGTCAACTTTTGGGAAATAGACTTATTAGCTGGACATCCAAGAAACAAAATTGTGTCTCAACATCTACTGTAGAGGCTGAATATGTTGCAGCTGCTAGTTGTTGTTCACAAGTCATTTGGATGAAGACTCAACTCAGAAACTATGGAGTGATATATATGATAAGATTCCCATCCTATGTGATTCAGAGAGTGCCATTGCCATTACTGAAAACCCAGTCCAGCACTCCAAAACAAAGCATATTGATGTCAGGTATCATTTTATCAAAGATCACGTAGAGAATGGCACAATAGAAATGTATTTTTTCTCTACTGATTACCAACTAGCTGATATTTTTACAAAAGCTCTGGATGAGAAGCGTTTTAATTTTTTAATCAACAAGTTGGGGATGATAAATATGTAAATCTTATTTTTTTCATAAATATGTAAATTTTATTTTTTTCAGAAACATTCAGAAGTCTCTGACCATATCTGTTTCTTGAGCTTTTTATTCCTTTATATCCAAGTGTCAACAGAAAGGAAGAATTTCTTGAAGACGCAAAGGGGGAGAATGGTACAACTTCTGAGGGGGAGCTCCGAGCTTGTTTCCAGGGGGAGAAAAACTAAGTCTAACTTCTGTTAGCTGTCTTCTGAACATTTTCTTTCCTTAAAAGGTTGTTTACATCTGCTTCTTCTGATTAACTCTTGCCGTCAAGGTTATTCAAAATTTTCAGATGTAACTTAATCTTTTCTTGAAAAAATTGTTCTTTTGACATTCTTAGGTCAAAAAAAATTTCTATTGTTTGTTGACTTATTTTTCTTCTGAAATTTTAACATCAATAAGTCTATTCTTAATTAACTCTTGCCTTCAAGGTTAATTAAAATTTTCTTATTATTTATTAATTTCTTAGGAAACATCTGTCAATGAATATTAAACTTTCATTTGGATCCAAACTGCTTTGTTTCTCCAGATGTCTGATTTTAAATTCATTAAAAAGATTTAATCTCAAAAATTAGTTTAATCAATTAAAATGTTATTTTTCTTTATTAAATACTAATTTTTCTTATTATTTTCTTTTTAATTCTTTTTCGGGGATAATCAAACGGTTTACTTTCGATAAACCCTTCAGTGACTCATCAAACCTGTGCTAAGTCATCATCTACACGATTTATGCTTTACACGTGTCTTTCATCGTGTGACTGCATTACTACACGCCTGCGTGCTTACATCAGCATAACGGAATCGTTTTTCCTTTTCCCCAAATTCAAAAACCCTTATCATTCCACAATACACTCAAAACTCTCTCATATATAAACCCCATACACAGTACTTCATCATCTTCCTCGCGATTTCTACAGTAATTGCTTCTCAACTATCAAATTATCCCAAGAATACCTAACCATCCATCAATGGCATTCCGACTTGCAAACCCAAATCTCAATGATGATGAAGGTCGTCTTGTTGATTGTTCTGAGAATACCATGGAGCGTTTATAATATAAGAGATAGAGAGAGGAGGAAGGAATAAGGTCGAGCATATACCTGGAGAGTTCCCTTGGAGATGAGTAACCGTTGACATCGATAGTTGGTTTATGGGAGCTCATGGAAGCTATCTTGCAAAATGGTTGAATCAGAGGAGCTTTAAGAGCACCAATCGCTGGGTAGGTGAACAGAGACAAAAACCTGGGAAACATCAAGGCAGATAATGGTTTTCCTTCATTCTGGAGGGATACTTTAGTGTGAACAGCGGCTTTGATCTCTTTAAAGAGGAGGCTTGCATAATCCCGAGGGCGATTAAAGTACATTCCATACATAATTGTAAGGATGTTTTTGCTGGCTTGGTCTTGGGATCCAATTTTGCATGTGAGGCTTTTGTTGAGAATGGAGATAAGTGTGTTCCACATTGGGGGCAGTTTCTTGCGTTTGAATTTAGAGGGTTTTGATAAATGCTCATTATAACCCAAGAATTGAACAAAGGAGAGCAGGGCTTCAGATGATGGATTCTGGTCTAAGGCAGGGTTTGGCACAATCTCACCATTATTTTCAAGTGTAGAGGAAGGCAAGTGAAAATACCTAGCAATATTCTTCTTAGTGATGGGTATTTCGACAGCATTTTCAGGTGCATTGGGATGACTGAAATTTCCACGCAGGGTATCTTCATCTGCGATGTACATTGACTGCCACACCTCTTGGACATAAAGCTCAGGAACATTTGCATTTGTCAAGGTTAGGGCTCGGTTTAGTTGATGTTGTTGAAGAAATTCGACCAAGACCATGAATTCGGCCAAATAGGTGTTGGGATCGAGGAGAACCTGCACATTATTTGCCATCAAAGGCAATTTGACGATTCGAGCACTGTCTAACTACCCCAGAGCACTTAGAGCCAAATGTAGGAAGTGAGGGGTCACGTGAGGCTGAGTTTGAAAAGAATCAGAGTGCACAACCGAGTGTTTCTACCCATGCTGACCTCTTAATGCAAGAGGGTACTTAAAATGTCCATAGAGACACATATGAGCGCATCTCTCCTTCTTTCCAAAGGGCTCCCACATTTGCTGAGGTAGATGCCAACATATCTACTCTCATTGGCTAAGGACCACTGTTAGACTTTTGAAGTATGAGCCAAAGATGACGTGGCAATATTCACTTGTAGATCTAGTCTTATAACAGAATTTGTTAGACGCTCCTCTATGTGGTGGCACTTTGTGATAGGCTAAAAGTGTTGACTTTCTCTATTGTAATAGTATAAATAGTTCTGTACGTTCACTGTAATACGTGTGGATTGAAGACAGATCTAAAGGTGAGACCGAAGATTTTTCATCAAAATTTTTAAGTTTGTCACCATACAAAGACAAGATCTTTTAGAAAAACTCAAGGTTTTGGAACTCAAACTATACAAGATTGGTCAAACTAAGCAAACAATTCACTTAAATGCTCCAAAAGATTTAAGTTCAAAGGTGGGATTAGGATTTGATAACCCAAAATGCTTAGAAAAGGCCATCTACAATACTCCGACTATCTATAAATTTGAATATCTAAACCTTGGTCCGGATTACAAAATTCAATTTATGAAGTCAGATTCCGACGTCGAAGAAAGGGAAGATAGAAATAGGAAAAACAAGAAAATTTCATCAAATTCCTTTCTGCTATCCTACAACAGTAGAAAAGGAATCTTCAAAATAAACTCTTTCAAACGACTATTTTCCAGCTTATACTGACGAAGAACTTCAAACTCAAATTCTTGAATTTAAACCATATATTCCCACCTTATTCTTAGAAAAGAAAATTGTTCAACTTGAAAAGGTGTTGGAATTCAAACGTTCTTCGTCAAACAAGGAAAAAGAGGCGTTAATTTGAAAAATCCAAAAACTTGAAAACGAGGCTTTACAATTAACCAAAAATCACGAAACTGATACTCTTTCCAATAGTTCTTCGTGTAAAGCATTCGTTGGCAGTTATTTAGTTGATTGTGAAGAGTTGTTTAAATTGGATCCAAATTATTGCCCTCCTAAACAACAAAGTTCTCTTTCTCTCGACCAAATTGATACTGAAATAGATGACCTTGAGCAAATGGAATTTAAGGTTGAAATTTCTAATCCTTTCCAACTTAAAACCAACGAATGTTTAAATGAAATGAATGCTAACTTTGATTTTAATCCTACACTTCCAAGTCATATGGATTATTTGGACAAATTTTCTTTTTCAAATTCTACATATGTCAAAAGAACCAATCGTCATTTTCTTTTTCCATATACTATTCATTCATTTCGACAGTTAATTAAATTTTCAAGTAATCAAATTTGTTGCTTAAATTGCGGTGTGAATGACTTTATGCGTTTAAATTCTTTTGATTATGGTTGTGATTATTATCCGGACATGTATTATTCTTACAATTTTCGTCATAATCATTTTCCAAATCCACCTGTTTTTATAAATGGGTTCCTAAAGAGACCATGACTAACGCCTCTAAGTCCCACTTCAAATTGGTACCCAAAGGTGCCAAGTCAACTAATCCCGAAGGACCCATTTACAAATGGGTACCTAAATCTGCCTGATTTTGTGTAGATCGGTCATGTGTGGTACTTAGATTCTGGATGCTCCAAACACATGACCGAACAAAAGGGGCTGCTTACCAACTACAAAGAGAAAAAGGGTGGCTTTTGTACGATTTGGCAACAATCATTTAACACCTATCAAAGGACATGGAGACATCGTTCAAAACAACATTACTATTTCTGATGTTTCCTATGCTCAAGGCCTGAGCCACAATTTGCTAAGCATTGGCAAATTCTGTGACACACAACTTGAAGTTAACTTCCGACCCGAACGATGTTGTGTACGAACCTTTGAAGGTAAGGAATTATTAGCCGGCATGCGCAAATCCAACCTGTACACCATCAATCTTCCCAAGTGAACGCTCCTTCAAATGTTTGTCTACTCTCAAATGTCTCTAATTCCTAGAACTGGTTGTGGCATCGACGACTTTCACATTTGAACTTCAAAAATATCAATCGCCTCTCCATTCACGGATTAGTCACCGGTTTACCAAAGGTAAAGTTTGACAAACCTCACCTATGCGAAGCATGCGAGATGCGAAAGATGAAGAAAGTTTCTTACAAAGCCAAGGTGGTACATAGCACAACTCGACCCCTTCAGCTCATCCATATGGATTTGTACGGCCCAATGCGGACTCAAAGTATTCATGGCAAGAAATACGTTCTCGTTATAGTTGACGATTTTTCTCGATTTATGTGGGTTAAATTTCTTCGCTCAAAGGATGAAACCCCCGACACCATCATCAATTCTTGAAAGCCATACAAGTCAAATTGGAACTCACCGCTCAAACCATCCACACTGATTATGGAACCGAATTAAAAAGTCCTTCCCTTGACGGCTATCTTGAATCAGTTGGAATTACACACACATTTTCTGAGGCTCGAACTCCGAAACAAAATGGTGTGGTCGAACGCCGCAATCGTACGTTAGTTGAAGCTGCTCGAACCATGCTTGCATATTCCAAACTGCCGCACTACCTTTGGGCCGAAGCAATCAATACCTCTTGCTACACTCAAAACCGTTCAATCGTCAACAAGCGATTCAACAAGACACCCTATCAGTTGGTCTATAATCGGATTCTATCCATGAATCACCTTCATAACTGTGGCGGTCGCTGCTTCATTCTAAATGAAAAGAAAGATCGTGGAAAACTCAAGCCAAAAGCCGATGAAGCCTACTTTCTTGGCTACTCTCCAAACCCATCAGCATATCGAGTCTACATGAAACAAGCACAGTGTGTCACGGAAGGTGTCAATGTTCAGTTCGACACTAAAGCCGAAATGGCTCTTGAACAAGACAGTTCTGGACACGCACTCACTGGTATCTTAGCTTCTGAACAACTCCGTCGGAACCTGCTCAAAACCCCGCTCAAGCTTCCACTTCCAAAACCGCATTATCAGATCTGGATGATTTATTCAAGCACTTCTACTCGGATTCTTTCGGCTCTTATACCGATATTCCCAAAGAAATCACCTTGGAGGTTGCCGAGACTACCAATCTTTCTGGACCGCCAGTTACATCGGAAACCGTCTCAACTGCTGCAACTCCAAGCTCATCTGCACCTGTTACCCCCGCTCAACCACATGTTCAACCTAGTTCTGACCCGCTCCCTACAGAACCGACATCCTCTCTCCCACCATCGGCCTCAACTCCCAAGGATATCACCAGTTCCACAAGATCTTCTGATGTGACTCCTGCCTTGGAATCAGTTCAAGATCTTCCCCTCGGTACATATGAAGACGATTCATCAGACCCCAACGCATTTCAACCACTTCCCCACACTACCAAATGGGTCCGTTCTCATCTAGTCGATCAGATTATTGGAGATCCAACCAAACCTGTCACAACGCGATCTACCTCGGCCAACGATTGCCTGTTCTCTACTTTTCTAAGTAAGATCGAACCCACATCCATTCAAGAAACTATGAATGATCCAGATTGGATTGTGGCCATGCAAGACGAGCTAAACCAATTTGAAAGCTTGAAAGTTTTGCGTCTAGTCCCCATCCACAAAACAAAACCATCATCGGTACCAAATGGATATTCAAAAATAAACAAGATGAAGATGGGATTGTCATACGCAACAAAGCCCGACTTGTCGCAAAAGGATACCGCCAGCAAGTAGGTATTGGTTATGACGAGACATTTGCACCCGTGGCCCGCATTGAAGCTATTCGGATGTTCTTAGCTTATGCGGCACACAAGAACTTCCTCGTTTTTTAAATGGATGTCAAAACTGCCTTCTTAAATGGTGTGCTCCGTGAAGAGGTGTATGTCTCGCAACCTGACGGGTTTGTTGATTCTTCCAAGCCAAATCATGTGTATATCCTCGATAAGGCATATGGCTTGGACCAAGCTCCGCGCGCATGGTATGACAGTCTTTTTGATTATTTGGTGAAAAATGGATACTCCAAAGGTAAAATCAATCCAACTCTTTTAATTAAAAAACAAAAAGGCGATATTATGCTAATTCAAATTTATGTGGACGACATTATTTTCGGTTCGACTAATCCACAACAATATAAGAATTTCTCCGAGCTCATGATTGCCAAGTTCAATATGAGCATGATGGGAATGATGAATTTTTTCATCGGCCTTCAAGTCAAACAATTTTCAACGGGAATATTCATCAACCAATTGAAATACATCTCGGATATGTTATGTAAATATAACACGACGACATGTACCCCGATTGGTACTCCCATGTCTCCGGGTTCGAAACTACACGCTGATCCCTTGGGAAAAGCGGTGGATTCTAAAACCTATCGGGGAATGGTTGGCTCTTTAATGTATTTAACGGCTAGTCGACCGGACATAATGTTTGCCACATGCTTATGCGCTAGATATCAAGCATTTCCTAAAGAATCTCACCTTAGTGCTATAAAACGTATTTTTCGGTATTTAAAAGGTACTACTGATCTTGGCCTGTGGTATCCCAAGAATACGGGCTTCGAGTTAACTGCTTTTTTCAGATGCTGATCACGCCGGATGCATGTTTGATCGAAAAAGAACATCGGGACACATTCAGTTCCTAGGAGATAAATTGGTGACTTGGTCCTCGAAGAAGCAAACATGCGTCTCCACTTCTACCGCAGAAGCCGAATACATTGCTGCCGCAAGTTGTTGTTCTCAAGTGTTATGGATGCGCACACAACTCAAGGACTATGGTTTCTGGTTTGACAAGATTCCCATTTATTGTGACTCCAAAAGCGCAAGCGCCATTTCGAGCAACCCTGTTCAACACACCAAGACGAAACACATGATGTCCGATATCATTTTATTAAAGACAATGTCGAAAGAGGTACAATTGAACAATATTTTATTAATACAGAACTCCAGCTTGCCGACTTGTTCACAAAAGCATTGGAGGAAAAACGCTTCCAGTTCCTAGTATCCAAGATGGGCATGCTAAATCTCAAACCCTAATTTCCAATCAGTATTTTCAAAAATACACAAAAAGCCCATTCAAGCTTTATGCAAATTTCTCTTATTAACGTGAATTTTTCATCATCCTTGAATTCTCATTTTGTGAATTTCTGTTACAAATCAATGTTCTGTATTTTGAAATTTATTTTTCCTCGTACACTTTTTTCGTCATGACTATGTCTTTTTCATCTTTCTTGCCTCACCTATCTTCATTCAAGGGGGAGCGGACTTGTAAGTTTTTTTCTTCTTTATTTTTTTTTCTTACCATAGGCATGAATTAAGGGGGAGCACTTAGAATTTATTCTGACAAATTTTTTTCAAAACCAAGTTCACTTGTCGGCTCTTCTTTGCCCGACAAGATATCTTGTCGCATGTCTCTGACCCGACAAGCCATCGAACCGACTTTCCTTTATGATGTCGGCTGCCAAATAGCCCTTTGCCACGTGTCATCCCTTGATGACCCCACTATTTAAACCTCGGCCCCCCACATGCTTTCTTCACGATTTCAAAGTTTATTTCCCTCTTTTTCTCTCAAAACCTCTCGATATCTACTGTTGCACTCAGTAATTTTCAAATCTTCGAGTTTTTCAAATCCAAAGACACCACCAGGTTCGTTTTCTGTTCTCAATCAACTTTAATTCTTGCACTTTTTACTTTAATTCATTGCATGTTAGTCAATTTAGGGCTTAACTGTTCGAATTCCAAAACCCTAGGAATCCCGATTTTGACATATTTTTACATGTTTTGGGGTTTTTGGACCTTAGGATTAGTGTTAATAGTGTTAGGCAACACCCATCGATCCTAGATCTAGGCTTAAATCTGATTAAAACTCGTTTTTTTATCTGGGCAAAAATTGGACTTATCGGACCTCATATTCACTTAGATTCTGTTTGTTCTTGAACACTTGTCGACTCCTTAAAACCCGACATCTTTTCTTGTCGGCCGATAAAGGATCGACAAGTTCGTCCTTAAGAATATTCGAAGTATTCTTCTCGCCTAGCTTGACCAGACAAGATTTCTTGTCGATTCACAAAGGATCGACAAGTCCATCTTCAAATCACCTAAGTGTTCTTATTGCCTCTTCATAACCCGATAAGTATACTTATCGAGTCATAGTGCCGCGTCATGTTTTGCTTACTTTGCATATTTTACTAAGTATTTATCTCGTGCATGACTCACTCAACAACTTTTTGTCGAGTGTCACATGTTTGATTTTTACAAAACAAGTCTTCTTGTCGCACCAGTATCACTCGACATAAAATCTTGTTGACACATAAGCACCCGATAAAATCCCTTGTGCTTCTCAAGAAACTTCCAAGTGTTTATATCGATTCCTATGCACCCGACATACTTGTATGTCGACCACTAAAGGATCGACATCCTCACTTAACCTTTTTCTTGCCAAAATACACGTCATTTTATCGATCCTTATAGACTCGACATAGTTTTTTATCGATCCCTTTGTGCTCGACATCCAGACTTGGCATCTTTATGCCACCCGACATCTATACTTAGTAAAAAAAATTGTTTTGACGTCCGTGGTTCACTAACATTGTGCTTTCAGTTTCAATGGCGGCTCACCAAGATCCAAACATGTCTGATGACGAGAACCCGATGCCTTCTGAACGTTCCACTGCACCCAGCATCAACGCGGCTAATCGAGATGATATCCTACTCCCCCCGGGTACCTCGCAGGAGCTCAAACCGAACAACCATCGTCTCAACTTCGACATGCACCTAGATCACCCCGTTGTCATGGAAATCATACGGAACCATCCTCTTTGATTTGCTTTCGCACTCGAACACCTGGTCCCTATATTCTACTTGCAACAATTTTGGTACACCTTGGAATATCACCCGGTGGAAGGTGACCATCACTTTACTGCGCAAATAGATGAGTTTGTTACCAAACTCACACCAACTATACTCCGTTGCATTCTCCATCTTCCGACTGCAAATTCTGTCCCCGGCCTTGACACCTTTGAAGATCCACCAAGCTAGGACGCAGTGTGTCGTGACTTCTGAGCTCTTGGCTACAACGACACGTGGAACTTACTTCTCTTGGCCAGTTCAAATGGATGTTTCTGCCTCACCTTTATTTCACTATCTTTTAATTGATCAACCGTTGTCTCACAAGCAAGCACACCGGCATGGACCGGGCCAGCTCATCCATACTGCGCATCTTCCACGGGTTCTTCTACAGTTGTCATTACGACTATGCATCACTGATTTGGAATGACCTTGTTGTCTTTGCCGCAAATAAAGAGAACAAGCGCGCACGTGAACTTATTCCGTTCCAACGCTTCTTTCAAATTGGCATCTATCGGACAATGAATTCACGTGCGGAAATTCCGAGACGACATGGCTCTCCACTTGGACCATCGTTTGATCAAAAGTACTTAAAGCTCAACAAAACCCGGTTTCCTTTCACACTGCTTCTACCCGAATCCTTGCTATCCCTTGCTGATCAAGATGCACATAATATGATAGCTTATAGGGACAGTATCGGCTTAATGACTGCCCACCAACCGGGACAGCCTGCCCAACAGCCAATCCATAAGGAACATCAAAGAGAGGGCGAGGGTATTAGCTTAGATTAGCAGGTTCAGGATCAAGGGGATCCTGAGCAGGGTATTGAGAAAACAGAGAATGTAAGGGGAAATGAAGTGGGAGATGCATCGGATCAGCAAATCCCTATTCCACCTATTGTCGCCCCAGCGATTCCAACTATCACTCCATCCACCCGCCGGTTAAAGATGCGCGTTACCCGAAGTAGAGTGTATCAACCTGCGTCCGAATCTGATACCGAATACACTCTTTTTGACGACCTTATTCAAAGAAAATGTCAGCGCATTGATGTTGCAGAAGATGCTGCCCTTCACCGGATTGGCCGACAGCCTTCAGTTCCAGACACCTCATCGGAGACTACAACTGCTGCTTTTGACTTTGAGCAATTCTCTGAACCTCTACCTGGCCCTACATTTGACCAAATATTTGGAGATATAAAGAGACCGGAGGGAGATTTAGTTGAAAATATTGGCATGCGTGTGAGTGAAGTAGAGGTGAATATTTCGGAGAGTGAGACACCTGTCACCTCTAACCGCGTTACCGAGTCTACTGTTGTTACTAATTCGTTGTGTTCCAACATTGGACAAGACATTGTTAGCCCAACAACGCAAATGCACACCCCTCCTAGCCACTTCGTAAGCTCACAACAGCCTACGGTTTCAGATATCCTTGTGAATTTAGCTCCTCATCTAGATGCTCTCTCTTCGGGAGACATAGCTATTGAACCAAGAAGCAGTAGCTCACCTACTTCGACTTCATTTAAGTGCACATCGAGTCTAGAGCCTCTGAGGGAACACGAGCCTTTGCACACTGCGAGCCTTCGTGGACCAGTCGGAACTTCCATAGTGATGTCCATTCCGGACATTTCACGAGGATTGGAAGGAAATCCTACCAGTGCTACATCACTACCACCACTGAACGTAGGTCATTCAGTTTACTCAACTGTAATGTCAACGGGTAATCTACATGATCCCGGTGTTTCCCTTTCAGGTACCCCTACTACTCAGTTCACGATTTCTCTCGAGGCTCAAGAAGTTACGGATTCTCCATGTTATATGCCAACTTACTTGCTGAAGCTACAGCTAGAGGTCTACCGAAGATACACTGATCGGTCTTCTTGTCGAAACCTTGAAATTCCAAATGTCACTCGCTATGAATTCGACTAATTCAAGGCTAATATTGAGTCACAACTTCTTGACATTACAACCAAACAACAACAAGCAACTGATGAGATTCTTGGTGCCATCACTGCTCTTCAAACTGATATTCAAGAGTCTTGTCGTCCCGTCGCGTCTGTTCCATCTCGTCGACCTGATCAGGACGAATGAGCCTCTAGTCCAAGTCACCCTGATGGGGAGACACGCCGCCGGATTACAAGAACTCAAGCTCGATCTCGACCTTCTTCTACTACGACTTCTGGTCCATCTTCGTCTATAGTTCCACCGTCAAGTCAACAACACTCTGCTCCACCTCCCACACAACAACAAGAAAATCCGCCAACGGTTGAAAAGCCCGCGGTAGAATTTGAAATTGGGAGTGGATCGCAAGCTGCTGAACCAGCAATTGAAGAAGAAGTAAATGTTCAGCACTTGAGGGATTCAGTCCGAAATTGGTTTCGTGATCCATATGAACCCGTGCTGAAAGAAGAAGATTATGTGAATCTAATGCACGCGGAAAAGAAATTCCTACCCGCAAATATTTGGGAAAGAATTCTTTCAAATAGCAAATGGGTAAATCCACAAGTCAGAACTCCATACTTAGAAGAAACCATGCAAAAGATCTTTGTGGAAAAGAAGAAACTAGAGGATATGTCTCCAATACATCTGATCATGGAAATGGATCCGCTTCAAGTAACGGAATATGTGTGCATACTGAAGACTAAAGCGAAGGATCCTAAAGAAGTTGTTTCTAGACACAGAATAATCGCAATCACGGAGATCGGATATGACAAAGCTTTTCAAGTGGAATTTCCAACTTTCAAAGTGAGAATATATGGTGGAAAAGTCTACTGTTTTTCTGAAGCTGACTTTGCCAAACTAGATGTGACGGATATGGAAACTCTGTATACTGAGCTTAAAGACAAAACCAGAAGATCGGAGAATGAACAAAGAGCTTTAAGAGCAATTGTGAGGCATATTCAAAAGGAACTTCGATACAGCTATCTTCATGATTTCCAAAGGGCTGTAGAAAGTAAACAGAAGAAAGTGCATCTGCCAAAGCCTGATCAAGATTTTCCTGGCCTAAAGAATTTGAAAGTGACTCAAGTAATGACCCGAACAGCTCATGGAGTTGTATACATGAAGCCTAAAGGAGAAATGAGGTTCTTAAGATTTGATGAAGTTGCTTCTTATTCTGACAGAACTTTATGGGCTATTCGTAACAGACTTTCTGCAGAAGCAAATGCTGATCAAAGAAGAAGTAAGAAGCAGGAGCTTAAGGCAAATGAACGAGAAAATCTTCTAAACGCAATCGAGCTGATTGACAAGCGCATTATCTACCGACAGACGCTAAGCCGATTTGAAGGAATGTTCGAGCTGAAGAAAAGATGAAGATTCATTTTGACACAAAGGGGGAGATTTTTAGGATTTAATTTAATTGTGCCAAAATAAGGAAACGTTGCTTTATTGTAAACATGGCAAGTGCATAATTTCATTCTCTTTGTTTCCTTATATAGTTTAATCCTTCAATATAAATAGGCACATAGGGTTCATTGTATTTACATATGCGAAATATTAAGAGCTAAATTGCTAGAGAGAGAACTGATATTATATTCAATACAAGTGAGAAATCTGACTTCAGATCTTTATTAATTGTGTGTTCTTCGTGTTTATATTATAAGCTTAGTACTTGATCATAATCTGGGATCCACATATTTGAAAAGTAATCAAATCAGATTTGATGGAGACTTAAGGAACAATCCATACGTCCTTTTCTGAGAAGGCATGGAGGTTTTGACTTTTGTGCATCGACGATAAGATCAACTTTAATCTTGCTGTATGGGCCTCACTTTGATCGCTGAACCCAAAGACTTCAAGGATGAAGACTACAGATATCACTGAGACTATTTTATATATATACGTAGGGTATAGGAAACTCTACATTGATCCCAATACATATGCAATAGTAATTACTCAAATCCTTATGATGTAAACCTCCAGCATTCCAAGTCATGTAGACTTGATGAGATAATCAGGGTGGAGAGCCCTTAAATGTATAACTAGTGCTAGGAGTGCAACTTTTCATTTGGATGATGGTACGACATGTATTCATCATGTCGAAACCAGAACCATAAAATACTTGAATGGCTCGCACTCGGGTTGTTTATGTCCATAATTATTACCTTGTATTCGTTATAAGAATGGAATATTTTTGTATTAGCTTTAGGATGGTCTCATTCCTATCTTGGCTACGGATCAGGGTATACAAAAGTTTTAGGTGTTCAAGAGGCCATATTATGATGGTGGTATTACTTCTTGTGCTGCAGAAGTTAACAATTTGACACATTAATTTCTCTAATATATGTTCCTTTTATATCTTTATAGTTGATATACATATATACCCATTTCCATTCTTATATTAGGATTTTCAATTGATACGAATATCTTAACAAGGTCCTCATTAGTATAGTGCTTTAGTGACTATTAATCTTGTACCAACAAGAAAATGACAATTCATCGTATAAGTATTTTGGATGGAGGAGTTATTAACAGTTCATTTATTAGGATTATGTAGGAGGGCCTACACAAAACACTTAGATTGTCCTCGATACATTCCTACATGGAACGGAGAATATTGAAAGTTTTGTATTTGTAATTTTGATGTATTTCTTTACATTTATAATAGTCAAATATTTGGTTTTTCCATCATCAAATGAAATTCACTTAATGCTTAAAATAAATTTCAAATAAACCTATGTTTTATCAATCTTAAATTAATCTGGTATAGTTCATTTCCAGCTTGTTTTTTAAAGAGATTGTTATTAGAGTGTTTCTTCTTATATTGTCCATTATTACTGGCGGTAGCAGATGCACATTTACTCCAAGGGTTGGAAAATCATTTCCGACACTTGCTATGACCCTGACCCTTTATATGGTCTTGTCCATGCGGTGCATAAATGTCACCTGTGTGAAATTGTCTTCAACTCACTGTCTCTTGAAGTTGTTTCCACCTCTAACACTTTCATTATTGACCATGGGAATTATCTATGTCCCAACTTGGGTAGTATTGTTATCTGAAATAACGTTGTCATATCTCTCAACGACTTACAGTACGTTGATGAGTTTGTCTAAAGGTTATACTCTAGCTTATGTTGGTTCATTAATATGATTACTGATATATGAAAGGTGAAAATCTTCTATGAGTTCCTTGCCACGAAGATTGAGATGCATTTTGAGACATAACCTTTCTTTGTTTAAATCAATCATCTTCTTGCAATCGAATGAGTTTCATTTCACTGTATGATTAGTTTGGGAAGTACATGGTAATAGATACTCCTGACTTTCCTTTTCAGCGCATCACACGGTTTTTAAGGGATTCTAGTTAACGATATTCATTATAAAGGTTGTGACTATTGTATTGTCTCAAAAATCCCAAGGTATTTACTTGTAACTTAACAGGTGATTTTTAGGGTCAATACGTTTTGATGGTTTTTACATATTTGCATGTGTTTTTGTGAACCTATCTTATGGTACGCAAGTTCTTCCGAGTCTACGGTGTCGTATATAATGAAGAATATATGATTTTCTAAAAAATTATGGTCTATAATCATTATATTATCCATGAAGTTTCATTATCATAATAAAATTGGATTTTTGTATGTTTAATTTCGTTGATAGTACTTTATCAATATTTAAAATTTACGAAAGAAAATCACTCAATCTATTGGATTTCCAGATAGTAGGGGAATCACATGGATTTCCAGATAGTAGAGAAATCACATGCATTTCTTAAGTCCCTACAAACCATAGAGCTATTTACACCCGTTTGACAAAATCAATTGATATCTTGTGATTTATTTAATTTAAAGATACCATTGCTAATATTAGAGCTTTTGGCATGACGCCAAAAGGAATGAGTTTGGCATATGAAGCCAATTTCAATATTTTAATACCAAATGGTATTTTGAGAAATTATGTCATTAGACAAGTAAAGATTGATTTTGGCATAAAGTTGAACTCAAACATTTAAATAATATTTTCGGAGATTTTGATAAAAGACCAAAATATATGGGAGTTGGAAGTGTAACTTCCAAAAATTAATTATAAAGTTGAAAATTATGAGTAGGAACTCACAATCAATATAAACATTTAAACAATGTCTTAGTTATTTTTACGTTGTTGAACTGTTGACAAAGAAACCAAAAGTTATGAGAGTTGGTCCAGTTGTAAGTGTAACTTCCAAAAGGTATTATAAAAATTATAAATAGAAACTTATAATTTAGATAAACATTTGAATTTAGTTATAAATATAATGAAAAACAACCATATAAATATTTATTACAAAAATAAATTCAAGATATCAAAAATCATAATCAAAAAACAAATTGTGCTTTTAAAAATACATGATTTTAACATAACTAAAATAATAATAGTTGAATTTAAGGTTATTTAAGCTATGCTTAAAAAATTATAATAGGATGATATTGAACAAATATTCAAATTAATTTAACAACCTAATATAATAAACATGTAATACGTAAAGAAAATAAGTCATTATTCATTAAAGAAAACTTGACTTAAATAGCAAGGGTTCTCAAAAATCCTAAATTAATTGAGCATGTAAAAATAAATAAATGACAATGATACTTTAAAGAAATAAAATTGTACTATCATAACTAAAACAGAAGTACGATCAATCAAACCTAAAATATACAACATAATACACCAATATAAATAAATTATATACTCAATAAATAGATGAATAAGCAAAAACAATTAAAACAAGTGCATTGCAGGTTGATTTAAATAAAATAATAAAACAAGGATGGTTCTTCAGTATCTCTTAAAACCCTAAACTTTTTCTTATTTTACCCACCAAAGTAATTGAGAAAAAAAATGGGCCGCCAAGCCATCAGATTAATCTCTTTGATAACTTAGTCTGATAGTCTCCTAGCTACTCTAGTTCGATTGGTCTTTGCTTTAATCTTGAATGCAAAGTAGTAAGATCTCTGATTCTATTTTGATTTGGTTTTGGTTTTTTTTTCCTGTTGTATAATGGTTTGCACTCAGCAAACAGTTTTTCGGATATAAACTTCAAGAATGGAAAATATTAATTAGATCTGAGATGTTGATTCGATAGGTTACGATATACTTACAACACAGAAGAAAAATACATATAAAGTGTTTATATAAAAGTACATATCAGATCTTGATTTGATTGAGATACAATAGACATATTGTGTATGTTAGCAACGTGGATTGATGATATGAAATAGAAGGAAATATACAATGGAAGATTACATACTTTATGCAAATTTTATGTTTTATTGTTACAGGAAGAATTGAGTTGACATATATATTGTATCACAACATCAAATGCATATCATATAAAGTTGCTTACTGACTTATGTATAATAAAGTATTTAAATGAACCTCTCTATGTATAATAAAGTATTTTTATCTTAAATGAACCTCTCTATGTATAAAGTTGCTTACTGCTTCATTTGACTTATGTATAAAGTTGCTTACTGCTTCATTTTTATCTTAAATGAACCTCTCTATGTATAATAAAGTATTTAAATAAAGGTGTTAAAATTATGTATTGAGCATTAAGTTCTATTTAGTAATATGTAATCCCTTATGTTTACTAGTACCTAACACATGTACTATTTTTAAAACTCTCTAAATAAGCATGTTCAACCTTCAGATACAAAATAATCATTGAAACTAACAAAATACTCAACCATTACCTTTATTTTAAAAAAAATACCATGTCATGAAAACTAAAATAAATTACATCTCAATTTTTAATTCTAAAATATTTAAGCCATAATAAAATTTTGAATTAAACAAATGTAACACCATAAATTTTCTAGGAACAGTTGCCCGACCGGGCGGCATAGAATGCATTTAATAACTCGTTTCTTGATAAAATGGAAGTGCAAGGTTGGTTTCAGTAAGTGGAAGATTTTTGAGGGACCATTTGTGTAAAATAAGTGTATAAAGTAGATCGTTTTTCTATTTTTCCTCAATTTGGACGACTTCCCCTTCTTTCTTCATCTTCTTCTTCTTCCTTCTTTTTCTCTTTTTCAACGTAACATATGTGTTTTAGAGATTATGTATAGAAGAGGAAGGTGACGGAGAAGAGAAATGTTGATCGAAACTCCTTTCAGTGATTTGAATATGATTCCTCTTATACTTAGCGAAAATTCCATATATAGGTTAGTGTTTAGAAATCAGCGATAGTACACACTGACTGTGTTCAGTGATCGCTGATGATCAGGAACTGATAGATATCAGAAGTAGCTTAAAAAGAAACTGGGTTCTGAAAAGAGAAAAGTTCAGAAGTCTGAAGTCATGTAAAGTAAAGCCTAAGGCATAACTTCTGAAGTGGTTACTTCAGAAGTTCTGAAGATTCTGAAGAAGTCTTGAAGATGATTCTGAAGACACTTCTGAATAAGTTCTGAAGAAGTTCAGAAGCAGTTCTGAACATGTCTATTATTTTTGTACTGTATCTTTAGCATTTCCTTTTGTATATAAATAGATAGTTTGTTAGATTGTTAGAACTAACGTTGATAGAAAAAGCTTGTAAAGATATACATATTGTAATACTTTTCAGTAATCAATACAACATACAACTTCAGTGATCCAATTCTTGTTTTTGTTCTTTAATCTTTCTACATTCTTGATTGTTTGGGATCTAACAATTGGTATCAGAGACAATTCATCTGTTCTTGACATTCAAAGAAGAACTTGTCAGATCTGACAGTTCTTGGTGTTCTTGATTGATAAATTCAATATTCAATTTCAGGTGACTTATCGATCGCTTTTAAATCAAAGATGTCGAAAGAAATCGTCTCCATCAGATCAGAAACTAAACCACCAACTTTGTTTTTTGGTGAATATCATCAGTGGCGAATCAGAATGATTCAGTTCTTGGACAATATCGATGAAGCTCTAATGCAATCGATTGTAAATGGCCCTCTGGAGGTCTATGTGGAAATTCCATCAGTACCAAGAACTGAGTCTACTCCTGAGATACCTGCATCCCGAATCAAGAAAAGCCCAGGTATGTACAGTACAGCTGAGAAAGCTCAAGCTAAAGTTGACAAAAGGGCATTAACTCTTCTCACAATGGCCGTTCCTAATAAAATATTCAATAGGGTAGATAGCTTAACATCTGCCAAAGCTATGTGGGATGAGGTTGAAGCTCAAATGCAGGGTAGTACAAAGGCCCAAGCACAAATATTCAATATATGTGTGGGTTCTTATGAAAACTTCAGGTAAAAAGAAAATGAATCTATTACAGAGACTTATCACAGATTCAACAATATCCTGAATGATTTGAGAAGAAATGGTGTTCAGAAATCAAACTATGAGATAAACAACAAAATTTTGAACAATTTGGGTAATGAATGTTCAAGCTTCTCTGATAACATGGTTACTAGAAATTTATCTAGAAAATGTATTCATGATGTCTATGGCATTCTGTTCCAACAAGAGGACAAAATCAAGACTACACGGAATGAACAAAAGAAGGCAAAAGAAACAGTAGGCTTGTTGAGCAAGAAGTATAATAATTCCATGACCATTTCTGCTAAGAGTAAAATTTGTGAGATCCCAGAGACAAATTTGAGTGATGGGGATAAACCAGATGAAGAGCGTAAGAGAATTTATGATAATATTGCTTTTATGACAAGGCAATTCACTCAAAGATATAATCAAAAATATAAGAATAAACCAAAATCTGAAGTTGGACTTAAGAAAAATCAAGATGCTTTAATTGTGGTAAGCCTGGTCATTATGCAAGACAGTGCAAAATGCCCAAAGTAAAAAACTCAGGTTATTATGAGAAAATCATCTTCTTGCTAAGAAGAAGGAACTTAATCCAGCTTTGATAACCAAATATGAAGAGGATTGGTTAAACTGGAGTGATGGTGAATATGATGAAGAAGTAGCTCACTATGCCTCAAATTGCTATATGTGCCAAATGGATCTAGAAGATAAACATGCGCATGATTCTGAGGTAACTTTTTCATCTTCTGAACTAAATTCTCAAATAAATTACTCTTCTGAACCAAATTCTGAACAAATTTCTGGAGATTCTGAAATGCAAAATCAAGTTCAAAATATGTTTTCTGAATCTGAAAATCTCAGAAACAGAATCAAAGGTGAAAGAATGTTGGTAAATCAATTTAGAGCTGAAAGTCAAATCTATAAACAAAATTGCCAAAAAGCTGAACAAATTCTTAAAAATAATTCTGAAGAAAAATTATTATTAAAAGAAAAGATGGATAGTTTACAAAAAGATATCATAAATGAAAAATCTGAAAAATAAGTTCTGAATGTTAAAATGAACTTTCTAAATCAAGAAAGACTTGATCTTTACAAATAGATTAAGGAATTGGAAGATTTAAACTTTAAAAGAGGACAAACTGAACAGACTCTGAATATTTTGATAAACCAGGCTCAGAATTCAAAATTTTACAATATAAAAGCAGGATTTGGATATATTGAAAGTCAAATTCTAAAAAGGCACCTGCAAATCATTATGATTATTCAAAAATGAATTTTTTTAATGAAACTAACACAGGTGTCATATCCAAACCTTTTAATCTCTCTTAATTTTGGAAAACCAGAGATAATTTCTGAAACAGAAGTAATAAATAAAAACATTACAAACATTTCTGAACTTCCTTCTGAATCAAAAAACTATTTCTGAAGAAAAATATGAACCATCTATTAAAACTGAGAAAATTTCTGAATTATCTTCTAAACTCATTTCTGAAATTTTATCTGAAGTTCTACCGGTGGATAATTTAAATAATAAATCATAACATGAAGAAAAATATGATGAATTCTCAGATGTTGAATCTTTATAAGATAATAATGAGAATTCAGAAATTATTTTTGATAATTCTGATGATGAGTCTGAAAATATTTTAAATCAAAAATCGTTTCCTTCTAGCATGACTCAAAATAAGTTCTCAAATTTAATGAATGCTTCAGATTCAAAAGATGATGATGATCATATGGTTCAAATCATTGATAAAGTTGGTTATTTGGTATATAAAAATACAATCTTGTATGACTGAAGGAGGAATTTTAAAATCGGAAGCATCAAAAATATCTTTAGAAAAGTTTAATACTGTTTTTCTGAAACCAGAATTTCTGAAAACTGAAACTTCTTCTTTTTCATCAAATAGTACTCCTATATCTACAAAAACATCTTTATCATTAGGTAAATCTTCAATATCATCATCTGATTTTGTAATCAGAGTTAAAATATTTGAAAAGGAAAATCTTCAAGTTCGACTTCTAAAGTTCATAATTGAAATCCTAAATCTGAAGTTAAAACTAAAGTAAGTAAAAGAATTTCTTATACTAATCCTCATTTCTTATCTTTTACAGAGCTATCCACTTTTGTTTGGAGAAAGAAAGGTGAAAGACTATCAAAGACTGAAAAATTAGATAGTTTTTCAAATTCAAAGAATATTGATGTACCAAAGATTAATAAAGTGAATAAAAGAACTTCTATTGACAAATCAAATAGTGTTGATTCTTGTTCATCTACTACTTTATTAAATATTCTGAAGAATCATATTCACTGCATTAATTGTGGTCATCATAATTTTCATCTGAACTCCAAAACAAATAAGAAAAATCTTGAGAAATCAATTCAGAACTTCTCAGCTACATGGGCAAACAAATATAAAAATAAAAAGAAAATTAAAAATAATACTAAGAATGATAAATTCAAAAGTTCTGAACAAACTTCTGACTTTCAAAAGATTAAGTCAAAGTTCAGAAATTCAAAGTTTTTGACTAATCTCACAAGACCCATTCTTAAATGGGTACCTAAATCTCAATAATCATTTTTGCAGATATGTCATGTGTGGGTCTTAAATTCTGGATGTTCAAGACACATGACACCTTTCAAAGAACTTCTAATTGATTATCATGAAATATATGGAGGAACAGTTAGCTTTGGAAACAATGCAAAAGGTTATGTGAGAGGATATGGAACTTTTTCCAAAGGAGATGTCAAAGTAATGAAGGTTTTCTATGTGGAAGGTCTAAAACATAATCTCTTCAGTATAAGTCAATTCTGTGACAAGTATTATTAAGGCAATTTTGATATAGACTACTGTCATGTTCTGAGTTCAGCAAACAAAAATGAGTTAACTGCTTATAGAGATGGAGATATCTACATTGCAACTTTCACTGCAATTGGTCAATTACAGGAGTTTGTTATATTTCTACAACTATGAGAAATGATAGTTGGCTTTGGCATAGAAGAATGTCACATCTGAACTTCAAAGCCATTTCTGAACTGGAAACACACAACTCTTTAAGAGGACGACTACCAAAGATCAGATTTGAAAAGATTTCCTTATGTTCTGCATGTGAACTAGGGAAGATCAAAAGAAGCTCCCATCCTCTGAAAATGCTATCTTCATGTAATGCTCCACTTGAAATGCTACATATGGATTTGTGTGTACAATTGAAGACACTCAAAGCATGGGTCGAAAAAAGTATATTCTTGTGATTGTAGATGAATATTCAAGATATACTTGGGTTGAATTCTTAAGACTCAAATCTGATACTTCTGAAAGACTCATTCCTTTTCTGAAGAAAATACAAGTTCTTCTTCAACAACCAATTCAAAAGATCAGAAGTGATAATGGCACAAAATTTACAAATTCTACACTTCAGAATTTTTTGGAATCTGTTGGTATATCACATAATTTTTCCGCTGCCAGAATTCCCCAACAGAATGGTGTTGTTGAAAGGAAAAATAGAACTTTGGTAGAAGCTGCAAGAACCATGCTGGCATATTCTGAACTACCTTTATCTTTGTGGGTAGAAGCATTTGCAACTGCATGTTTTACTCAGAACAGGAAAATTCTGAATAGGAAACTACTTAAAACTCCTTATGAAATTTGGTTGCAGGTGTTTTCTTCTGAATGATACATAACATCTAGATAATTTTGCACCTAAGGGTACAGCTGGTATCTTGGTTGGCTATTCTCAAAGATCCAAAGAATACAGAGTACTTATCAAAGGAACACAAAGAATCATTGAGATTTCAAATATTAGATTTCATGAGCCAACAATGACTTCAGAACAATACAGTTTAGAACTCAAGCTTAACCAAGTTTCTGAAATTTTGGATTCAGAAAACAACAAGGCAAATCACACTTCTGAATCTCAAACTTTACTTAAATCAAATTTAGATACCTTATGCCAAGACTTGTTTGATATTTCTGTGAATGTTTCTGAAGATTATCAAAATCCTTCTTTACTCAGAAGTATTCCAGAACAAGAATCTACAGAACCTATGATATCAAATATTTCTGGACCACATATCTAAACCTCAAATTCAGAATTTCCTACTTCTGAAGTGCAAGTCATTTCTGAACCTGTTGTTCCTGTTTCCGAACTTGTGCATATTATTTCTGAACCAGTACAGAATATTCACTTTGAGGGGGAGACTTTAGATCTACATTCAGCTATAAATCATGATACTGAAACTCAAACAATCATTGATGATTATGATTTATTTACCAATGTTTCATCTGTTCAACCTTTAACAAATGTGAACAAATGGACATCAAGTCATCCAATTCACCAGATTATTGGTGATGCATCAAAAGGTGTTCAAACAAGATCAGCCATAGCAAATGAATGTTTGTATGTGAATTTTTTAAGCAATATAGAACCCAAAAAGCCATATGAAGCCCTTCAAGATCCAGACTGGGTTTTAGCAATTCAAGATGAACTAAATCAATTTGAAAGAAATAAAGTCTGGAGATTGATTTCAAAACCAAGAGGTAAATCAATCATTGGCACCAATTGGGTTTTCAGAAATAAAAAAGATGAACATGGGATTGTTGTAAGAAACAAAGCAAGACTTGTAGCTAAGGGGTATTGTCAACAAGAGGGCATTGACTATGATGAAACTTTTGCTCCTGTTGCAAGATTAGAAGCTATCAGGATTTTTCTTGCATATGTTGCTCACAAAAACATGAAGGTGTTTCAAATGGATGTTAAATGTGCATTTCTGAATGGAATTCTTCATGAAGAAGTGTATGTTGAACAACCAGAAGGCTTTGTAAGCAAAGAATTTCCAGATCATGTTTACATTTTGGACAAAGCCTTATATGGACTTAAACAAGCACCAAGAGCATGGTATGACACTCTCACAACTTTTCTTCTGAATTCCAAGTTTAAAAGAGGTACTGTTGATACAACTTTATTTCTAAAAACGGAAGGTGATGATATGATCTTAATACAAATATATGTAGATGATATTATATTTGCTTCTACAAATCCAAAATTTTGCAGAAATTTTGAGAAAATCATGCAAACTGAATTTGAAATGAGTATGATGGGAGAATTAACATTTTTTCTTTGTCTCCAAGTAAACAACTTCCCACTGGCATATTCATTAATCAATCTAAGTATATTTCTGATTTACTTAAGAAGTTTGACATGACTGACTGTTCTAGTATTCAAACTCCAATGGCCACTTCAACAAAATTAGAACCTCATTTGAATGGAAAATCTGTTGATCAGAAAAAGTACAGAGGCATTATTGGATCTTTGCTCTACTTAACAGCTAGTAGACCTGATATAATGTTTGCTACATGTATTTGTGCTAGATATCAATCTAATCCTAAGGAATCACATCTTCTTGCTGCTAAAAGAATCCTTAGATATATCAAAGGTTCCCCATCATTGGGACTTTGGTATCCAAAGGATTCTGGTTTTGAGCTAACAGCTTTCATAGATGCAGATCATGGTGGTTGCAAACTAGACAAAAAAAGTACATCTGGATCATGTCAATTTTTAGGTGATAGACTTGTGAGTTGGTCTTCAAAGAAGCAGAATTGTTTTTCAACTTCTACTGCAGAGGCTGAATATGTTGTTGTTGCAATCTGTTGCTCACAAGTTATTTGGATGCAAACATAACTAAAAGACTATGGCTACACATTAAAAAAGATTCCTCTATATTGTGATTCAAAAAGTGCCGTAGCAATTACCGCAAATCCTGTTCAATTCAGATGCATAATTTTCAAAAATTGATTGTCTTACAATACTTGATATTTTTCTTCATTTCTCTATCTTTTATTACTAAGAACTTTGATGTCTGGCATTGTTTAAGGGCGAGAATCATAATTATTCTTTATTCAAGGGGGAGTCATACTCAATTCCAAGTCGTTAGAACTCTCCAATAACACTCAAAATCTGAAATGGTGGGTAACACATCAAATTTTACAAATCTGAGGAATATGGACAAACTTCTGAAGATAAACTGTTTTTCATATTGTTCAAACCTACTTCTGAATTTCAAATGTTTTATAATTTTCAGAAGTTTGTAGATTTAAATGATTTTCGTGGATTTGAAGTTTTAAAAGTCAAGTTCTTAACTTATTTCGAAAGTTCTGAAGTGTTTCTGAATTATTTCATTCAAACTTCTGAACTTATTCTCAGAAGTTCTGAACTTCTTCTAAAGTTTTTGAACTTGTTCTCAGAACTTTTCTTCCCGTTGTAAAGACTAATTGTGCGCCATGTGTTTTAATTTCATTGGTTAATCCTTAAACATGTCGATTAAACGGTTCATTTATCAGAATAAATGATTATTACTACTCTAATCACCATTACTTTAGGCCACGTGTCCATCCACGATTATTCAGTCATTTATAATCCATGGATTCATCTTCGTCTTCACTTTTTAGTAATCTTTCCCTCTGAAATCTCTCTCTGTTCATTGATCTTCATTCAAACTCAAATCTTTCCTCATATTCAACTATGTCGACTTCCAGTGTTCAATCTGCCAAGTCTCGTTTCAGTGACAGTAATGGATCCTCAAGTAATGATTCATTCAAAATAGTTCCTAAGAAAATAATGGTTGGATCAATGGAGATCAATCTCGAAGATGAACAGATTCTAAAGGATACTGCTACTACTCTGATTTCTGAAGCTAGTCCTTCGAATCCAAACCCCAAATCCAACCCTAACCCTAACCCGAAAACTGACAAAATTGGGGAAACTCAACTTGAGCCTATTGAGGTGGCTTCTGAATCAAATGTAGGTGTTGCTGACTCTCAATCTCGTGCACAAAGTAGTGACGGTCCTGATTTGTCCAAATTATATGTTCCTGAAGAGAAACTACTTGATATCAAGAAGAACAACTGCGCCCTGAATCTTAGGTCTACTGATTTCAATGAAGATCAAATGATTCTGATTGAAATTTTGAAGAAACATCCCCTTAGAGCCTTGCTATCCAGAAATTTTTTGGTTCCTGCTTCCTATTTGCAACAATGGTGGTTTCATGTTGAAGTTGATGAAGATTCTGATGACATTTCTTCATATGTTCATGGCTACAGAGTCTGCATTTCTGTTGAAGATGTTAGAAGTATTCATTTTCTTCCAAAGGAGGATGAAGTTGTTGGGAAAACTTCTTTTGATCCTATTCCATCATCTTCTGAGATGATCTCAGATTTTATGAAGTTAGGATATTCTGAACAATTGAATGCTTTAAGCTCATTCAGAAGGAAGTGTTTACCTCCTATTTGGTACTGCCTATTCACAATTCTGAACACTTGCCTGTCTGGAAAAAGCTCAAGTCTGGATCAAGCATCAACAAATGGAAGAATCATTTTTCATGGAGTAGCATTCAACAAGCATTATAATTATGCTTCTCTTATCTTTGAAGAACTCAAATCTGCAGTTTTGAAGAAATCTACTTACAACTACATACCATTTCAGAGATTTTTTCAAACCTTCATCAAAGGGGCAATGAAAGCTGTTCCTGCAATTCCTGTTTTGACTCATGAGGTACATGTTCCCCTTTTCTCAATGGATAATCTCAAACCCCCAAATGCTAAACTACAATTCCAAATGCTTTACCATTACCAAGTTACTTACTTGCACTTGTAAAATCATCAAATAGGTTTTTGAGTGAGTACTATGAATCAATGGGACTACCTAAACCAGTAGTCTCTTCCCCTGATTCTAACAAGAGTGGTGAGCATCGTGGTGTCTAGAATTCTTAGGCAGAGTGGGGAGAATGTTCATGGGGGAGAACACAAGTAAAAGATAAAGAAACTTGTGAACCAACTGTTCTATGTCGGGCAACCACATCATCTATTACTCCACATTCTTTAGTGGGTAATATTGAAAAAGCCAGTGAGCCCATGGCAAAACTTGTTAACCCCTCCAGCCACTCACCCATCTCTCAATAGAAGGGTGTTTCACTAACACATATGGGGCAAGCAGCCAATTTACCAATAGGTTCCCATTTGGAAGAACCTATTGTTGAAAAAGAAGGATATATGTCCCCCTTCACAGTTTTGAGCACTTTGAGTCTGAGAGTCCACTCAACATTGGGCCTTCTGAACCACTAAATGTGGATTTTATTCACACCAGTACACATCTTTCAGATGTAAACAAGCAAAGTGTTAGTCACATTGCCACAACAACCATAAATATACCAATTGCAGATATCAAGGATTGGTTGGAAGACCTGGTGGAGTGAACATCACCAAAGCTCCATTTACATAATCACATATGGTTCATGATGCTGTGGCATCTACAGGCCAGCCTTCTTCTGAAGGACTGCAAACAAGACCATTTGTTGGTCTTGGACACTTTCCCGCATCTTCTGAATTCTCTGAATTCAAAGATTTCTGTACTTCTGAATTTGCAAAGATTCAGAAGGACATTAAGGAATTGACGGATAAAACTTGCAAGGTGATGGAGGATAGGTTGGATGGACAGGAGAAGAAAGTGGTGGATAGATTGAATGAATTTCAACTGGCAACTTTTTCTGATCTCAACAATTTTCAAAAGACTATTCTGGATTCTTTTTCTGAAGTTATTTCTACAGTTCAATCCTTAAAGACTTTCATGCCAACTTCTTCTACTCATACAGCATCTTCTGAATTTGCAACAAAGGATGACATATCACAAATTCTGAATCAACTGTCTGCTATTCAGAATTCTCAAGTCTCCTTGAATAATCGTATTTCTGCATTAGAGTGTGGCTCTCAGGCAATGACTCTAAAGCGTAGTCATGATGATCAAGATGATCCTGATAATCAAGAGGGGGAGAAAAGACAGAAAGTCTTTGAAGATGTTCCAATGCCACAAGTTCAAAGTTCTGAAAAATCCTCTGAAGAAGCTCAAGTTCAAACTGCTGAAAGATCTTATGAGAAAACTTCTGAAGAAGTTCAGAACAATTAAAATGATGAAACTAACAGAACTTCTGAAGCAATAGATGATATTCTACATGCAGAAGATGAAGGATTAAAAGCTGAGAAAGTCATTTCTAAAGAAAATGTGGAAGAAGGATATGAGACTGAAAAGGTGTCTCTGGATTCTGAAAACAAACTCAGTTCTGAAGACACAGATGTTATTCCTGATTCAAATGAAGAAATGTTAAATGAGTATCTTGCTTTTGATGACATTATTGGAGAGCCAAGTGATCTATCTGATGTGATTTTATTTGATGAAGAAATGGAAGTGAATGAAGGAATGGAGTTAGAAAATAATGTTGTGATTAATGAGAACAGAGATCTGATTATCTGGAGACCTAAAGTTCTAAGAGAAATTGAAATATATGAAGTTTCTGAAAACTTTTTCATGCTAATTAGTCAATATTGCTGGAGATATATTATCTTGAATTATCCAAGGAATCTGGAGTGTAGATTCTTGGATGAAAGACTAATGATCTTCAAGGAATTTCTTAATCAATCAACTGAATGGTTTGAAATTAAGGTTGATTTAAGTCATATGGAGGCATTTGATTCTACATATGAAATCTTAATGATTGCTGCAGACAAACCACATGACAGATTCAGAAGCTGCATAAACATTCCTCTGATTGATATTCGTGTTCTTGAAGAACCCATAGTTGATCAGATCTATGAAAGTGATATGATATTTGAAAGTTCTGGAGAAAGTCAACTCATCTTTCCTGAAGATAATGATTATGGCATGTATAGAAGAAATATCAAGTATGCAACCTTAGAAAACTATGTGAATGATGAGTGGTCTAAGGATCATATTTCAAAGGTAAGATCTTATGTACAAAGACATGGACTACAAGAATTGCATGACTCAACCTTGATTAAGAAGATCAGATGTATGCCCCAAGTTGTTGAAGATGATTTGTATATAGTAAAGTTTGGAGCTGAAAGGAGAGATGGTTCTTTAACAGAATTTTCTCTATTTGATTTTTCCAAGTTGAGGTTGCAAGATAAGCTCGTTGTTCTGAATTATTGTGTCAAGAGAGAAGATTCTGAAGTTGTTTCTGAAATCAGAAAAATTCTAGGGATCTATGTCAGAAATCTAATTAAACATGATTTTCAGCTGCCATTAGAATTCAGATTAAATAATGTCAATCTCTTGGAGCCAGAAAGTATTGAAAGACAGGGAATTACAAAGGTCTTCACAAATCCAGATTTGGGATTCACTTACAGAACAGGAGTAGATCATTAAAAGACATTCATTGTTTCAGATATACCAAAGTACTCAACTTCTAATCTGAAATGGTTAACAGAGTATTGCGAACAATATCTTCCTTCATCTGATGTAGTAGAAGAAATAATTTACTTGATCAAGAAAAGAATATTCTTCAGAGATTATGTAAGAAAGAGCTCTATGGCTGGGCACACAAGAGTAAATCAAATCAAAGGAGTTGATTATCTTCTGAGCAATGTCTATGATTTTCACATTCACACAAAGAAACAAGTCATTGAAGAAATTCTGAAACTTTCTCAGAAGTAGAAAATTCAGAAGTTAAGGAAATTGAAAAAGGAAAAGAAAAGGTCTCTGAAAATTCTGAAGAAGAGATTGCTCCTATTCCTTAGAAATCTGAATCTGAACACTTACAAGAGCAAAGGATTGAAGAACATGCTTTCACCATGTTTCTTGAATTTTTCCATCTAGAAATGTTCACGGAATATGAACAAAAGTTCAACTATATTGATTGCTGGATTCAAAAGTCATTTGGATGGAAACAATGGTATTCTAATATCATTAGAAAAATCAGACTCCCTGTAAGTTAAGTACGAAAAGAGAGTCCAATAGTAAAAGTAATCACTGCTGATCTGAAGCAGAAAAACAATTACAAGCATGCTTATTTCACTATTGAAAGAAAAGATGGTGAGATTTCCACTTTTATAGAAGCTGATTTCCAGAATGTTTACCTAAGAGACCTTTTAAGAGTATACAGAAGTTTATACCCCTTTCATGAATCTATTGCCAAATTTAGAAAAGCTTTCCCAGTTCTCAGAGATGGCCTGTACAGAGAGTTTATTTGGGCGGCTAAGACAGATTTCCATGTGGCTTATGTTATGAACAAACAGAAGATTCATATGAGTGCTCCAAACTTAAGCTTACCAAATATTGAAAACCTCAAAAGAAGTACTCTGGTCATTCAGCCTCTAGGCTTTGTGTGCAAGTGCTTTGACAGATTGTTATTTGTAAGGTTTGAAGAACTACACAAGTGCTGTAATGGAACTCTTATGATTATAAGAGATAAACTGGAGAAGAAGAAGAAGAAGAATAAAAGACAAAAGAAACTTAGTGATGATGAATGGGAGAAATTCAGAAAGCTGGCTAAGGAGATTCTCAGAATAATTGAATCTATATTGGAGTATAGAAATCTTATTCTTAAAGATGTAAGAGAGATTTTGAACTTCTGGAAGTATGATTTGAACTTTTGAAGCTAAGGGGGAGATTGATAGATATCAGAAGTAACTTCAAAAGAAGATTGGGTTCTGAAGAGAAAAATTCAGAAGTCTGAAGTCAAGTCAAGTAAAGCCTAAGGCATAACTTCTGAAGTGTTTACATCAGAAGTTCTGAAGATTCTGAAGAAGTTCTAAAGAAGTTCTGAAGATGATTCTGAAGACACTTCTGAATAAGTTCTGAAGTAGTTCCAAAAGGTATGAGAGTTGGTCCAGTTGTAAGTGTAACTTCCAAAAGGTATTATAAAAATTATAAATAGAAACTTATAATTTAGATAAACATTTGAATTTAGTTATAAATATAATGAAAAACAACCATATAAATATTTATTACAAAAATAAATTCAAGATATCAAAAATCATAATCAAATAACAAATTGTGCTTTTTAACAAGATACATGATTTTAACATGACTAAATAAATAATAATAGTTGAATTTAAGGTTATTTAAGCTATGCTTAAAAAATTATAATAGGATGATATTGAACAAATATTCAAATTAATTTAACAACCTAATATAATAAACATGTAATACGTAAAGAAAATAAGTAATTATTCATTAAAAAAAACTTGACTTAAATAGCAGGGGTTCTCAAAAATCCTAAATTAATTGAGCATGTAAAAATAAATAAATGACAATGATACTTTAAAGAAATAAAATTGTACTATCATAATTAAAACAGAAGTACGATCAATCAAACCTAAAATATACAACATAATACACCAATATAAATAAATTATATACTCAATAAATAGATGAATAAGCAAAAACAATTAAAACAAGTGCATTGCATGTTGATTTAAATAAAATAATAAAACAGGGATGGTTCTTCATTATCTCTTAAAACCCTAAACTTTTTCTTATTTTACCCACCAAAGCAACTGAGAAAAAAATTGGGCCGCCAAGCCATCAGATTAATCTCTTTGATAACTTAGTCTGATAGTCTCCTAGCTACTCTAGTTCGATTGGTCTTTGCTTTAATCTTGAACGCAAAGTAGTAAGATCTCTGATTCTATTTTGATTTGGTTTTGGGTTTTTTTTTCCTATTGTATAATGGTTTGTACTCAGCAAACAGTTTTTCGGATATAAACTTCAAGAATGGAAAATTTTCATTAGATCTGAGATGTTGATTAGATAGGTTACGATATACTTACAACACAGAAGAAAAATACATATAAAGTGTTTATATAAAAGTACATACCAGATCTTGATTTGATTGAGATACAATAAACATATTGTGTATGTTAGCAACGTGGATTGATGATATGAAATAGAAGAGGAAATATACAATGGAAGATTACATACTTTATGCAAATTTTATGTTTTATTGTTACAGGCAGAATTGAGTTGACATATATATTGTATCACAACATCAAATGCATATCATATAAAGTTGCTTACTTGATTTTACATCGGGGGTAGCAGCGTTGTTTCAGCAACGACGTAACGACATTCGGAAAGGATGAGCGTTCATGCTAATAACGTGTTAAAGGAAAAACAATATAGAACAATTGGAAATAGAGAGAAGAAATATGTATTTCTCATTAATCATAAGCCCTTTAAATAGGGACGATTATATAGATATAACGATAAGCTTGGAAGGAGATTTACTTCATAAATAACTCTAAAGTTTTATGTCTATCTCTATCTATATCGTCACATCCTTTTGACGATAACACATTTATCTTACAACACTTTCTTATATTTAAAGAGTTTTTTTTTTCAATATTATACCTTTCTTTTGATATTTTGTATAATAGGAGCAAGTTTACTTAGAAACCTTAAATATTTTAGCAACTCAAGAAGCACCTATTTTGTGAGTATTCATAATGAATTTTCTATCACATCATACTTTATCACGTTATATATCATGAATACTGTTAGATCTAATTAGCCCCAATTAGATAGAAAGTTTTATAAAGAATTGTATTTTGGGCTTTTCAGTGTTCTATAGGCTTGGGCTTAACACTTGTACTTGGCACCTATAAATATGGTGTTTTACCTTCATTTGTATAGTGAGTTTTGAGGAGAGAAAACACGTTTCACACATACAGACTTATGAGAGTCGATTCATTCTAATATGTGGTGTTCTTCACAATTCCCTCCATAACGATGAATACATGATTATGAGTTGTTGATTTAGTGATTAATGTTCTTTAATTCTTTATCTCTTCTCTACAATTTATGGAGTTTTCTTAATTGTTGCTAGTTTGGGATCTAACAAATACTCACAAAAAGGTGGATTATGAGTTCCTAAAATATTTAAGGTTCTTAAATGAACCTCTCTATGTATAATAAAGTATTTAAATAAAGGTGTTAAAATTATGTATTGAGCATTAAGTTTTATTTAGTAATATGTAATCCCTTAAGTTTACTAGTACCTAGCACATGTACTATTTTTAAAACTCTCTAAATAAGCATGTTCAACCTTCAGATACAAAATAATCATTGAAACTAACAAAATACTCAACCATTACCTTCATTTTAAAAAAAATACCAGGTCATGAAAACTAAAATAAATTACATCTCAATTTTTAAATCTAAAATATTTAAGCCATAATAAAATTTTGAATTAAACAAATGTAACAACATAAATATTGTAGGAACAGTTGCCCGACCGGGCGGCATAGAATGCATTTAATAACTCAGTTCTTGATAAAATGGAAGTGCAAGGTTGGTTTCAGTAAGTGGAAGATTTTTGAGGGACCATTTGTGTAAAATAAGTGTATAAAGTAGATCCCTTTTCTATATTTCCTCAATTTGGACGACTTCCCCTTCTTTCTTCATCTTCTTCTTCTTCCTTCTTTTTCTCTTTTTCAACGTAACATATGTGTTTTAGAGATTATGTATAGAAGAGGAAGGTGACGGAGAAGAGAAATGTTGATCGAAACTCCTTTCAGTGATTTGAATATGATTCCTCTTATACTTAGTGAAAATTCCATATATAGGTTAGTGCTTAGAAATCAGCGATAGTACACACTGACTGTGTTCAGTGATCGTTGATGATCAGGAACTGATAGATATCAGAAGTAGCTTCAAAAAAACTGGGTTTTGAAGAGAAAAGATCAGAAGTCTGAAGTCATGTAAAGTAAAGCCTAAGGCATAACTTCTGAAGTGGTTACTTCAGAAGTTCTGAAGATTCTGAAGAAGTTCTAAAGATGATTCTGAAGACATTTCAGTGATAGAAAAAGCTTGTAAAGATTCTTTAGCATTTCCTTTTGTATATAAATAGATAGTTTGTTAGATTGTTAGAACTAACGTTGATAGAAAAAGCTTGTAAAGATATACATATTGTAATACTGTTCAGTAATCAATACAACATACAACTTCAGTGATCCAATTCTTGTTCTTGTTCTTTAATCTTTCTACATTCTTGATTGTTTGGGATCTAACAGGAACAATATCATATCCCTAAAGATCTGAAGCACAACTCCCACACCACAAGATCTTTCAGCGAAAGTCAAAGACCAAAGCTGAAGAAAGAGATGATTAGCTAAATGACTTGAAGCGGTTCAGCGATAGCAACAGTCATCTATACAAGTGTGAGATCTTGCAAAAGCCTCAGTGATACCTGTAGTCTTCATTCTTGAAGTCTCTGGTTCAGCGATCAAAGTGACGCCCATACAACAAGATCAAAGTTGATCTTATCCTCGATGCACAAAAGTCAAAACCTCCATGCCTTGTTAGAAAAGGACGTACGGATCGTTCCTTAAGTCCCCATCAAATCTGATTTGGTTACTGTTCAAATACGGCCAAAGTAATGGTTGTCTTTTGGACAAATGACAAGTCTCTAATAGAAACTTGACACGTGGCATATACCTTTTCCTTTGCATTTAATGCAACGAGTATAAATAGACGAAAAACCCTTCTTCATCTTTATTCATCATCTTCGTGATTTCTTAGTTGTAATAGAATAGGTTTTATACGTGTTCAAATTCCGCTTACAACTGTAAATTTGTTTATTCAATATGAACTTATTTAAAAACGTAAAAATCTTGTGTTTGTATTCAATCCCTCTTCTACAAACTGTTTCAATATTCATTAAACTCTTGTAGACTCCTTTGGGACCAACAAGTGGTATCAAATCAGTGTTTCTTGCTTTCTAATCTTTAAAACAACTAATATCTTGTTATTTTAAAATGGCTAACACAAACAGAAACTATATAGACAATGGATCTTTAGCTTAACCTCCTAGATTTAGCCATGATAATTTCCTTGTCTGGAAGGAAAAAATGATCCTATTTCTAGAAGGGTCAGATCCTAAGATCCACATATCTAGAGAATGGACCATACGTTCCAATAACTCTCGTTCCAGCTACTGGAACCACTCCTACTATTCCTAAAAGAAGAATTCCCAAAGCTCCACATCAATGGAGTGAGGAAGATAGAAAAGAGCTAGTTGTTGACTCAAAAGGTAGATATGTCATTGCCATGTCTCTTCCAGATGATGTTTATCATGCTGTGATGAAGATGAGAACTTCAAAGTCCATGTGGGATACTCTATGTATCCAATATGAAGGAACCGATGAAGTTCAGATTACCCGTAGTATTAATTTGGTAAGATAATATGAAAGTTTCATGTATCTCAAAAATGAAACTCTTCCACAAATCCACCAAAGATTTAACTGTCTCCTAATTGACATGAAACCTGGTAATAGAGAATACTCTAATGCTGAAATCTTGAAAAAATTTATAGAAGCTCTTCCTGAACATTGGGAAGTGTTCACTAGCTGTCTTAAACTGACAAAGAATCTTGAAACTCTTTCTTTAAGTGCTATATGGAATATTGCTCAATCAAGAGCACTCTCTTGTCTTAAAAAGAAATCTCTTAAAAGACACTAAAAAGGCCAAAAGTACTCCCTTGGCTCTAGTATCTTCAGAGATAGAATCTCCTAAACTAGTTTCTTCTTCTATTACCTCTATCATTGAGTTAGATCACTAACCCAAAATATATCACTGAAGCTGATATATCTGAATTCGATTACTATCTATTTCTTCTCACTAACAATTTTCGGATATTTTCTAGAAAGAGCAACTTTAGAAAGACACCTGCCGTCACTGACTCTGATAAGTTAAAGACTATCCCATCTGAAAAAAGCCTCAGCAATCTGCTACAACTGTCAGCGTAAAGGCCACTTTGCCAGTGAATGCAGATCCAAAAAGCCTGCTGCTAAACCATCTTCTCAGATCTCTGATAAATCTAAAACTGAAAAATATTCTAAGTTAAAAGAGAAAAATCAAAATCGGAAGAAGAACCAGTGAAAAGGAAAAGTTCTTGTTGCTGAAGAAGTCCACTGAGATCAAGAATAAGATTGGGCTCAAACCACTGATAATCTGGATCAGATGAAGAAGACATAGCCTTCCTATGTCTTATGGCGAGAATAGAAGAAGCTGAAGAGGCCTCTGACTCATCCTCTTTAGAGTCTCCATCGACTCAGAGTGCTAAAGGTATCTGGTATCTTGATAGCGGATGCTCAAGGCACATGACAGACAGAAAATCTCTACTCTCTTATCACAAGGAGGAACCTGGTCCCCTAGTGACCTTTGGTGGAAAGGCAAAGGATACACCAAAGGATATGGCATTCTAACCAACGGAGCAACTTCATTCAGTCGTGTTACTTATGTTGAAGGGTTAAAGCATAACTTATTAAGCATTAGTCAACTCTGTGATAAAGACTTCAAAGTCTTGTTCACAAAGACAAAATGTGCGGTCACGATAAAAATGATAAACTTGCTCAAAATGGCAAAAGATCAGAGAATATATATGTCATTAATAAGGATAGTTCTCACCCTAAAAATGTGTACTTTCTCTCAAGAGCCTCCTCTGATGTTAAATGGCTCTCGCACAAGAGGCTATCTCGTCTGAACTTTAAGACGATAAATGAATTGTCTCAAAAAGAACTTGTCAGATATCTCCCTAAACATGCTTTTACAAAGGAATCTGTTTGTTCAACTTGTGAGAAAGGAAACCTGACAAAAGCATCCTTCAGATCTAAGCAAGTTTCCTCAGTTACCACTCCTCTTCGACTGCTTCACATGGATCTATTTGGACCAGTCAACGTATAAACCATTTCTGGAAAGAAATACACTCTTGTGATAGTTGATGAATATTCCAGATATACATGGGTATTCTTTCTTCGATCCAAAACTGATACACCTGAACAATTTAATTATTCGTTCCATAAGAAGTGATCATGGCACTGAATTCAAAAACAGTACTCTGATTACTTTCTTTGAGGAAAAAGGAATCACTCATAATTTCTCATCAGTGACAACCCCTCAGCAAAATGGTGTTGCTGAACGAAGAAATCGAACGATCATTGAAGTCGCTCGCTCAATTCTCAGCAAATCACGTCTACCAACTCAGTTCTGGGCTGATGAAGTTAACAGTGCATGTTTCAATCAGGATCGATCTTTGATAGTCAAACGATTTAAGAAGACCTCCTATGAATTATTTCATGGAAGAAGACCCTCTCTGAAATATTTACATATCTTCGGATGTGTATGTTATATTTTGAATGATAGAGATCATTTAGGAAAATTCGATCTAAAGGCAGATGATGGTATATTCCTTGGATACTCCTCAGTAACTAAGGCATTCAGAGTCTTCAAGAAAAGAAGACAACATATTGAACAAACCATGCATGTGAACTTTGATGAATCTCGCTCATCAGATTCTATTCCTATCTCTGAAGACGATGAAGAGCTGAATAATTGGACGAAATCTCATTTTGGGGAACCTGAATCTTCTTTTCAAACACCCCCTGTCACCGAAAATAATGATGATGAAGGTCCTAACTTCATTCCTACTACAAGTAATGATCCATCCTCATCAGGGATAGACATTACTCCCTTAAATCAGATTTCTCCCTCTGATTCTTTCAATGAAAATTCTTTAGTAAGTAATCATGCTCCCTTTTCAACACAAGGGAATACACAACCCTCTATATTTCCACCAGGGATGGTAGGAAATGCTGAAGAACCTATTGCTGAAGCATCCACAGTTCTCCCTGAATAAGAACAAGTTGTTGAATCTCATGTTGATCAAACTCTTCAACTACCAGCTCAGCGATGGACTATAAATCACCCAATAGATCAAATTATTTGTGATCTAAATGCGGGTATTAAAACCCGTAGGGGTACATGTAATATCTGTCTATATGTAAACTTTATTTCTCTAACCAAACCTAAGAAGATCGATGATGCTATCATTGATCCAAATTGGGTCTCTGCTATGCAAGAAGAGTTAAATGTGTTTCGTTGAAACAAAGTTTCAAATCTTGTACCTTCGCTCCTGTTGCTAGACTAGAAGCCATAAGACACTAGAGTTTTTTCAAATGGATGTTAAAAGTGTTTTTCTAAATGGCAAACTTAAAGAGGTAGTTTATGTTGATCAACCTCCTGGGTTCGCTGGTCCTAAACACCCTTGTTTTGTTTTCAAACTTCAAAAGGCTCTTTACGGGTTAAAACAGGCTTCTAGAGCTTGGTATGATACCCTCACTAAATATCTTTTAAAAGAAAATTTTGTTCGTGGAAAAATTCACAAAACTCTTTTTCTTAGGAAATACAAAGGTCATACCATTCTGGCTCAAATATATGTTGATGATATTATATTTGGTTCCACAACACTCAAACTATGTACTCGCTTTTCTAAGAGAATGAAAATAGAATATAAGATGTGTATGATGGGTAAACTAACATATTTTCTAGGTTTGCAGATTAAGCAATCTGAAAAAATGCATCTTTATATGCCAAAGTAAATATGTTAAATATATGCTGAATAAATTTGAGATGACTCAAAGTTCAGCGATGAAGACTCCTATAGCACCTCCTCTAACTTTGAACAAGGACCCTAATGGGAAACCAGTCAATGTCACTGCCTACAGAGGAATGATATGTTCCCTATTGTATCTTACAGCTAGCTGACCCGATATCATGTATTCTACTTGTGTCTGCGCAAGATATCAAGGTGAACCAAAGGAATCCCATCCGATCGCTGTAAAGTGAGTATTTAGATACCTGAAAGGAACTCCTAATCTGGGTCTTTGGCATCTCAAAGGCTCAGGGTTCGCTGTAAAGTGAGTATTTAGATACCTGATAATGATTTTGCAGGTTGCAAGATTGATAGGAAAAGCACCACTGGTGGCTGTCAGCTACTAGGTGGTAAGTTGGTAAGTTGGACAAGTAAAAAGCAAAATTAAATTCAGTGTCCACATCAACAGCTAAAGCTGAATACATAGTCGTTGGAAGTTGTTGTGCCCAAATCCTATGGATGAGGAACCAACTCAGAGACTATAACTTTAAGCTTTCCAAAATCCCTATTTACTGCGATAGTACAAGTGCTATTGCTATTGCAAGTAACCCTGTTCTTCACTCAAAAGACCAAGCATATAGAGATCATATATCACTTTATCAGAGATCATGTCATGAATGGTGAGATTGAACTTCACTTTATACCTATTGAATATCAGCTAGCTGACCTATTTACTAAGCCTCTTGATGAGACTAGATTTAATATGTTAATCAGCGAACTTGGTATGTTAAACGCTGAAGAATGAAAATTCTCGGTGATTAACTATATTCAGTGGATACTAATGATAGGACCCAAACAATCAAGATATCAATATATGAAAAGATTATAACAGGAATGATAGTAGCCAAATGTAATTTTATATTGATTGAATGTACTGTATACAGAATATATCTTTACAAGGTATATGAAAACATTAGTTCTAACAATCTAACTAACTATCTATTTATACATACAATAGAAAGACTAAAGTGACAAGACATTCATAACAGACAAGTTCAGAATTGGTTCTGAACTCCTTCAGAACTTCTTCAGAAGTGTCTTCAGAACTTCTTCAGAACCTCTTCAGAAGTGTCTTCAGAACTTCTTCAGATCTTTTTATCTTTTAAGAACCCAGTTCCTTTTGAAGCTATTATGAGATTTCTATCAATCTCCCCCTTAGCTTCAAAAGTTCAGATCATACTTCTAGAAATTCAGAATTTCTCTTACATCCTTCAGAATTAGTCTTTTGTATTCTAGTAAGGATTCAGCAACTCTAATCATTTCTTTTGCAAGTATCTTGTGCTTCTTCCAATCTTCATTGCTCAGATTTTTTGGTCTTCTATTCTGTCTTTTTACCAAACGATCTCTGATTGCCATGAGTGTTCCATTGCAACATTTGTGGAGTTCATCAAATCTCACAAATAATAGTTCATGAAAGCATTTACAAACGAAGCCAGGAGGATGAAGTACTAAAGTGCTCTTCTTCAAATTCTGAATATCTGGTAGACTTAGATTTGGTTTGCTTAAGTGTACTTGCTTCTTGTTTAGAACATAAGCAACCCGGGAAATCGATCTTTGCGGCCATATAAATTCTCTCGTATAATCCATCTCTAAGCACTGGAAAAGATTTTCTGAACTTGGTAATTGAGTCATGGAAGGGATAAAGACTTCTGTATACTCTGAGAAGATCTCTGAGATGAACATTCTGAAAGTCAGCTTCAGAAAAGGTAGAAATCTCACCATTTTGTCGCTCAACAGTAAAGAATGCATATTTGTAATTCTGTCTTGTCTTCAAATCAGCATTAATCACTTTGTAATTCTTTTCTTGCTTCATTGATTGGAATCCTTATCTTTCTGATGATGTCTGAGTACCATTGTTTCCAACCAAAAGACTTTTGAATCCAGCAATCTATATAGTTGAATTTTTGTTCATATTCCATGAACATTTCTGGATGAAAATATTCAAGGAACATAGTGAAAGCACTTTCTTCAATTCTTTGCACTTGTAGTTGTTCCTCTTTAGATATTTGCTTTTCAGGAACCAACTCTTCAGAAATATTTCAAGAACTTCTTCCTTTTCTTTTTGTTTTTCCTTTTGTCTTTCTTCTAAACTTTCAACATTCAGAGTGTACTTCTGAATTTCTTCCATATCTTGTCTCTTTGTATGAATCTTGAAGTCATACGCATCACTTAGTAGATAATCTGCTCCTTTTATCTTGTTTACTTTCTTGTGACCAGCTAGATAACTCTTTCTCACAAATTCTCTAAAATGTATTCTTTCTTTGATTAGATAGACAATTTCTTCTTTGATGTCAGATTCTTCAATAAAATCTGTCATGTAGTTCAAAAACCATTTGAGTGAGGATGTAGAATACTTTGGAATATCAGATACAACAAATGTCTTAGAGACTTCTTCAACAAGATACATGGACCCAATATCTGGATTAGTAAACAATCTCTTCAGCCCAAACCTTTCAATATATATAGGTTCCAACAGATTTACTGTGTTAAGTCTATATTCCAAAGCCAACTGAAAATCATGCTTTATGAGATTCCTTATATATATTCCCAAAATTCTTCTAATCGCTGAGACTAACACAGATTCACCTGAGTTAACACAAAAAGATAAGATTGCCAACTTATCTTGTAGTCTTAGCTTGTAAAAATAAAACTGAGTAAATTCACACAGAGTACCATCTCTTCTTTCTGCTCCAAATCTGAATATAGTCTGTCACACCCCGCTAAAGCGGAAACACGAGGCGTGATAGCGCAAGATTTCATAACAATAGGATAAAAACAACACCAACCATCCATTCAAGTACATAATAGTTTAAGTTCAAAATTTACATCGTATCAACTCAAAAGTTCTAACAAAATAAAGTAAACCAAGTGTTTCAACTAAACAGTTTTCAAATAAACAAGATGGTTGATGTCGACGCGCCCACATAAAAGAAAGATTCGGTTAATCTTTTCTTACCCCTGAAAAGCATGATAAAAACAAGGTCAACTACAAAGAGTTGGTGAGTTCACAGGTTTTCAATATTTCAAAAATAATCAATTGTGTGAGTGAATATGAGCAAAATAAATTTTTGGCACTTATTGATATCTTAAAACGTTAAGGCATTATGTACTCTAATTTTTGTGTATAAAGAGCCACCACTAAACCTTTCGACCACAAAACAATATTTTTAATTCTACATTAGCGATGGGACTAATACCCCACATATGTAGAACCTTCGTTTTTAAGTATCGTGCACCCCTACCTGTAGTTTCTAGGTGGGATTGCTATCCACACCCCTACTTATCGGTTTTTAGGTGGGATTGTCCGTCCAAATAGCGCTATCCACAAATACCCTCGGCTCCTCACTTGAGTTAATAGTAGTGTACAAACTTTTATGTTACATTTTACTCAATATAACTATTAGTGTACATGCCTTAGTGCCCACAACATCAAATTTAACAAGATTTCATAATCATAATGACAATGGCTCATAAAACACATTCAATCATGCTTTTCACCCCAAAACGTATAAAACACTTTGAAAGAGGGGCTGTGAATACTCACCTTATAGCAACGCTCCGCAACGCAAACAATACAATTCGAATCTCCGCACAACGACCTAACGCTTCCCTATCAAAGAGTAATACTCAAAACCGTCACTTATAGGTCTAATACTACTTAGAGGTGAATAAATCTTAAGCCCATAAGTGTCTATATATGTCCAATTATACAAAATGCCCATATGCTCATTAATATAGTAATTTATACCGAAAGTGATCTTATTATCCATCACATGATCAATATTTATAAAAATCAATTAAGTCCAGAATTTCTCTTCTGCACAGAAACTAGTTGTCCTAAAAATGATCAGTTTTTAAGGGCTTCCAAAATGATCCAGTTTCCTATATTTTTATATAAGATAAATTACTGAGTTATGGTCTTTGTGACCAAATTTCATGCCTTTTGGACATGTACAAGTGGTTCAAATAATTCATGCAAAATATTATATCACAACCGGTAAAACAGATTACACCATGTTAGTGAATCACTCACTTAAGGAGTTATACTCAGTGTTTTCTAGAATTTCTAGTTGGATTGGAATCATAACTCATAAAGGAAACTTTTGAGATAAGATTCACAGATTTTCAAGAAGTTATGAAGGAGGTATGACACTACAAAGTTGCATGCACAATTCTGCCATTAGCTGACAGATTGCACACTTAACTTAAATAAATTGGTTAGTGCCTCAAAACTTCATATTTTTGCATGAAACTGGATCCATATGAATCCTAACTCATAAAATGAAGTTCTAGAAAAAGAATCATGCATTAAAGACAAATAACAAAGGAGATACTAACACACAAAGTAGAGTTTAGCTGCTGGTGGTTTCACAGATTGCACACCTAAAGTATTTTAGGTGTTTGGAGGGTCAAAACTCCATACTTTTAAGTGATTCCACTTGCAAACTGAAGATAACTCATAAATATAACTCTCAAAAGACAAATCATCCTTTTTCATTGAGTTTTGAAAGAGATATGGCCATTTGAACATGCATGCACAAATCTGTCAGCTTTGGACAGATTGCACACTCATTTTGTTTTGAAGAGTTGAAACCTCAAATAACCATATTTTTGAATGAAATCAGATGCATATGAAAGGTAACTCATTAAGCTAACTTCCAGAAGAAAAATCAAGTGATTTGGAGGAATATTCAAAGAGTTATGGTCGTTCAAAGTAGGGTTTACCTACTGTTGAACTTCCAGATGCACATGCATCTTGTTATGAGCATTTGGGGGGTCAAAACTCAATGTTTTTGAGTGAGACCACTTGGATTAGAACCCCAACTCACTAAATAAACTTGTAGAAAGAATATTCATGATATTTGAACATAAAAATTGTAAGAAATTGACGATTTACACACATGCATGAATCTGCCAGAACCAAAATAACCATTTTTGTTCAAGAACACATAAAATCATGATTTTTCCCCTATTCTCTTGAGTTTTATTTGTGTAGGTCATAGATTATCACCATTTTATAAACATTTTACATGGTTTGGTGTAAAATCTCTCCACAAACTCAGAATTTTTGGATATTAGAAGAAGTAGCTAAAAAAAATGTAAGCAAAGTGGGGTTTTCACCCAAAAATGGTAAGAAAATGAGGGTAAAGTTGTTACCTTGTTTGGATGATGATTAGAGCTTCTAAATCCTTGTATGAACTTGATCTTGATGATGATTTGAAATGAGAAATGGCTGGAGTTTTTGTTTTAGAGAGGGAGAAAATGTCTCTTCACTTCTAGAGAGAGAGAGGTGAGAGCAAATTTTGAATTTTGAACATGCAAAATGAGGAGAAAAATGAAAAAAAAAAATGTATTTATATGGGGGTTTAGAGAGGAGGCCGGCCATGGGGGCCCACTCCTCTCAAAATCATATATTTGTTTTATAAATAAAATAAAACTCAAGCCCAATTAAGAATACAATGTCATTTTCTCAATTTTTGGCCCTTTTTCCTCAAAATGTAAGCCCAAAAGTGATAAAATTCTATAAAAATAGAAGTTTTATATTTGAAACATTAAAACTATATATTTTATATACATTGTGTATAAATTAGAGCATTCGGCACTGTATTGGAAGTTTCGGACAGTTACGGGTCGGAACCGGACATTTTTAAGCGACTACCGGAAATGCTAGGGGTTTTTCGGCCATTCTAAACCAACTATTTCTTAATCTTAAAATTTAAACTATATAAGCACTAATAAACTTAATAGAATCTAACCTGAAAGCTCGAATTTTGACAGTTGTCACATAGTCAAATCATTCTGAACTGATTTTGATATGCATCTGATCTTCTTTATTAAAGTTGAATCATGAAAATTCTGAACACCATGATTTTGAATAAAGTTCTTTACTTGAACAATATGATCTTCAGACCATTCATCATTCAGAAAGTTTTCCAACTTTGCAAACTTCATACTTCTTTTGTACATGAAGCAATAAGTGTCTTCAGGAAATATCAGACTGCTTTCTCCAGAAATAAGTATATTTTCCTTTTCAAACACTTGATCCAATACAGGTTCTTCAAGTATTGGAAGATGTATCTTAGGAATGATAATGCAAGGTCTGGTTCTAACTTCAAATTTTCCTGAGAAAGCAAATAAGATTTCATCAACAATTTCAACTCCTTCTAAATGAGGTAAATCAAATTCCAATTCAACTCTTTCATCTGGTTGTTCAATAAAATTTCTGAAGATAGAAAATCTGTTGTCCAAAAGTCTACACTCCAGACTTCTTGGATAATTCAGAAAGACATGCACCCAACAGAATTGATTCAGAATATCCCATAATCTTTCAGAAGCACTTCTAAACTCTTCACTCAGAAGTTGTTGAGGCTTCCAAATTACTAAATCTTTTATTTCATTTGAGTTTTCTCCCATATTTACATCAACCATATCTTCTTCAAACATGATCACATCAGAAAGATCACTTGGTTCTTCAATAATATCTTCAAAAGCAAGGTATTCCCTTAGCATTTCTTCATTAAAATCTGGAATTATATCTGTGTTATCTGAGCCCAAGTTACCTTCAGAATCAAGAGACAACTTTTCTGTTTCGTACCCTTCTTCTATCATTTCTTCAGAAGAATGATCATTTATTTCTTGTACCTCATGTTCTGCAGATAAAATATCTTCTATGGCTTCTGAGACTTTATTTGATTCTTCACTAACATTCTGAGTATCTTCAGAGGTCTTCTCAGAACTTTGAACTTGATTAGTTTCTGGTTCAGATACTCTCTGTCTTTTCTCCCCCTCTTGATTATCAGGATCCTGATCATCAAGACTCCTTTTAAAAGTATCTGATTGAGATCTACATTCCAGAGCAGATAATCTTGTGCTTAATTTTGATTGAGAACTCTGAAAGGATGAAAGTTGATTGAGAATTTGAGAAATATCATCTTTAGTGGCATAAGCTTGTGGAGCAGAAGAAGAAGAAGGCTGAGAAGCTTTCAAAGAAGAAACAGAGGAAGCCACTTCAGAAAAAGATTTGAGAAGAAGAAGAAGAAAGTGCTTGTTTAAACAAATGAAGATCATTAGAAGATTTGAGATGAAAGTCATTCAGCTTGTTAACCAAATTTTCCCCATGTTGATCCAACCTAACCTCCAACACCTTTTTGGTAGAATCCGTCAAATCCTTGATGTCCTTCTGAATCTTTGCAAATTCAGAAGTACAGATCGTTAATCTGAACGTCTCGGTCCAAAACCTCAACTGGTTCTTCAACGAAGTTTAACCGATCGTTAATCTGAACGTCGTCTATGGGTAACATCAACGTTTCATCTGCTAGGCATTTCTTTAGATTCGACACATGAAATGTGTCGTGGATTGCGCTTAGATTTTGCGGTAACTTCAACTTGTACGCCACTGGTCCGATTCTTTCGAGTATTTCGAATGGACCAATGTATCTGGGACCCAGCTTGCCTCTCTTCCTGAAGCGTACCAGTCCCTTCCATGGGGACACTTTTAATAGCACTTTATCTCCCACTTGAAACTCCAACGACTTTCTCCGATTATCCGCATAACTTTTCTGACGGTCTCTTGCTGTCTTGAGTCTTTCTTTGATGATGGAGATCTTATCAGTGGTTTCCTGGATAATATCAGGTGTTGTCAGCTGTCTATCTCCGACTTCTACCCAGCTAAGCGGCGATCTGCACTTACGTCCGTATAGAGCTTCGTACGGTGCACATTGTATGCTGGTATGATAGCTGTTGTTATAGGAGAATTCAACAAGTGGCAGGTGGGTATCCCAACTTCCACCGAAATCTATTGCGCAAGCCCGTAACATATCCTCTAGCGTTTGAATAGTTCTTTCCGATTGTCCATCCGTTTGAGGATGATAGGCGGTGCTATAATCCAAACGTGTACCCAATGCCTTTTGGAGTGATTGCCAAAAACGCGATGTAAATCGTGTATCTCTGTCCGAAATAATGGAAATAGGCACACCATGACGTGTAACTATTTCAATAATATAGATTTGCGCACGCCTTTCCATACTGAAATCTTCGCGAATGGGGATGAAATGAGCCGATTTGGTAAGTCGGTCTACTATAACCCATATTGTGTCGTGCCCCTTTCCGCTCGGGTAATTTAGTTACGAAATCCATTGTTATTTGCTCCCACTTCCACCGTGGTATTTCCAGTTGTTGGAGTAAACCGGATGGTTTCGATGTTCGACCTTTATCTTAGCACAAGTCGGGCACTTGCTTACGAATACAGCAACATCTTTCTTCATTCCCGGCCACCAATAATACTCCTTCAAATCCTTATACATTTTATCTGCTCCTGGGTGAATCGAATATCTGGATCGATGGGCTTCATTCAAAATGGTTGACCGTAGATCACCAACCTTCGGTACCCATGCTTTATTCTTGAAGTAATACACACCATCCTCTTGCATTTCAATTTCTTTCTCTAAATGTTGCAAGGTTTCATTCTTCCTATTTTCTTCTTTTAAAACTTCTCTTTGTGCTTCAATAATTTGAGTTTTTAAACTCGTCTGGACCATTACTCCCATAGCACATACTCTTGTTGGTTTTACTCTTTCCTTTCGGCTTAACGCGTCGGCTACCACATTAGCTTTTCTCGGATGGTACTTTATTTCACAGTCGTAGTCACTAAGTAGTTCCACCCATCTTCTCTCGCCTCATATTGAGCATTTTCGGTCAAGGATGTGTTGGAGGCTTTTATGATCAGTGAAAATGGTGCACTTGGTGCCGTATAGGTAGTGTCTCCAGATTTTGAGTGCGAACACCACCGCCCCTAACTCCAAATCATGAGTGGTGTAATTCTTCTCGTGAATCTTTAGTTGTCTCGAAGCGTATGCAATAACTTTGTCTTTTTGCATTAACACGCAGCCCATTCCCTGATGTGAAGCATCACAGTAGACTACGAAGTTTTCGACTCCTTCAGGTAGAGCCAGAATTGGTGCGTTGCATAACTTGTGTTTGAGCGTCTGGAAGGCCTCTTCTTGTTTCTCTCCCCAAATAAACTTTTTATCTTTTTGTGTTAGAGTCGTTAGTGGTTGCGCGATCTTAGAGAAATTCTCGATAAATCGCCGGTAATAACCTGCCAATCCCAGAAATTGTCGGATCTCGGTCGGTGTATTTGGGGCTTCCCATTTCTTAATGGCCTCAATCTTAGCTGGATCAACTTGGATCCCCTTTTCATTCACCACATGGCCAAGAAAGTGTACCTCACGAATCCAGAATTCACATTTAGAGAATTTCGCGTACAACCTCTCGTCTCTGAGCAATTCCAATATCAACTTCAAGTGTTGCTCATGCTCCTTTTTGTCTCGAGAATAAATGAGTATATCATCTATAAATACGATCACGAATTTGTCTAGGTATGGTCGACATACTCTATTCATCAAATCCATGAAGACTGCCGGTGCGTTTGTTAGACCAAATGGCATGACTAGGAACTCGTAGTGACCGTATCGAGTCCTAAGGCCGTCTTAGGGATATCTTCTTCTCGCACTCTCATTTGATGATATCCAGACCTAAGATCGATCTTCGAGAAGTACGTTGCACCTTGAAGTTGGTCAAACAAATCATCAATCCGGGGAAGAGGGTATCGGTTCTTAATTGTCAACTTGTTGAGTTCCCTATAATCGATACACATTCGAAAAGATCCATCTTTCTTTTTAACAAATAAGATTGGAGCTCCCCAAGGTGAAGAGCTGGGTCTGATGAATCCCTTATCGAGTAACTCCTGAAGTTGTTCTGACAGTTCCTGCATCTCAGATGGCACTAACCGGTATGGTGATTTCGCCACGGGCGCAGCTCCAGGAATTAAATCGATGTGAAATTCAACTTGTCTTGGCGGGGGTATTCCAGGCACGTCGTCTGGGAATACTTCGGGAAAGTCCCGAACTATAGGAATATCTTGAACGCGTTTTTCTTCAGCTTTCTTATTCTTAACGTGAGCTAGAAAGACAATACCGTTCTTTCTCAAATGCTTTCGCATTTTCATACACGTTACTATTTTAACACTCCTTCTAGTTTTCTCGCCGTGTACTTCGAGTTTTCCCCCTTCGGGTAACGGAACTCGAATGATCTTTTTGGAACAACAAATTTCAGCTCGGTTTTTGGACAACCAATCCATACCCACGATTATGTCGAAACTTCCCAATTTAATCGGTATTAGATCTATACTAAAATCTCTATTGGCCAAACTTAAGGTGCAGTTCATTAATATGTCTTTAGCCTTACATTCTTGTCCGTTGGCATATTCAATGACATATATTTCTTTCAATTTTTGAGGTTTTAAATTTATCTTTGATCTAAATTCTGTCGCCACAAAACTCCTATCTGCTCCAGAATCAAATAGTACAGACGCATAATGATTATTCAGAAGAAACGTACCTGTAATGACATCTGGGTTTTGCCTTACTTCCTCTGCTCCAATCTCAAACACTTGACCTCTTGCCGGACCTCCTTGATTTCCTCGGTTGGCCGGTCTTGCTTGATGAGTGTTCGGTCTCTGATTCCATCGTGGACATGTATTCCGGAAGTGATCCGGGCTTCCACACTCAAAACATGCCCGCCTTCCTGTGCTCCTGCAATCCTTGGGATAATGACCTCCTTTGTTGCATTTTTGACAGATAATACATTGTCCGGCATGCTGTCTATTGCATTTGTCACATTTGGGATAAGGTCCTTTCCCTTTCTCTGCAGGTTGAGTTTGAATTCCGTAGTTACCTGTAGTTCTTTGGTCCTTGCTTGTCCTTTTTCCAAACTGCTTTCTTATTGGTTCATCCAGTTTTCTCTTCCCTTGTGCCTTATCTCTTACAAACAATCCCGAGCGAGTAGCATTGTTTGTGAGTCTGGTTGCCGAACTTACTGCCTCTTGTAGAGTTTTTGGGTTTGCTGAGGTAACATCCCCGCGTATCTCCGGAGATAATCCCCAAATATACCTATCAACGCGGTTCTCTTCAGGCGTTACCAGATGCGGTACCATTTTTGCCAATTCATGAAATCGGGCTGTGTAGGAGTCGATATCATTCCCTCTCATTTCATGATTCCACAATTCCGCTTCCAGCTTCTGAATTTCGCTTCTTGGGCAGTATTCTTCTTTCAACATTTTCTTGAAATCCTCCCACGTAAGACTGTTAGCAGCTTCTCGACCACGGGTTTGTACTTGTATATTCCACCATGTTAACGCTCGTCCTTGTAATAAGCATGTAGCAAACTCTACCTTCTTACCTTCGGTACATTTGCTAATTTGGAGCACAGACTCCATGCTCTCTATCCAAGTTAATAATCCCACGGCTCCCTCAGTTCCATGAAATTCTTTAGGGTTACAGCTCCTAAAGGATTTATATGTACATTCTCTGTTTCCAGACCCCTTGACTGTTGTTTTGATTATGTTCATGCCAGCTGCCACTTGACTAACAATGTTCGGAAGTGCAGCCATGAGTTGTTCGGACACAAGTCTCACAACTTCGGAATTCTCTCTTCTTGGAGGCATTGTTCTAAACACGATTTTAAATTGAGTTTTAGTCAATTTTGTGTTACAATGGCCATTATAAATCTACTTACTAAATCATACACATCTTATAACATACATCCAATACTACTCACGAACACATACATTTCAAAACAACATGAGATAAATAGATAACTTACATAATTATCAAAAATAAACCAAAGTAATTCAAACATAAGTTTTAAAGTACAACCCAAATAACATAAAATTGTTTAATCTTAAACATCTAGGCTACAAGCCTCAAAAGCAAATATGGTCCTCCAAAAGATTCTTAATAACAGAAGTTCCCTAATGGATCATTACCCAAATCAATACTCCTATCATCACCATCAGTGCTCCTAATGCCCAAGACAGATACGTGTACAGCCTCCGAGTAGCCCTCCCGGCCTCATGTGCGATCACCCTGATCTCCGTAGTGATCTCGTCTTGAGTGTGCAAGACTGTAAGAATGCTTTCTAAGGCCTGCTTAAACTCTTCTAGTCTATCTCGCTGTCCCTGTATCTGAACCTCCAATCCTGTGACCCAGAGGTTCTCGGTTGCCGTCAACCCTTGAGGCTGCGGCTCTGGAACTCTCACGGCCGGAGACGGAGGCGTCACGCTTCGCGATCGAGATCGCGATCCAGCTGGTTCGCCCGACGGGTCAGACGGAACCGTGAATACCACCCTTCGGCCAGGGAGGACACGCTTTCGGGCTGTCCGAATAGTCCTAGGTCCGCGTGACGGTCCAGCCACATAGACCGGAGGTGGCGCAGGTACAGAAGTCTCCGCAGAAGTCTCTCGGGTGGCCGCGTCACTTTCCTCAGACGGATCACTCTCTTCAAGCATGGGCTGGTTCCTCCTAGGGAGGCTAGTAAAGTACCCGGATTCGTCGGGGGAGTGATCGGGAGTGGAAGAAGAGCTAGACATTTTAAACTGCGGCAGTAACAAATTTAATTACTAAATGCACTTTAGTAAAAAAAAAAAAATTAAAATACTTATGCAAACTCACACTTATGACCATGCTTTCCATTTGGGCAAGAAGTTCCCAATATAATTGTTCCATGTCTCCCCTATACATATTGAATTAGACATAGGTGATCAGGCTTTGCCTAATATCAATATGCTAAGTCGACACTTATTCCAATTATACTAGTACTAAGCTTTTTTTTTTTATAAAAACAGTTTTCGAAAACTTTTGGTTATAGTATTTGTTTAGAAAAACCGGTGTTCTCTATAACCTATGGCTCTGATACCAAGTCTGTCACACCCCGCTAAAGCGGAAACACGAGGCGTGATAGCGCAAGATTTCATAACAATAGGATAAAAACAACACCAACCATCCATTCAAGTACATAATAGTTTAAGTTCAAAATTTACATCGTATCAACTCAAAAGTTCTAACAAAATAAAGTAAACCAAGTGTTTCAACTAAACAGTTTTCAAATAAACAAGATGGTTGATGTCGACGCGCCCACATAAAAGAAAGATTCGGTTAATCTTTTCTTACCCCTGAAAAGCATGATAAAAACAAGGTCAACTACAAAGAGTTGGTGAGTTCATAGGTTTTCAATATTTCAAAAATAATCAATTGTGTGAGTGAATATGAGCAAAATAAATTTTTGGCACTTATTGATATCTTAAAACGTTAAGGCATTATGTACTCTAATTTTTGTGTATAAAGAGCCACCACTAAACCTTTCGACCACAAAACAATATTTTTAATTCTACCTTAGCGGTGGGACTAATACCCCACATATGTAGAACCTTCGTTTTTAAGTATCGTGCACCCCTACCTGTAGTTTCTAGGTGGGATTGCTATCCACACCCCTACTTATCGGTTTTTAGGTGGGATTGTCCGTCCAAATAGCGCTATCCACAAATACCCTCGGCTCCTCACTTGAGTTAATAGTAGTGTACAAACTTTTATGTTACATTTTACTCAATATAACTATTAGTGTACATGCCTTAGTGCCCACAACATCAAATTTAACAAGATTTCATAATCATAATGACAATGGCTCATAAAACACATTCAATCATGCTTTTCACCCCAAAACGTATAAAACACTTTGAAAGAGGGGCTGTGAATACTCACCTTATAGCAACGCTCCGCAACGCAAACAATACAATTCGAATCTCCGCACAACGACCTAACGCTTCCCTATCAAAGAGTAATACTCAAAACCGTCACTTATAGGTCTAATACTACTTAGAGGTGAATAAATCTTAAGCCCATAAGTGTCTATATATGTCCAATTATACAAAATGCCCATATGCTCATTAATATAGTAATTTATACCGAAAGTGATCTTATTATCCATCACATGATCAATATTTATAAAAATCAATTAAGTCCAGAATTTCTCTTCTGGACAGAAACTAATTGTCCTAAAAATGATCAGTTTTCAAGGGCTTCCAAAATGATCTAGTTTCCTATATTTTTATATAAGATAAATTACTGAGTTATGGTCTTTGTGACCATATTTCATGCCTTTTGGACATGTACAAGTGGTTCAAATAATTCATGCAAAATATTATATCACAACCGGTAAAAGAGATTACACCATGTTAGTGAATCACTCACTTAAGGAGTTATACTCAGTGTTTTCTAGAATTTCCAGTTGGATTGGAATCATAACTCATAAAGGAAACTTTTGAGATAAGATTCACAGATTTTCAAGAAGTTATGAAGGAGGTATGACACTACAAAGTTGCATGCACAATTCTGCCATTAGCTGACAGATTGCACACTTAACTTAAATAAATTGGTTAGTGCCTCAAAACTTCATATTTTTGCATGAAACTGGATCCATATGAATCCTAACTCATAAAATGAAGTTCTAGAAAAAGAATCATGCATTAAAGACAAATAACAAAGGAGATACTAACACACAAAGTAGAGTTTAGCTGCTGGTGGTTTCACAGATTGCACACCTAAAGTATTTTAGGTGTTTGGAGGGTCAAAACTCCATACTTTTAAGTGATTCCACTTGCAAACTGAAGATAACTCATAAATATAACTCTCAAAAGACAAATCATCCTTTTTCATTGAGTTTTGAAAGAGATATGGCCATTTGAACATGCATGCACAAATCTGTCAGCTTTGGACAGATTGCACACTCATTTTGTTTTGAAGAGTTGAAACCTCAAATAACCATATTTTTGAATGAAATCAGATGCATATGAAAGGTAACTCATTAAGCTAACTTCCAGAAGAAAAATCAAGTGATTTGGAGGAATATTCAAAGAGTTATGGTCGTTCAAAGTAGGGTTTACCTACTGTTGAACTTCCAGATGCACATGCATCTTGTTATGAGCATTTGGGGGGTCAAAACTCAATGTTTTTGAGTGAGACCACTTGGATTAGAACCTCAACTCACTAAATAAACTTGTAGAAAGAAGATTCATGATATTTGAACATAAAAATTGTAAGAAATTGACGATTTACACACATGCATGAATCTGCCAGAACCAAAATAACCATTTTTGTTCAAGAACACATAAAATCATGATTTTTCCCCTATTCTCTTGAGTTTTATTTGTGTAGGTCATAGATTATCACCATTTTATAAACATTTTACATGTTTTGGTGTAAAATCTCTCCACAAACTCAGAATTATTGGATATTAGAAGAAGTAGCTAAAAAAAATGTAAGAAAAGTGGGGTTTTCACCCAAAAATGGTAAGAAAATGAGGGTAAAGTTGTTACCTTGTTTGGATGATGATTAGAGCTTCTAAATCCTTGTATGAACTTGATCTTGATGATGATTTGAAATGAGAAATGGCTGGAGTTTTTGTTTTAGAGAGGAAGAAAATGTCTCTTCACTTCTAGAGAGAGAGAGGTGAGAGCAAATTTTGAATTTTGAACATGCAAAATGAGGAGAAAAATGAAAAAAAATGTATTTATATGGGGGTTTAGAGAGGAGGCCGGCCATGGGGGCCCACTCCTCTCAAAATCATATATTTGTTTTATAAATAAAATAAAACTCAAGCCCAATTAAGAATACAATGTCATTTTCTCAATTTTTGGCCCTTTTTCCTCAAAATGTAAGCCCAAAAGTGATAAAATTCTATAAAAATAGAAGTTTTATATTTGAAACATTAAAACTATATATTTTATATACATTGGGTATAAATTAGAGCATTTGGCACTGTATTGGAAGTTTCGGACAGTTACGGGTCGGAACCGGACATTTTTAAGCGACTACCGGAAATGCTAGGGGTTTTTCGGCCATTCTAAACCAACTATTTCTTAATCTTAAAATTTAAACTATATAAGCACTAATAAACTTAATAGAATCTAACCTGAAAGCTCGAATTTTGACAGTTGTCACATAGTCAAATCATTCTGAACTGATTTTGATATGCATCTGATCTTCTTTATTAAAGTTGAATCATGAAAATTCTGAACACCATGATTTTGAATAAAGTTCTTTACTTGAACAATATGATCTTCAGACCATTCATCATTCAGAAAGTTTTCCAACTTTGCAAACTTCATACTTCTTTTGTACATGAAGCAATAAGTGTCTTCAGGAAATATCAGACTGCTTTCTCCAGAAATAAGTATATTTTCCTTTTCAAACACTTGATCCAATACAGGTTCTTCAAGTATTGGAAGATGTATCTTAGGAATGATAATGCAAGGTCTGGTTCTAACTTCAAATTTTCCTGAGAAAGCAAATAAGATTTCATCAACAATTTCAACTCCTTCTAAATGAGGTAAATCAAATTCCAATTCAACTCTTTCATCTGGTTGTTCAATAAAATTTCTGAAGATAGAAAATCTGTTGTCCAAAAGTCTACACTCCAGACTTCTTGGATAATTCAGAAAGACATGCACCCAACAGAATTGATTCAGAATATCCCATAATCTTTCAGAAGCACTTCTAAACTCTTCACTCAGAAGTTGTTGAGGCTTCCAAATTACTAAATCTTTTATTTCATTTGAGTTTTCTCCCATATTTACATCAATCATATCTTCTTCAAACATGATCACATCAGAAAGATCACTTGGTTCTTCAATAACATCTTCAAAAGCAAGGTATTCCCTTAGCATTTCTTCATTAAAATCTGGAATTATATCTGTGTTATCTGAGCCCAAGTTACCTTCAGAATCAAGAGACAACTTTTCTGTTTCGTACCCTTCTTCTATCATTTCTTCAGAAGAATGATCATTTATTTCTTGTACCCCATGTTCTGCAGATAAAATATCTTCTATGGCTTCTGAGACTTTATTTGATTCTTCACCAACATTCTGAGTATCTTCAGAGGTCTTCTCAGAACTTTGAACTTGATTAGTTTCTGGTTCAGATACTCTCTGTCTTTTCTCCCCCTCTTGATTATCAGGATCCTGATCATCAAGACTCCTTTTAAAAGTATCTGATTGAGATCTACATTCCAGAGCAGATAATCTTGTGCTTAATTTTGATTGAGAACTCTGAATGGATGAAAGTTGATTGAGAATTTGAGAAATATCATCTTTAGTGGCATAAGCTTGTGGAGCAGAAGAAGAAGAAGGCTGAGAAGCTTTCAAAGAAGAAACAGAGGAAGCCACTTCAGAAAAAGATTTGAGAAGAAGAAGAAGAAAGTGCTTGTTTAAACAAATGAAGATCATTAGAAGATTTGAGATGAAAGTCATTCAGCTTGTTAACCAAATTTTCCCCATGTTGATCCAACCTAACCTCCAACACCTTTTTGGTAGAATCCGTCAAATCCTTGATGTCCTTCTGAATCCTTGCAAATTCAGAAGTACAGAGATCTTTGAATTCTGTGAATTCAGAAGATGTTGGTAAGTTGCCAAGATCAACAGATGAACTTGTTTTCAGACCTTCAGAAGAAGGTTGGCCTGTATGAGCCACAAAGACATCATGAACCACATTTGATTCTGAAAGATGTGTGCTTGAGTGATGGATGCCATTAAGTGGTTCAGAAGGCTCAAAGTTGAGTGGACACTCAGACTCAATGTGCTCAAAACTGTGAAGGGGGGACATATATCCTTCATTTTCAACAAAAGGAACCTCCAATTGGGTTCCTAATGGATTATAAGCTGCTTGCCCCATTTGTGTTGTTGAAACACCCTTCTGTTGAGAGATGGGTGAGTGGCTGGGGGGGTTAACCAAGGTTGCCATGGGCTCACTGGCTGTTTCAATATTATCCACCAAAGAATGTGGAATAATAGTACATGTGGGTGCCCGGCTTGTAACATGTGGTTCACAGGTTTGTTTTTCTTGTACCTGTGTTCTCCCCTCATTAATTCTTTTTCTTACCCTTCTACCCTGTCTCTCATTTACATTTTTCCTCTTCACTCTTTGAGGTTGTTCACCCCCTTGAACAGCCTCCCCTCTCTTTCTAATAATTCTAGACTCCCTTGCATGATCACCACTCTGGTTTAAATCAGGGGTAGGGACTACTGGTTGAGGTAATCCCATAGATTCTAAATGCTCACTCCCAATCCTAGTTGTTGTACTTACAAGTTCAAGTAAATGAGAAGGAAGTGGAACTGCATTTGGAAAAGTAAGTTTTGCTTTTGGAGGTCTTAAGTTATCCATAGTGAAAATAGGAACATGTACCTCATGAGCTAGAACAGGAATTTTTTAGACAGCCTTCATTGCTCCTTTGATAAGTGTTTGAAGAAATCTCTGAAATGGTATATAGTTGAATGTAGACTTCTTCAAAATGGGAGATTTGAGTTCATCAAAGATGAGACTAGCATAATTATAGTGTTTGTTGAAGGCAACACCATGAAAGATAATCCTCCCATTTGCTGAAGCTTGGTCTAAACTTGAGCTCTTCCCAGATAAGCAGGTATTCAGAATGGAAAACAAGCAATACCAAATTAGAGGTAAACATTTTCTTCTAAAAGAGCTCAGAGCACTAAGGTTTTCGGAGTAACCTAAGCTCATAAAATCTGAGATCATCTCTGATGAGGATGGAATTGAGTCATAACAGGTTTTCCCAAGAACCTCATCTGGTTTTGGCAAATAGTGAAGGCTTCTAATGTCATCTACAGATATACAAACTTTGTAGGCATGAACATAAGAGACAATTTCATCATCAGTTTCATCTACTTCAGCATAATGCCAGAATTGTTGAAGATAAGAAGCAGGAACAGAGAATTTCCTTGAAAGGAGAGTGCGCAGGGGATGTTTCTTCAGAATTTTAATCAACATTACTTGATTATCAATGAATTCTTTGGATTTGAAGTTCAGTGCACAGTTATTTCTTTTGATGTCAAGTAATTTCTCAGCAGGTACATAGAGTTTGGACAGGTCACCACTTTCAACAGGAGTCTGGGATTCACTTTCAGCAACATTTCATTCAGAAACAACATCAATGGGTGTATTCTGTGTTTCCCCAATTTTAGCAGTTGTCGGGTTAGGGTTAGGGTTAATGATAGGGTTTGAAGGTCCGGCTTGATGAGTTGCAGTTGTGGCTGTGTCATGAAGCATTTGATCATCACTTAGTGGGATTTCCATTGATCCAACCATTAATTTTTGAGGCACAATCTTGAACGAAGCATCACTTGATGATCCAGTGTTATTATTGGAACTCGAGGAAGTAGAAATCATGGTTTTTGAAGTAGACATGATGTAGAAAAAACACGGATTGGTAACAGAAAGATGATCAATAAACACAGAAAGATTTCTCAGAGAAAAATTGCTAAAAGAATGAAGATGATGAGGAATCCATTGATTTATATGATCGGATAAGCGTTGAAGGACACGTGGCCAAAAAGTAAATGTGATTAGAGTAGTAATCATCATTTATTCAGAGAAATGAACCGTTTAATGGTCGTGTTTAAGAGAAATCCAATGAAATTAAAACACGTGGCACGCGCTTAAATGAAAAAATCAACGGGAAGTTTTAGTTCTGAGAACAAGTTCAAAAACTTCAGAAGTTGTTCAGAACTTCTGAGAAAAAGTTCAGAAGTCTGAAAGAAAGAATTCAGAAGAACCGCAGAATTTTTAAGTGAAGTTCAGAACTAAACTTGGGTCATCTTAGAAGACAAAAAAACATTTAAAAATATAAACTTCTGAAAAATATAAAACATTTTGAGAATTCAGAAGTAGATTTGAACAAATAGAAAACTGTTTTAATCTAAGGAAGCTTGTTCATACTTCTTAGATATAAAGTGCAAGACTTTATTTCACCAATGCAGAGTTGTTATGTAGGAAAGGGTAGTTAGAGAAATTTGAAATTAATAACACTCCCCCTTGAATCACTAGCAATTATGATTCTCCCCCTTGATAATTGCAACTTTATCAAAGAATCAATCAAATATTAGTGAAATGAGAAATAAATGAAAATTATTAAAATACAATCAACCTAGTTACGGAAGAGATATACTTCTGAGTTTGAAAAGTAGCAAAAATCTGAATGTTAAACTTCAGAATATACAAAGTAATTCTGAAGAGCAAAGTATTCAGAATTTGATAAAAAAAAACTTCAGAATGTAACTTCTAGAGTATAGGTGATGTATAATACTTACATAGACATGTTCATCATGCCCAATTTACTTACCAAGAAGTTAAATCGTTTTTCATCAAGTGCTTTGGTAAATAAATCATCTAACTGATAATCTGTCTGAACAAAAAACATTTCAATATTACCTTTTTCCACATGATCTTTGATAAAATGATATCTTACATCAATGTGCTTGGTTTTTGAATGCTGAACAGGATTGACAGTGATGGCTATGGCACTCTTTGAATCACAATACAAAGGAATCTTTTTGAAAGTGTAACCATAGTCTTTTAGTTGAATTTGCATCCAGATCACTTGTGAGCAACATATTGCAGCTGCTACATATTCGGCTACCGTAGAAGTAGAAACACAATTTTGTTTCTTTGAAGACCGGTGACTAGTCTATCACCCAGAACCGACATGATCCGAAGTGCTTTTCTGTCTAATTTGCAACCACCATGATCTCGCATCCGTAAATGCCGTTAGTTCAAAACTAGAATCCTTAGAATACCAAAGTCCCAATGAAGGAGAACCTTTTAGGTATCTAAGTATTCTTTTTGCGACTAGAAGGTGTGATTCCTTAGGATTAGCTTGATATCCGGCACAAATACATGTAGCAAACATTATATCTGGTCTACTAGCAGTTAAGTAAAGCAAAGATCCAATTATGCCTCTGTACTTTTTCTGATCAACAGATTTTCCATTTAGATCAGGTTCTAGCTTAGTGGCAGTGGCCATTGGAGTTTGAATACTTGAACAATCAGCCATGTCAAATTTCTTAAGTAAGTCAGAAACATACTTAGATTGATTAATGAATATGCCAGTGGGAAGTTGTTTAACTTGAAGACCAAGGAAAAATGTCAACTCTCCCATCATACTCATTTCAAATTCTGTTTGCATGATTTTCTCAAAATTTCTACAAAATTTTGCAGAAGCAAATATAATATCATCTACATAGATTTGTATCAAAATCATATCATCACCCTCCTTTTTCAGAAATAAAGTTGTATCAACAGTACCTCTTTTGAATTTGGAATTCAGAAGAAAAGTTGTAAGAGTATCATACCATGCTCTTGGTGCTTGTTTAAGTCCATATAAGGCTTTGTCTAATATGTAAACATGATCTGGGAATTCTTTGCTTACAAAGCCTTCTGGTTGTTCAACATACACTTCTTCATGTAAAATACCATTCAGAAATGCACATTTTACATCCATTTGAAATACCTTCATGTTTTTATGAGCAGCATAGGCAAGAAAGATTCGTATGGCCTCTAATCTGGCAACTAGAGCAAAGGTTTCATCATAATCAACTCCTTCTTGTTGACAATACCCCTTAGCTACAAGCCTTGCCTTGTTTCTTACAACAATTCCATTTTCATCCTTTTTATTTCTGAACACCCATTTTGTGCCAATGACAGATTTACCTTTTGGCTTTGGTATCAATCTCCAGACTTTGTTTCTTTCAAATTGATTTAACTCATCCTACATGGCTAAAATCCAGTCTGGATCTTGAAGTGCTTCATATGGCTTTTTGGGTTCCATACTGCTTTAAAAATTAACATACAGACACTCATTTGCTGTTGCAGATCTTATTTGAACACCTTTTGATGCATCTCCAATTATTTGATGAACTGGATGACTAGATGTCCATTTGTTCACATTTGGCAATGGATGAACATATGAAACATTATTCAGAGAATCATAATCATCAGTAATTGCTGGAGTTTCAGTATCATGATTGATAGCTGAATGTAAATCTGAAGACTCCCCCTCAAATGGAAAAATCTGAATTGGTTCGAAGCGTGAGGTTCATGGTCAGAAATAGTTTGAACCGGTTCAGAAACAACTTGAATTGGTTCAGAAGTTGCATTTTCAGAAGTTGGAAGTTCTGAATTTGAGGTAGAGAGTGTTGGTGCTGATGTATTTGAAATCTGTATTTCTGAAATGTCTTGATCATTTGAATTTCTGAGTAGAGAAGGATTTTGATAATCTGCAGAGACATTTACAGAAATATCAAATAAGTCTTGACATAAATTGTCTAAATTGGATTTGAGTAATGTTTGAGATGCAGAAGTAGAGTTTGTGTGATTATGTTCTGAGTCCAAACTTTCAGAAGTTGGTTTATGTGCGAGTTCTGAACTGTTTTGTTCAGAAGTCATTGTTGGCTCATGAAATTTGACATTTGTAGTCTCAATGATTCTTTGAGTTCCTTTAATGAGTACTCTATAAGCTTTGGATCTTTGAGAGTAGCCAACAAAGATACCAGCTACACCTTTTGGTGCAAATTTGTCAAGATGTGGAGTATCATTCTTTAGAAAACACCTGCAACCAAAGATTTTAAAATAATCAATAGAGGGTTTTCTTTGTTATAACAATTCATAAGGAGTTTTAAGAAATTTTTTGTTTAGAATGGTTCTGTTCTGAGTAAAACATGCAGTAGCAATTGCTTCTGCCCAAAGAGACAGAGGAAGTTCTGAATATGCAAGCATGGTTCTTGCAGCCTCTACCAAAGTTCTATTCTTTCTTTCAACTACCCCATTTTGTTGAGGAGTTCTTGCAGCGGAAAAATTATGTGAAATACCAACAGATTCCAAAAAATTCTGAAGTGTAGAATTAGTAAATTCTGTTCCATTGTCACTTCTGATCTTTTGAATTGGGAGTTGAAGAAGAACTTGAATTTTCTTCAGAAAGGGTATCAGTCTTTCAGAAGTATCAGATTTGAGTCTCAGAAATTCAATCCATGTATATCGAGTATATTCATCTACTATAACAAGAATGTATTTCTTTCTCCCCATGCTTTGAGTTTTCATTGGGCCACACAAATCCATATGTAGCATTTCAAGTGGAGCTTTGCATGAAGATAGCATTTTCAGAGGATGAGAACTTCTTTTGATCTTCCCTAGTTCACATGCAGAACAAAGAGAGTTCTTTTCAAATCTGATCTTTGGTAGTCCTCTTACAGATTGATGTTTGCCTAGTGCAGAAATGGCTTTGAAGTTCAGATGTGACATTCTTCTGTGCCAAAGCCAACTATCATTTTTCATTGATGTAGACATATAACATACACCTTGTAGTTGACCAGTTGCAGTGCATGTTGCTGTGTAGATATCTCCATCTCTATAAGCAGTTAATTCATTTTTGTTTGTTGTACTCAGAACATGACAATAATCTATGTCAAAATTAACCTTCCAGTATTTTTCACAGAATTGACTAATACTGAAAAGATTATGTCTTAGTCCCTCAACATAGAAAACTTCCATTACTTTCACATCTCCTTTAATGAAAGTGCCATATCCTCTTACATATCCCTTTGCATTGTTTCCAAAACTAACTGTTCCTCCATATCTTTCATGATAATCAGTTAGTAGTTCTTTGAAAGGTGTCATGTGTCTTGAACATCCAGAATCTAAGACCCACACATGACATATCTGCAAAAGAGATTATTGAGTTTTAGGTACCCATTTCAGAATGGGTCCTTTGTGATTAGTAATAAAATTTGAAGTTCTGAACTTTTTCTTCAGATATTTCAACTCAGAAGTTTGTTCAGAACTTTGAGATTTATCTTTATTTTTATTTCTTTGTTTAATTGAATTTGTCAATGTAGCTAAACATTTCTGAATAGATTTCATCAAATTTCTCTTGTTTGTTTTGGAGTTAAGAAGAAAATTATGATGACCACAATTAATACAGTGAATATGATTCTTTAATGTATTTACAACAGTATTAGACATATAAGAATCAATAACATTTGATTTTTCAACAAAAATTTTTTATTCACTTTCTTTGTTTTAGGTACATCATTCTTCTGAAAAAATGAAAAACTCTCTAATTTGTCAATCTTTGACAGTCTTTCATCTTTCTTTCTCCATACTAAAGTGGATAGCTCTGTAAAAGATAAGAAATGAGGATAAGTGTAAGAAATTCTTTTGTTCACTTTAGGTATATCTTCAGATTTTGTGTTAATTTTCTGAACTTCAGAGAGAGAGTTTGAGGATTGTCCTTGTTCAAAAATTTTAACTCTGGTGTTAAAGTCAGAAGATGTTACTGAACATGGTGTTGAATTTGATGATATGTTTGTATTAGTAGGAGAAAAATCTGAATTCTGATATTCTGATTTTAATTTTTCTCCTTCAGTCATACATGATTAAGATTTATAAACCAAACAGCCATTTTTGTCAATGACTTGAACCATGTGATCATCATCATCTTCTGAATCAGAAGCATATATTAGATCTGAAAACTTATTATCAGTCATACTTGTTGCAAAAATATTTGAATTTTTTGTTGTTGTAGACTCATTATCAGAATTATCAAAAAATATATTGGAATTCTCATTAATATCTTCTGAGGATTCAATATCTAAGAATTCATCATATTTTTCTTCATGTTCTGATTTATTATCAGAAGTATCTTCTGAAATGTTTTCACAATTGGATTCAGATGTAACTTCAGAAACAATTTCAGATTTAACAATTACTTCTGATTTTTCTTCAGAAATAATATTTGATTCAGAAGATTTACAAATATTTGGAATTATATTCATTTCTTCTGTTTCAGAGATACTTTCTGGTTCACCAGTTTTAAGAGGTGTTTCTTCTGAAAACAAAGTCTCTGATTTTATAAAAGGAATTCTTTCAGGCAACGAATGGTTTACAGGTTTGGAAATGATGCCAGTATTTGATTCATTGAAAATTTTCATTTTAGAGTAATCATACAAGTTTGCAGATGCCTTTTTTAAAATTTGACTGTCATTATATCCTAAGCCTGCTTTTATATTGTAAAATTCTGAGTTTTGAGCTTGACTAGTTAAAATATTCAGAGTTTGTTCAGTTTGTCCTCTTTTAAAATTTAAATCTTCTAATTCCTTAATCTTTTTATAAAGATCAAGTCTCTCTTGATTCAGAAAATTCATTTTAACATTTAGAATTTCTTTTTCAGATTTTTCATTTATTACTTCTTTTTGTAAACTATCCATTTTTTCTTTTAAAACAAGTTTTTCTTCAGAAATTTTTTCAAGAATCTGTTCAGCTGCTTGACAATTTTCTTTATATATTTGACTTTCAGCTCTGAATTGATTGACCAAAATTCTTTCACCTTTAATTCTGTTTCCGAGTGTTTCAAATTCAGAAAACATATTTTGAAATTGATTTGTCATTTCTGAATCTTTAGTATTAATTTCATAATTATGTTCAGAATTTTGTTCAGAAGATGAAGAAGATACCTCAGTGTCTTGTTTGTCCTTTTCTGGATCCATTTGACACATGTAGCAATTGGTTGCATAGTGAGCAACTTCTTCATCATCATCTCCATAACTCCAGTTTAACCAGTCTTCTTCATACTTGGTTACTAGAGCTGGATTAAGCTCCCTTTTCTTTGCTAATAGATGCTTCTTCTCATAATAACCTGAATTTTTTACTTTTGGCATCTTGCATTGTCTAGCATAATGTCCAGGCTTTCCACAGTTGAAGCATCTTGCTGGTTCAGATGTTTCAGATTGACCAGCCTCTTGACCCTTCTTAGGTCCAACTTCAGATCTAGGTTTATTCTGATATTTTTGATTGTATCTTTGTTTGAATTGCCTTGTCATGAAAGCAATATTATCAGAAATCCTTTTAAGCTCTTCATCTGATTCATCCCCATCACACACTGTTATCTCTGGAATCTCACAAACTTTCTTGGCAGCAATGGTCAAAGAATTAATATAGTTTTTGCTTAGAAGGGCAACTGTTTCTTGTGTCTTCTTTTGTTCATATTGTCTAACTTTGATCTTGTCCTCTTGTTGGAACAAGATGCCATAGACATCATGAATTGTCTTTCTAGACAAGTTCCTAGTTACCATATTATCTGAAAAACTTGACCATTCATTTCCCAGATTGTTCAGAAATTTGTTGTTTATCTCAGAATTTGATTTCTGAACACCATTTCTTCTTAGATCATTCAGAATGTTATTGAATCTATGATATGTATCAGTGATAGATTCATTTTCTTTGTATCTGAAATTTTCATATGTTCCTACATAGATATTTAATCTTTGTGCTTGAGCCTTTGTACTTCCTTGCATCTGAGCTTCTACTTCATCCCACATGGCTTTTGCTGAAGTTAAACTATCAACCCTATTGAATATCTCATTAGGTATTGCCATAGTGAGTAAAGTTAATGCTCTTCTATCAACTTTCATTTGAGCCTTTTCAGCTGGATTATACATTCCAGGACTCTTCTTGATTCTTGATGCAGGGATTTCAGGGGTGGATTCAGTTCTGGGAACTGCTGGAATCTCAACAAATACCTCTAGTGGGCCATTTGTGATAGATTGCATTAGGGCTTCATCTATGTTATCCAAGAATTGAATCATTCTAATTCTCCATTGATGATATTCCCCTAAGAAGAGAGTTGGTGGTTTCGTTTCAGATCCGATTGAGACTATTTCTTTAGACATCTTTGATTGTTAGAAAATCGAGAATTCACCTGTATTGAATTTGAATTTTGTAGATCAAGAACACCAAGAACTGTCAGATCTGACAAGTTCTTTCACAAATCTTCTTCAAGAACAGATGAATTGGCTCTGATACCAATTGATAGGACCCAAACAATCAAGATATCAATATATGAAAAGATTATAACAGGAATGATAGTTGCCAAATGTAATTTTATATTGATTGAATGTACTGTATACAGAATATATCTTTACAAGGTATATGAAAACATTAGTTCTAACAATCTAACTAACTATCTATTTATACATACAATAGAAAGACTAAGGTGACAAGACATTCATAACAGACAAGTTCAGAATTGGTTCTGAACTCCTTCAGAACTTCTTCATAAGTGTCTTCAGAACTTCTTCAGAACCTCTTCAGAAGTGTCTTCAGAACTTCTTCAGATCTTTTTTTCTTTTAAGAACCCAGTTCCTTTTGAAGCTATTATGATATTTCTATCAATTAATATATATTTCAAAGTCACCAATCATCCCCTTAACTATGATTCAGTGATACATATATCTCACCAAGGTATGTACTTCTATTCCTTATTCTCTCTGATTGTTTTGTTATTCAAGGAATGGATCTCAAAAGAAAAAACCATCACTGACATTCCTTTAATGTTAAATGATGAAAATTTAAAAGGATAATGATTAAGATTTATTATTTAAATGATAATCTTACCATTTTTCTAAAAGAAAAGGAAAGGTCAGACCTTTTTTTGACACACGAAGGACCTTGGCGTTTCCTATCCTATCAACCCCTAGGAACGTGCACTAGGTTATCATCACCATTTCACAAAAAGCAAAAACCGTCGTTTAGCATTCTTCTCTCTCATCTTTCTCTCTCATCCAACTATAAAAGGAAATTTCTTTCCCCTTCATTCTTTATGCGCTCATATTTACTCAAAGCAAAGAATTTGAATTCTCTCTGCAAACCTTCAAGAACACCAAGAACACGCACTTGTGCGTTTTTTTCAGTTTTCAAGTTTTCTCGTAAGGTTTGATCTTTCTTATTATCTTTTATGCTCAAACAACTTAGATGTCATTTACTACTTCTATTCATCTTCTATAACTCCTTGTCATAAAGATTTATGCTTTAAATATTCTCAGAACAATTTTATTTAAACCAAAAAAACCTGCTCTAAGTTTCATCTTAGAACAGAAGACATTTTGGTCTATTTTGATCCAAAAATTTATCTAAACTTTTTCTTAAAACTGTTTATGGTATATCTAAATACCATAAATAAACATTTTGTTTAAAACATTCTTCCTAAAAATCGGCCGAAAACAACAAGTATTTTAATTTTATTTATCAAAACACTTGTTCTTTTTATCAATTTGGTATTCTTCATACAAAAAATCTGGTTTCTAATCTCTTTTATTAAACAATGATTTTCCTATTTGGTGTTCCTATCTTTGAAATAACAATGGCATCCTCAAGCTACAAGTTCAAGTATGTCGAAGATGAAGTTCTACCAGTGACAAACTTCATTGGAGCTCCAGAAGCAAAGTTCACTCCTGAACAAGCAATAATCAAGCCAAGCAACTTCATAGCCTTGGTTGATATTCCCGCTAAAAAGCCACAATTCGCTGATGGTGCAAAGTTTATCATGAACTGCCCTTTGATATTTGCCTTCACTCATTCCCCAGTCGGAATCACTGCTGACCTTCAGCATTTCTGGTTCATTGCCCACACCACCTCTGTTGTGGAGTTCACCACTGAAAAAGGAACATATGCCATTACCTCTGGTGTTGTTCGTATTGTTCTTCGCCTCCCTTCAAGAGGTAAGAATCAGACTTGGCCCTCTGCACCAACCAAGGAAGAACTCATCTCCTTCCTTGACGTCATTGGCTACAAATGGGATGTTGATGTGAAGACCATCACCAAAACGGAGAAGAAGCAAATGCCTGCTAGGTGGAAATACAAATGGGATGTTATTCAGTGCTTAGGCACTAAAACTGGCTCTCAGGATCAAGCCAGCATGCCATGTTTGGAGATGGCGTTCTCTCTTTGCCATGGTCGAAAGCTGAATTTCGCTGAATACATCTTCAGCGACCTCTACAACAGGGTTCAATCACCCAAGAGGGAGAAGACTATCCCTTTCCAAGATTTGTGGCAACAATCTTCGAGAACATCTATGAGGGATGCCCTACGATCGGAAATCAGACCTTCTCTCAGGTAGCGAAGAAGTCCCTGGAAATTGATGAACAACCAGGAGATGCCCCCTACCTCCCCTATATGTTGGATCTCATCAGGGACGTTGCCCCTGTTATTACCTCACCAATTCCTACCAACCAGGTAGTTTCTGTGTCCAAATCACTGACAAACCCATCAATGATTATCCTCGACAGTTCTTCTCCTTCCAAACGCAAACAACCGACTGACGGTCATAAAAAGACTGTCGCTCACAAGCCCCCTACAAAGAAGCAAAAGAAGAGTACATCTCAACAATATATTCCTCCTAGCTTCAATGTATAGCCAACGCCTCCATTCGTCATCAGCACTACCCCCATTCTCAGCGACTCCGATCAATGAAAATGTAATAGCCAGCTACGAGCTAGATCAGGTATAACATGCACATCCTTCTCTTCTTCTTCTATCTATTCTTCTTCGGTCCGCACATCAACTCATGATTCAGAGATAGTTGTCCCTATCTCTGATGAGGTTGAACAGCGTGCTATCCAAGAATCAGTTTTGTTTCGACAAGATCAGTGATCCTCAAGACACTGTCGTAGCATGTACCATCCCTGAGAGTAATCCTCACATACTCTCAAGGAATCCTTGGTTATACATACTACCTCCCATCATATATCTTCTAACCCTGAGCTCTTTCTGGCTGCTCTATCTTTATTATCACCAGGTGCTGCTGCTGCTCCCATCTTCTCGTCAGCAACCACCACCTTTGCATCCATCGTTCCAAGTACCAGTGGACCATCTGTCTTTGCTGCTCCTACCAGCAACCCTACTTCCTCTCCAAAGATCCGGAAAGCTGATGATTTTAAGAAAGTGATGGTAGATAAGCTTCCAACTACGCTTCCTTCCGTTGTCACTGAAATTCCAACGATCTCTCTACCTCCTCCATCATTTCCCGCCATGGATTTTCTGGTCAATGAATGTGCTCTCACGAGACACAGGGTGGATACGTTGCAAGTATCCTCTGAGATTATATTCAAAACGGTCATTGGTGTCCCTGGCATGAATGCGACTGTCAACAATATCTACGCTGATCTTCAAACAGTGAAGGATGATAACTTTGGCAAAGAACGGGCCATTGATCGTCTTGCCAAGGCATATGAAAAATAGGCAAAGACAATCGCTGAATTGCAGAAAACACGAGTTGATCTTCTAAGTCTCGTTCAAAGTCTTGCTGCCAGAGGCCCCTCATTCACTAAAGCTGATAGAAGGAATTTGTGACAACTGTCAAAATTCGAGCTTTCAGGTAGCTTCTATTAAGTTTATTAGTGTTTATATAGTTTAATTTTAAGAATAGGAGTTAGTTGGTTTAGAATGGCCGAAAAATCCCTAGCATTTCCGGTAATCGCTTAAAATGTCCGGTTCCGACCCGTAACTGTCTAAAACGTTCAATACAGTGCCAAATGCTCTAATTTATACCCAATTATTATAAAATATGAACTTTTAAAGTTTCAAAAATAAAACTTTTTATTATTAATTGAATTTAACCATTTTTTACTCATACTTGAAGGAAAAAGGCCAAAAATTGAGAAATGGACTTTTAATTTTATCATTTTGGGCTTAAGATGGGTTTTTAAAAAAAAAATTTGGTTTGGGTAGGGTACACCCCATCTCCCCCCCCCCCTTAAAATCCACATATAAAAACCAGATTTTCTTCATTTTGCTCATTTTCAAACTCAAAATTTAAAATCTCTCTCTCTCTCTAGAAACAAAGGGACTTATTTACTTCTCTCTTCTCCCTCTCTTTCTTTTCTTTCTCTCAAAAGAGTTCTAGCCATATTTTCCATCTAAAATCCACCTAAGAGCAAGTATTTTTGAAGACAATCAACACATATCATCATCCAAGTAAGTACAAACATCATTTCATTCTTTTTCTTACCATTTTTGGGTGAAAACCCCATTATTTCTTCTATTTTGAACTATCTTCTTCTAAACCTCCACCATTTCTGAGTTTATGGAGAGATTACACACCAAAAACATGTTAAAATGTTCATATAATGGTGATAATCTCTGACCCAAACAATAAAACTCAAGAAAATGGGTAAAAATCATGATTTTATGTGTTTTTGAACAACAATGGAGATTTTTGGTGCTGACAGATTCATTGCATGTACATAAATCGTCCATTTCCTTCAAATAATATGTTCAAATATCATTAATCTTCTTTCTACAAGTTTATTTAATGAGTTGGGGTTCTAATCCAAGTGGTCTCACTCAAAAACATTGAGTTTTGACCCCCCAAATGCTCATAACAAGATGCATGTGCATCTGGAAGTTCAACAGTAGGTAAACCCTACTTCGAACGACCATAACTCTTTGAATATTCTTCCAAATCACTTGATTCTTCTTCTGGAAGTTAACTTAATGTGTTACCTTTCATATGCCACTGATTTCATTCAAAAATATGGTGATTTGAGGTTCCAACTAATTGAAACAAAATAAGTGTGCAAACTGTCAACCAATGACAAATTTGTGCATGCATGTTCAAATGGCCATATTTCTTTCAAAACTCAATGAAAAAGGATGATTTTTCTTTTGAGAGTTAGTTTTATGAGTTATATTCAGTTTTCAAGTGGAATCACTTAAAAATATGGAGTTTTGACCCTCCAAACACCTAAAATACTTTAGGTGTGCAATCTGTTAAACCACCAGCAGCTAAACTCTACTTTGGGTGTTAGTATATCCTTTGTTATTCGTCTTTAATACATGATTCTTCTTCTAAAACTTTATTTTTGGAGTTAGGATTCATTTGAATCCAATTTCATACAAAAATATGAAGTTTTGAGGCATTAACCAATTTATTAAAGTTAAGTATGCAATCTGTAAGCTAATGACAGAATTGTGCATGCAACTTTGTGGTGCCATATCTCATTCATAACTTCTTCAAAATCAGTGATTCTTATCTCAAAATTTTCTTTATGAGTCATGATTCCAATCCAACAGGAAATTCTCAAATGAGTGATTTACTAACATGGTGTAATCTGCCATGCCAGTTGTGACCCTTTGCATTGCATAAATTATTTGAATCATTTTTACATGTCCAAAATGCATCAAATTTGGTCACAATCACCATAACCCAGTACTATATCACATATAAAAATATGGGAAGCTATGTCATTTTGGAAGTATCTATATTTTGATCATTTTGAGTACTATAAGTTTCTGTCTATAAGTGAAATTCTGGAATTTCTTGATTTTAACAATTATTCATCATTTGATGGTTTATAACACAATTTACGGTATAAATTACTATATTAACGAGCATAGGTGCATTATGTATAATTGGACTATAGACAATCAAGTTGGATGCATGTGGACATTTATAAGCTTAAGACTTACTCACCTCCATAAGTAGTTTTAGACCCATAAGTGATGGTTTTGAGCATTTTCTCTTTGTTAGGGAATAGTTAGGCCTTTGGGTGGGATCGGATCGTGTTTCAGAGTAGCGGAGCTTTGCACAAAGGTGAGTATTCACGGCCCCTCTTTTAAATGTTTATTGCGTTTTGGGGTGTAAAGCTTGTTGATTTAAACGAAAGTGAATTGATTTATATGATTGAATGAAAATTATATAAATTGTTATGATGAGCAAATTGATAATTTACAAATGATATGTTGATTTATGTGAAGTCCCCGTGTTACACTACTATTTAACTCTGTTTATTTGAGCCGATGATATTTGTGGATAGCGATATTTGGTTGACATACCCACCTAACTGGCAAGTAGGGGTGCACTTTATCAATTAAGAATGCTCTACACATGTGGACTTTAGGTCCACCGCAGAGGTAGTTCGTGGGGCGTAGAATGTCGTTTAGGCTTAGTAGTGGCTCAATCATTAAATATCATGTGTAAAAGTAATTTGCATATTTGCTCATAAAAATTGAAATGTTTAATATTGATGCGAACTTCTGCTTCGCTATTTCTATACCTTGCATATAAAATGTTTTGTGCATATGAAAAACCTGTGAACTCACCAACTCTTTGTAGTTAACACTTTGTTTTAACATGCTTTACAGGAAGATAAGAAGGTAGCCGATCCAGCTTAGTTAATTTTGTGGAACACCAATCAAGATTTTATATGTATCTTTTTAGTTTGATGTAATTTGTTTGTTAAGACAAAGTTGTCGAATTATAAACTTTTAAACTGTAAACGTTGATGTTTTATTTATGAATGTATGGTTGGTGTTTATATTCCTACTGCTGTGAACTTGAACTGTCTTACCCCGTGTTTCCGCTTTAGCGGGGTGTGACAGACTTGGTATCAGAGCCTTAGGTTATAGAGAACACCGGTTTTCTAATAAAAACCATGCACTATAACCAAAATTTTATTTTCTTAGATGAAGTTAAAAAAAAAAAGAAAAAAAAAACCTACTACTAGTATAACTACAATAAGTATCATTCTAGCATATTATAATTAGGCAAAGCCTGATCACCTATGTCTAAATATGGTATGAATAAGAAGGGGCTTGGACTAGTTATACTAAAATTAACATAGATCGGAAAACCTCTTATTCCAAATTGAAAATATGATTTTTTTTTTGTGAGTTCACATGTGTATTATAAAATGTTTCTGACATTTGTTAAAAAAAAATTATATCACAGCATTATGTCTCACTCATCCTCACTTCCCGAGCACTCCCCCGACGAATCCGGGTATTTTACTAGCCTCCCTAGGAGGAACCAACCCATCCATGATGAGAGCGATCCGTCTGAAGAAAGTGACGCGGAAACCCGAGAGACTTCTGTGGAAACTTCTGTACCTGCGCCACCTCCAGTTGATGTGGTTGGTCCGTCGCGAGGATCTAGGACAACGAGAATCGCCCGAAAGCGTGTTCTCCCTCCTAGGAGGATGACTATTGCGGTTCCCTCTGAACCTCCGAGCGAGCCATCCAGATCGCGAACTCCATCGTGAAGTGTGACTCCTCCTCCACCCGCAGTTGGAGTACCCGTGCCCCAGTCTCGAGGAATGACCGCAGCAGAGAACTATTGGGTCTCGGGTATGGCCAACGAAGTACACACTCATCGGTTGAGGTTGGAGCATTTCCAGCAGTCCATAGACGGCATTTTTACAGCCCTGTACTCACAAGATGAGATTACAGATAGGATCATGGAGATCACCTCAGAGTCTAGGAGGGCGATTAAGAGGCTGTACACTTATTTGGCTTGGGGCATTAGGAGCGTTGATGGTGATGCTAGGAGTCTTGATTTGGGTTTTGATGCATTAGGAGACTTCTGTCTTTATGAATCTTTTGGATAAGAATAGTTATTTTATTTTGAGGCTTGTAGCCTAGATGTTAAGTTTAAACACTTTAATGTTTTGTTGGTACTGTATTTTGAATTTTTTTTTTATGTTAAATTGTTATGGTTTATTATGGAGTTATGCATGATAATTATTTATCGCACGATTGTTCGTGTATGAGTTTATTTGATTATTGTTGAGTGAATGTTATAAGATACGCATAACTTAGTATGTAGACTATATGTGACCATAGTATTAGAATCTGACCAAGACTCCATTTGAAATGGTGTTTTAGAACAATGCCTCCAAGGAGAGAGAACCCAGAAGTTGCACGACTGGTATCCGAACAACTTATGGCTTCACTTCCAAACATTGTTAGCCAGGTAGCAGCTGGCCTAAATTCTAATCAAAATAACAATCGTGGACCGGGAGATAGGGAATGCACATATAAATCTTTCAGGGGTTGTAACCCTAAAGAATTCCACGGAACTAAAGGAACCGTCGGTTTACTGACCTGGTTAGAGAGAATGGAGTATGTTCTCCACATTAGCAAGTGTACAGAAGGAAGGAAGGTAGAGTATGCTGCTTGTCTTTTACAAGGGCGAGCATTAACTTGGTGGAACACTCAAGTACAAACTAGAGGTCGGGAAGCAGCAAACAGTCTTACATGGGAAGATTTCAAAAGAATGCTGAAGGAAGAATATTGCCCAAGGAGTGAAATTCAGAAATTGGAAGCAGAATTATGGAACCATGAAATGAAAGGAAACGATATTGATACTTATACTGCCCGTTTCCATGAATTGGCCAAGTTAGTACCACATTTGGTAACACCTGAGGAGAATAGAGTTGACCGATACGTATGGGGTTTGTCTCCGGAAATTAGAGGGGACGTTACTTCAGCTGATCCAAAGACACATCAAGCAGCAGTAAACGTAGCAACACGACTCACCAACAATGCGAACCGTACAGGGACGTTTGCAACCAACAAGGCATTGGGAAAGAGAAAGGTGGATGAACTTGCAAGAAGACAGTTTGGGAAGAGGTCGGGTAAGGATCAAAGAACATCATAAAGTTATGGTATTCAGGCATCGACAATGGAGAAAGGAAAAGGGTCGTACCCGAAATGTGATAAATGTAATAATCATCATCAAGGGAAATGCATCACTTGTCTCAAGTGCAACAGGAGAGGCCATGTCGCGAAGGATTGCAGGGTTGGTGAGAAGAGAGCATGTTATGAATGTGGGAGCACAGATCATTTCAGGAACAGGTGCCAAAGACGGAATTGGAGGCCAGACACTAGGCAACCGCAACTAGCAAATCAAGGGAACCAAGGAAATCAAGCACAAGGTCGGGTATTTGAAATTGTAGCGGAAGAAGCAAGACAGAACACAGATGTAGTTACAGGTACGTTTCTTCTAAACGATTATCATGCATCCGTATTATTTGATTCTGGAGCAGATAAGGGTTTTGTGTCATTAGATTTTAGACCAAAGATAAATCTAAGGCCTCAAAGGTTGAAAGAATCATACGTAATTGAATATGCCAACGGTCAAGAGTGTAGGGTCAATGATGTAATAATGAATTGCACTATAAATTTGGCTAGTAGGGATTTCCGTATAGATGTAATCCCGATTAAACTAGGAAGTTTTGACGTGGTTGTGGGCATGGATTGGTTATCCAAAAACCGAGCCGAAATTTGTTGCTCCGAAAAGATCATACGAATTCCGTTACCGGAAGGGGGAAAACTCGAAGTACACGGAGAGAAACCCAGGAGGGGTATTAAAGTAGTGACATGTATGAAGATGCGAAAGTATTTGAGAAAGGATTGCATTGCTTTTCTAGCTCACAACAAGGATAAGAAGGCTGAAGAAAAACGCATTCAAGATATTCCTATTGTTCGGAATTTTCCTGAGGTATTCCCGGACGAATTGCATGGAGTACCCCCACCAAGACAAGTGGAGTTTCACATAGAATTAATTCCTGGAGCCGCACCAGTCGCGAAAGCACCATATCGATTAGCACCATCAGAGATGCAAGAGCTGTCGGAACAACTTCAGGAATTACTCGACAAATGATTTATCAGACCTAGCTCTTCAACTTGGGGAGCCCCAATTTTATTTGTTAAGAAGAAAGATGGATCTTTTCAAATGTGTATCGATTATAGGGAACTCAATAAGTTGACAATTAAGAACCGATACCCCCTTCCCCGGATTGATGATCTGTTTGACCAACTTCAAGGTGCAACGTACTTCTCGAAGATCGATCTTAGATCTGGATATCATCAAATGAGAGTGCGAGAAGAAGATATCCCCAAGACGGCCTTTAGGACTCGATACGGTCACTATGAGTTTCTAGTCATGCCATTTGGTCTAACAAACGCACCCGCAGTTTTCATGGATTTGATGAATAGAGTATGTCGACCGTATCTCGACAAGTTTGTGATTGTGTTTATAGATGATATACTTATTTATTCTCGAGACAAAAAGAAGCATGAACAACATTTGAAGCTGATACTGGAATTGCTCGGAAACGAAAAGTTGTACGCCAAGTTCTCCAAATGCGAATTTTGGATTCGTGAAGTGCACTTTCTTGGCCACGTGGTGAATGAAAAAGGAATCCAAGTTGATCCAGCTAAGATTGAAGCCATTAAGAAATGGGAAGCCCCAAAGACACCAACGGAGATCCGCCAATTTCTAGGATTGGCAGGTTATTACAGGCGATTCATCGAGAATTTCTCTAAAATTCCGCAACCACTAACAATTCTAACCCAAAAAGATAAAAAGTTTATTTGGGGAGAAAAACAAGAAGAAGCCTTCCAGACACTCAAACACAAGTTATGCAACGCACCGATTCTGGCTCTACCCGAAGGAGTAGATAACTTCGTAGTCTACTGTGATGCTTCACATCAGGGAATGGGCTGCGTCATAATGCAAAAAGACAAGGTTATTGCATACGCATCAAGACAACTGAAGATTCACGAGAAGAATTACACTACTCATGATTTGGAGCTAGGAGCGGTGGTATTCGCACTCAAGATCTGGAGACATTATCTCTACGGTACTAAGTGTACTATATTCACAGATCACAAGAGCCTTCAACATATTCTTGACCAAAAAATGTTAAACATGAGGCAAAGAAGATGGGTTGAACTACTTAGTGACTACGACTGTGAAATAAAGTAACATCCAGGGAAAGCTAATGTGGTAGCCGACGCGTTAAGCCGAAAGGAAAGAGTAAAACCAACAAGAGCACGTGCTATGGGAATGATGGTTCAGACGAGTTTAAAAACTCAAATACTGGAAGCACAAGGAGAAGATTTGAAGGAAGAGAATTTGAAGAATGAAACCTTGCAGCACCTAGAGAAGAAATTTCAAATGCAGATAGACGGGGTACATTACTTTAAGAATAAGGTATGGGTACCGAAAGTTGGTGATCTACAATCAATCATTTTGGATGAAGCCCATCGATCCAGATATTCGATTCACCCAGGGACAGATAAAATGTTTAAGGATTTGAAGGAGTATTATTGGTGGCCGGGAATGAAGAAAGATATTTCCGTGTTCGTAAGCAAGTGCCTGACTTGTGCTAAGGTAAAGGCCGAACATCAGAAACCATCTGGTTTACTTCAACAACCCGAAATACCACAATGGAAATGGGAGCAAATAACAATGGATTTCATGACTAAGATACCTAGAACTGGAAAGGGGCACGATGCTATATGGGTTATAGTAGACCGACTTACCAAATCGGCTCATTTCATTCCCATTTGCGAGGATTTCAGCATGGAAAGGCGTGCACAAATCTACATTAATGAAATAGTTACACGACATGGTATACCTATTTCCATTATTTCGGACAGAGATACACGATTTACATTGCGATTTTGGCAATCTCTTCAAAAGGCTTTGGGTACGCGTTTAGATTATAGCACTGCCTATCATCCTCAAACAGATGGTCAATCGGAAAGAACTATTAAAACGTTAGAGGATATGCTGCGTGCATGTGCAATAGATTTTGGTGGGAGTTAGGATACCCACCTGCCACTAGTTGAATTCTCTTATAAAAACAGTTATCACACCAGCATATAATGTGCACCATACGAAGCTCTATACGGACGTAAGTGCAGATCACCACTTAGCTGGGTAGAAATCGGAGATAGACAGTTGACAATGCCCGATATTATTCAGGAAACCACTGCTAAGATCTCAACCATCAAAGAAAGACTCAAGACAGCAAGAGATCGTCAGAAGAGTTATGCGGATAATCGGAGAAAGCCGTTGGAGTTTTAAGTGGGAGATAAAGTGCTATTAAAAGTGTCCCCATGGAAGGGACTGGTAAGCTTCAGGAAGAGAGGCAAGCTGGGTCCAAGATACATTGGTCCATTCGAAATACTTGAAAGAATCGGACCAGTGGCGTACAAGTTGAAGTTTCCACCGAATCTAAGCGCCATACACGACAAATTCCATGTGTCGAATCTAATGAAATGCCTAGCAAATGAAACGTTGATGTTACCCCTAGACGACGTTCAGATTAACGATCGGTTAAACTTCGTTGAAGAACCAGTTGAGGTATTGGACCGAGAAGTTAAACAGTTAAGGCGCAGTAAAATACCTATTATTAAAGTCCGTTGGAATGCGAAACATGGTCCAGAATATACCTGGGAACGTGAAGATTTGATGAAGCAAAAGTATCCCAGCTTATTCACGAACACCCCGGAGAAAGCCACTTCTTTAATTTCGGGACGAAATTTCTTTAACGGGGGAAGGCTGTGACAACTGTCAAAATTCGAGCTTTCAGGTAGCTTCTATTAAGTTTATTAGTGTTTATATAGTTTAATTTTAAGAATAGGAGTTAGTTAGTTTAGAATGGCCGAAAAATCCCTAGCATTTCTGGTAATCGCTTAAAATGTCCGGTTCCGACCCGTAACTGTCTGAAACGTCCAATACATTGCCAAATGCTCTAATTTATACCCAATTATTATAAAATATGAACTTTTAAAGTTTCAAAAATAAAACGTTTTATTATTAATTGAATTTAACCATTTTGGACTCATACTTGAAGGAAAAAGGCCAAAAATTGAGAAATGGACTTTTTTTAATTTTATCATTTTGGGCTTAAGATGAGTTTTTTTTTTTAAATGGTTTAGGTAGGGCCCCCCCCCCCCCCCCTCTCTAAAATCCATATATAAAAACCAAATTTTCTTCATTTTGATCATTTTCAAACTCAAAATTTAAAATCTCTCTCTCTCTCTAGAAACAAAGGGACTTATTTACTTCTCTCTTCTCCCTCTCTTTCTTTTCTTTCTCTCAAAAGAATTCCAGCCATATTTTCCATCTAAAATCCACCTAAGAGCAAGTATTTTTTAAGACAATCAACACATATCATCATCCAAGTAAGTACAAACATCATTTCATTCTTTTTCTTACCATTTTTGGGTGAAAACCCCATTATTTCTTGTATTTTAAACTTTCTTCTTCTAAACCTCCACCATTTCTGAGTTTATGGAGAGATTACACACCAAAAACATGTAAAAATGTTCATATAATGGTGTTAATCTATAACCCAAAGTGATGGTTTTGAGCATTTTCTCTTTGTTAGGGAATCGTTAGGCCTTTGGGTGGGATCGGATCGTGTTTCGGAGTAGCGGAGCTTTGCACAAAGGTGAGTATTCACGGCCCCTCTTTTAAATGTTTATTGCGTTTTGGGGTGTAAAGCATGTTGATTTAAATGAAAGTGAATTGATTTATATGATTGAATGAAAATTATATAAATTGTTATGATGAGCAAATTTATAATTTACAAATCATATGTTGAGTTATGTGAAGTCCCCGTGTTACACTACTATTTAACTTTGTTTATTTGAGCCGATGATATTTGTGGATAGCGCTATTTGGTTGACATACCCACCTAACTGGCAAGCAGGGGTGCCCTTTATCAATTAAGAATGCTCTACACATGTGGACTTTAGGTCCACCGCTGAGGTAGTTCGTGGGGCGTAGAATATCATTTAGGCTTAGTAGTGACTCAACCATTAAATATCATGTGTAAAAGTAATTTGCATATTTGCTCATAAAAATTGAAATGTTTAATATTGATGCGAACTTCTGCTTCGCTATTTCTATACCTTGCATATAAAATGGTTTGTGCATATGAAAAACCTGGGAACTCACCAACTCTTTGTAGTTGACACTTTGTTTTAACATGCTTTATACGAAGATAAGAAGGTAACCGATCCAGCTTAGTTTATTTTTGTGGAACACCAATCAAGATTTTATATGTATCTTTTTAGTTTGATGTAATTTGTTTGTTAAGACAAAGTTTTCGAATTATAAACTTTTAAACTGTAAATGTTGATGTTTTATTTATGAATGTATGGTTGGTGTTTATATTCCTACTGCTGTGAACTTGAACTGTCTTACCCCGTGTTTTCGCTTTAGCGGGGTGTGACAGAATTTGAGTGTGGCTGCTCAGACCTCAGACATCCCAGGCATAGACTCTTGCCAACATGGGTTTGAAGTTGCACACTCTCCCCGTTGGTAATAAAGAAGGGGAGAAATTCGCCAGAGAGCTCGTTGACGAGTTTATAGGTGAAGTAAATACAATAATTCCTGGTGAACCCCTACCTCTCTACAATCAGCGACCACCTCAACAGGTTCCAATCCATGAACATGGTGATGAAGACGAAGAAGAAGAAGAAGAAGAAGAAGAAGAAGAAAATGATGAAAAAGCCGAAAACTCCCTCACATCCCTCATCTATCTAAAGATGATGATGATGATGATGATATAAAAGGCTACTCAAGATTCTTCGCTCAAAATCATCCATATGCTTCTCTACCTGGAATAGTTTTTAGAGAAGCCTTGGGGGACAGGCCACCTCCTAGCCAGGAGCAATCTAATCCCTCAGGGAAGAATAAGCAAGTGATGAATCTCGATCCCACTTCAACATCTTCTGAGGGGGAGCACTCTGCAGAGGTATGCCTTCCTCTAGTTACTTATATTCCTCACTCTGAAAATCAAACTTACCCCTCCTTTTCTCCACCAAACTTCGGCTCTAACGAACCTCTCTCTGATTCTCCCATTCTCAGTGATCCCTGTCCCTTAAAGGACTCTCCATTTTTTAGGAAACCTTCCACTGAAGATCAGTTCTTGTACATATCTGAATCTGAAGAGGAAGAAGGCCTAATTCACATGCATGTAAATAGGCAAACGATCTCTGAACCCGAAGAAGAACAGAGACGAGCAAACTTCATAAGAGACCTCGAGTTGGCCAGAGTAAAAATTCATCTTCATACCTCTGTGCCTGAAGCTCCCATCCCAATAAGCGTCTATGACGAATTTTCCTTTTTGTCACCTGAAGAACGAGCACAAGCTCTAGAAGCTCAGCGACTAAGAGACCGAGAAATAAGGCAAACTAAAAAAGTCTCAAGGTCACTCAGAGAATTTCAAGGTAAGAAACAATAAGGCTAAAATGTGAGAGACAAGAAGAAGAAAAGAGTGAGCCAGTAGCTGCAAGACTCCCTGAGAAGGAACTGACTAGAGATAACCTAAGAGTTAATTATGTGGTAGCTCAAGAGAAAATTCTACAAGCCCTGAATAGAGAAAATGAAGAACCAACGGATGCTGAACTCGAATGATGTATGGAGAAGGTTGATTTTTGTGTTCGCTCTCCAACAATAACACATGCAACTATCCTAGCACAAAATCGAAAAACAGGTCTGAATATAACTGTAACTATGTTCAAAGGTGACAGAAGTGAAGAAGAAGAACCTCAAATCCTTAAGTTCTATGGATTCTCTGAATGGCTAGTACAGAGACATCTTGATCAACTATTGTAAAGGATATCACAACATGTCAGTGTTCCTTCTCTCCCTAAGAAAACCAAAAAGAAACGATCAAAGTCTAACGCTGAAGAAGGTCCATTGTCCATAAATGAATATGAGACTAAATTTGGCTTTGACGGTCTTTTTGCACACCTTGTTATCCCTTACCTTTCGATGCTGAATACATCCCTGCCTGACGAGAGAAAGTACGAAGAAAATGAAGTTACTACTCTCCCTGAAGCAGGAATGGCCTTTCTGGGTAATGACGGGCAAACAAGGTTTCTTAGGAATAAGGAGATCAAAAAGGCTCATTTAAAACTCATCAAGATCATGTACTATAACTGCTTGTTCACCTATGGTGAAAAATGCATTAAAAATGGAGATCTATGAGAGAGAATTACGAAGAAGAGAGGAAAAACTCTCTGACTAGTGTATTGTACTTTACTCTTACAAGTTGTACTTTCATTTTTCAATGTCATTCTTCAAATCTTTAGGATTAATGAAATATAATGAAGTACTCTACTCCATCTATGTACTGAAAAGATCTTTGAAAATAGTAAATGGGACGATAAATATATGAGTTCTAATTTCATTAAAAACCTTAACTACTCACTGACATTACACTTTGTAATTTAATCAGTGAATGTACTTTATAGCCTCTCCTTCACCCAGTAAGAAGTGCTTTTCCTGGTGAAGTTAGTCGGAAGGGGGTCAGCCAAACAGCGGTCCACTTTGTACTTTTGCTGAGCAGACCGACAAGATAAGTGGACAGATTAGTTGAATAATACAAGGAGGACTACCTTCAAAACAAAGGATTGCAAAATTCCTTTTCTGTTGTCATATCCTTATAAATGGAACTCAATTTAGACAAATAGACTAGCTGAAAAAGATCTCACAGATTAGTACCTAGAAACCTTAACTTTAAATCTTCTAAGTCCTTACTAATCTCTTTAAGAAATTTTCCTTTGTTGCTTAATCATAATCAAATAGTGGAGATTGTTAATCCAAACTCCTTTCAGTGATTTGAATATGATTCCTCTTATACTTAATGAAAATTCCATATACAGGTTAGTGTTCAGAAATCAGCGATAGTACATACTGAATGTGTTCAGTGATCGCTGATGATCAGGAACGATATCTTATCCCTGAATATCTGAAGAACAACTCTCACACCACAAGACCTTTCAGCGAAATTCAAAGACCACAACTGAAGAAAGAGATGATTAGCTAAAAATGACCTGAAGCGGTTCAGCGATAGCAACAATCATCTATACAAGTGTGAGATCTTGCAAAAGCCTCAGTGATACCTGTACTCTTCATCCTTGAAGTCTCTGGTTCAGCAATCAAAGTGAGGCCCATACAGCAAGATCAAAGTTGATCTTATCCTCGATGCACAAAAGTTAAAGCCTCCATGCCTTGTCAGAAAAGGACGTACAGATTGTTCCTTAAGTCCCCATCAAATCTGATTTGGTTACTGTTCAAATACGGCCAAAAGAATGGTTGTCTTTTGAACAAAGTACAAGTCTCTAATAGAAACTTGACATGTGGCATATAGCTTTTGTTTTGCATTTAATGCAACGGGTATAAATAGATGAAGAACCCTTCTTCATCTTAATGCATGCTACTTTCTATTCCCTAAACCTCTATTGCTTTTCTTACTCATTCTTGTCCATCATCTTCATGATTTCTTAGTTGTAATAGAATAGGTTTTATACTTGTTCTTATTCCTCTTACAACTGTAAATTTGTTTATTCAATATAAACTTATTTAAAAACGTAAAAAGCTTGTGTTTGTATTCACCCCCCCCCCTTCTACAAACTGTTTCTATATTCATTGAACTCTTGTAGACTCTTTTGGGACCAATAAGAAATAAGTGGAAAGCTTGAAGATTCTTGGTTTAGGTTATTTCTCTATTGGTATGAGCTCTTTATTCATTTAATTTAAGGTTTATTTTATTTGTTGGGTAAAATTTAGGGTTTTGTTTTTTTTTGCTCAAAATCTTGTATCTTTAATGTCGGGAGCTCAATATTTGAACTACATAGGTTGTAGAACATTTATTTTAAGTGGATCTAAGTTTAGATAACACATTTTCGTTCATCAAAAGAGTTAGCCATGTTTAAGGGGTTTTGGGTCATTTTTGCTACTATCTAGAATTCTAAAAATCATAGTAAATTGTTGGTTGATCGGTTTGAGGCGTGTAATATATACCTGGAACCGTTGAGAGGTCCTCTACAAACTGTATGTTTTGAGTAAGATCTGATTCGGACTGTAAGTGGGTCAAAAATGGAGTTTAGTAGCACAGCTCGGTTATATGACAGGATTTAGTAGTTAGTCTTCAAATATTCGTATATAATTGGTCTTAAGTCCATTGGGGGTGATTTTTGATGTGTTGGAAAGGTTAAAGACTTGTCTAAATATTTTGCTTAGAGTTTTTTTTATTGTTTTGGTGATTACGCATTGTTTATCTAGGTAGCAAAAAGATTGTGCAGGTTGGATGAAAAGTAGGTTTAACATAACCTAGCAAGGTGAGTTCAAGTTGCTTTGTGAAAACGGTGTACATGCCAAAAATGTCCATTTTGAAGTATTAACATGTTTTACTTGTTATTTATCAAATGTGTGAGTATTTGGGTAAGTTTTGCATATTTGGTATAAAAGAGTTTATACATCATGTAAGAGGCTTATAGTTGAGTTTTAGACATTTTGATAAAATAAATTATATGTGTGAGTTATTTGGGTGCATTATCTTCTAAATGAAGACCATTTGGTTATATTTGCATCTTTAGAGTATTTAATTTATAAACCGTTGGAATTAAATGTTATTGCATTACGAGACATTTTGGAAATATATGAATATGATTTCATTTGGAAAATAGTTTGTCTCAACCAATGTTTTGAGTAATTACATTAGTGTTGAGTTATAGAGATTTTGCTAGGTTTTGACTAAAATGAGTCTCGTGGACATTTTTCCGATTTGAACGACTATATGTTTTGGGTGCATTAGTCATTCGTGTAGCGTCGTGTAACTTTATGATTTCCTGTAAGAACCCAGATCTCATATTGAATCAATGATCTAAACAAAATATGTAAAGCGGAAGCAATTATAGATCAAACAGTTTATAAATGAAGAACGATTAATCAAAATGAAAAACAATATGAAGATAGAAGCGTAGTCATATGATTAATCGTGATCATATATCTTACATGATTGGAATGAGGGTATTTGGAGACGGAGAGTTTCAAAGAAACAATCTCACATTCACAATTACAAATGGGGAAGGGGATTCCTATTTATAGCCTAAAATAAGAAAATTCAAAACATCCTCCAATGTAGAGCTCCACATGTAAAAGTGGAATGACAACTACTAGATGAGGTGTCGGACTATGATAGGGAGATCAACCATTTGAAAATCTGACAAGGCTGAACCTCTTGATGGTTGAACCAGAGATTGAACCTCTTGATGTATAGTCCAGAGGCTGAACCAGAGGCTGAACCTCTTGATGTATAGTCCAGAGGCTGAACGTCTTGATGGTTGAACCAGAAGCTAAACCTCTTGATATATAGTCCAGAGGCTGAACCTCTTGATGTATAGTCCAGAGGCTGAACCTCTTGATGGATGAACCAGAGGTTGAACCTCTTGATGTGTAGTCCAGAGGCTGAACCTCTTGATATATAGTCCAGAGGGTGAACCTCTTGAACATTCAGCATGCTATACTTCTGTCTCTTGATCTTTACACACGGGCTCTGGTAACGACTTCTAGTCACGGCTCTTGGATAACGATCTCTGATCTACATAGTTTCAGCACATATTTTCCTTTTGACACTTTCAACACTTAAATTAGGGCTAACAATCTCCCCCAAAGTGTTAAAAGGAAAACAATTAAAGGAAAACCGTTGTAAGTCATTAGCCGTCTTCCCATCAAGCTTTTGAAGCTTGGATATCCCCTAGATAAACATGTAGCTCCCCCTTAATGTAACACCCTCGTTCCAATACATTCCAAGCTCCCCCTTTAATTAAGCTCTTATTCTTTATTTTCAACTTTATAATCAGATTCAATGTGCCATAAAAACTACAGATTGCACCAAATACAGCTTTAACCTGTAGAAACTCAACACAACTGTTAGCCTCAGAATCTCAGCCAACCCCATAGCATATTGATTCATCCAAACGTGGATAGATAAGGTGTGAGTTGCGTGACAAAGCCGTGCAGAATCAGTCTAATAACAAAGAATATGTCTCTAAACCATTAGTTGAGTGGACATTCAGCACAAGAACTTGTTTAGATAATCTTCATAAGATGGGGAACCTAGAATGAATATCAACCAGAAATATTTGTTCCAAAAATAAACCCAGAAACCACCAAGAGTAAATCTAAGAGCCCCGATGTGAGATCAAAGGATGAAAATTAGACTCGGTAGTTCTTTGATCATTGACAGGATTTCAACAACCTATCTCTGGTTGCAAGAAGAAATTTCTGATGAAGTGCTGGTTCTGAACTATACTTCTTAATTTCTTTTTCTTTATTGTTCAGAAACAATTATGGTTAAGAGAGGGTCCAGAACTGAGATGAGCTGAAGTCGTGGCTAATTTAAACTTCAACGAATAGAATTCTGAAGTTTAATGTGATATAGAACAAGCAACAATACAACTCATCAACACATAAGATATATAATCAACAAAGAAAGTTTCTATACTGCAGTATTGCACTGACTTCTACACTGCTTCTGGTCATGAAATATTTGGAGTTTGTGAAAACTGAAAACATGAACATTGTAGAGCAATGTGTTAGCTTTCCATAGAAACTGAATTCATCGTTTTTGGAATTAGGATGGATGAGATATGATCGTTTCCGTACAGTCGCGCAAATCTGTCCAACAGATTTGCTTCAGCACACTACCTTCAGCTTCAACGATTTACTGGGCCTTCTACAGATCGAATCACTGAAAACTCAAAACATAAAAGTTGTAGATCCGTCTGTTGTCTATCCAGGGCCGTTTGAATCGCTTGAATTGGTGCTGTGATGAGAGAGATATGATCGATATAACCTAGCATCGCAAATCTGTCAGCATCATGATTTTTATTCAACGCCATAAAAATTGAATATGGGTTTGCATAACCAAATCACAACCAAAGCGTTGATTTCCAAACATTGGTTCTTGACATCGAAAATGACTTTTCATGACGCTATTTTAAGAAACCAAGTCTCTCATAAACATTTTATCAAACACTTTGTATGCATAATCAATTTTTACCCAATTGGCAATGAATTTTCTTCCCAAAAACATCCGCATTTCAGATCTAATGAGAATAACTTTGTTGAATCGAATATAAATGAAATCAAAACTGAATTTGAATATAAATAAATTCAAACAAAGATTTGAACGGTATTTTCAAGAACAATTCGAAAACAAAGTATAAAAAGATGAATATTATAGATCTAAAAGTGAGATGAAATAAACTGGATTCAATGAGATAAAATCAACATATTGGATCGTTTGATTTGAGCAAATCAATAGGCTCTAATACCATTTGTAAGAACGCAGATCTCATATTGAATCAATGATCTAAACAAAATATGTAAAGCGAAGCAATTATAGATCAAACAGTTTATAAATGGAAGAACGATTAATCAAAATGAAGAACAATATGAAGATAGAAGCGTAGTCATATGATTAATCGTGATCATATATCTTACATGATTGGAATGAGGGTATTTGGAGATGGAGAGTTTCAAAGAAACAATCTCACATTCACAATTACAAATGGGGAAGGGGATTCCTATTTATAGCCTAAAATAAGAAAATTCAAAACATCCTCCAATGTAGAAGCTCCACATGTAAAAGTGGAATGACAACTACTAGATGAGGTGTCGGATTATGATAGGGAGATCAACCATTTGAAAATCTGACAAGGCTGAACCTCTTGATGGTTGAACCAGAGGCTGAACCTCTTGATGTATAGTCCAGAGGCTGAACCAGAGGCTGAACCTCTTGATGTATAGTCCAAAGGCTTAACGTCTTGATGGTTGAACCAGAAGCTAAACCTCTTGATATATAGTCCAGAGGCTGAACCTCTTGATGTATAGTCCAGAGGCTGAACCTCTTGATGGATGAACCAGAGGTTGAACCTCTTGATGTGTAGTCCAGAGGCTGAACCTCTTGATATATAGTCCAGAGGGTGAACCTCTTGAACATTCAGCATGCTATACTTCTGTCTCTTGATCTTTACACACGGGCTCTGGTAACGACTTCTAGTCACGGCTCTTGGATAACGATCTCTGATCTACATAGTTTCAGCACATATTTTCCTTTTGACACTTTCAACACTTAAATTAGGGCTAACATTTCCTAACTTTGAGAAATAATTGATTATAGAAAAATAATATTTTGAGCAAAACATTGGTGTTGGAAAATTATTAATACGTCTTGGTTGAGGTATTAAACTTTATGACTAGAATGTAATGGATCCATAGGCATATAAGTCAGTCTTAAAATCGGGATTGTTGTCCTCTTTCAGTCAAACTATAGAATCATCGGTGGCCATACTCGGTTGTATGATTGGTTGGTGCCCTTAAGCAATTGATCCTTAGCGCGAGCTCTTGACTAGAATCATTTGTATCCATACTCGGTTGTATGTTTGGTGGGTGCCATTTGAAAGTGGCTCACTTATGTGTTCCGTCACTACAAATGGTAAATCGGGTCTCCCCCGTTATCTTCAGATATTTTACACTCTTTCAAAGGGTAAGCGTGAGTTAATGATTTATAAAATTTGTTTAAAGCTATGTTTTCTATCTTTATGTTTATAGCTATAGTAATGTGAGTATTGAGTTTGGTATTACGTTAAACGGGTATTTCTATTTGAAACTTCCATTTCTAACAACATTTTGGTCTAAAGGTTTCATTATGGAAATAATGAACTTGGGAGATATGCTGCTTTTATAATGAAGTCATTTTATTTGGAAAAACTATCATTTCATCAAGCAATCTTTTGATTTCAAACGATTATAAATATGTTTTAAACTCTTGAGCGCACTACGCGTTAAGCCTAAGCTTTTTCTTTGTCGGCATGTGCATCAGGTTCTTGTTGGGGTTGGTACTAGCGACACGTGTGGGCTTGGGTGCTAGGGAGTAGCACGTTAAAGATTTAGCTTTTGGTGACGTTTTTCGTATTTGGAGATAGCGACACTTATTGGTTTAGTAACACCGGACCATATGTAGGTCTTTGTATAAGACTTGGTCTAACTTTTGTCGAGTTTTATTTAGAATGTACATTGAGGCAAATTGAGTTTTGATTTATAAGAGAAGGATTTATTCTTTATTTGTTGTATTGATGAAAATTTTAAACTAGTCGCGTTTTCCAAATTTGAGGGTGTTACAACAAAGCAAACCAAAAATTATTAATCTTTAATATGATACCAATATTGATATTCAAATTAACAAAATATGTTAAAATCGAATTTTTTTGTATAAGAAATCTCATTACCTTTTATATTCAATTTACATAAAAACAATGCATCTCGCTGCATTGCACGAATACACAACAAGTAGAACAAAATGCGGCCTCAGACAACAGACCCCCTCCAACTTAAATTTCTAGCTCCACCCTTAGGCAGTCGCTTGTTATGCCTTTCTCTCGTACAAACCCTTTAACGTCCTGAGCGGCATGCAGCATGACTTAATCTGTGTGTAGGATCATGTGATTCACTGCCATGGTGAGTCCTTTTCCAGAAACCGTGCAAACCTTGCCCGGCTTAAGGCCGTAGGCCAAGACGCGTTTAGCTGCTGTTTGGCCTCTTTTCCTCTTTTTTCATATGGTATTTCGTGCCATAAATTTCTCTCACCAAATAAACTTAAAATAGGGGTAAAATAAATCCACAGCTAAATTAGACCTAATCTTTAAATAATTCAAGTTTTCAGGTGTTATATCAAATCTTGATCTTTATCTTCTATTCACGCAATGTAACATCCAACCTCCTAAATGTTCTTAGTTAGTGATTCTAAATATGTATTATATGTTAAAGCATGTTTTCTATGTTAATTATGTATAAAAAAAATAGAACTTGCTAAATGCTTAGTGTACTAATGAGCTATAACTTGAACTCATAGTTGGAATGAGATGTAAGACGTAAGATTGGTGTTAACACCTTACAAATGACCTAATTAGACGATGTGAAGATTCACAATACAAAATACATTGTTTAAATGGAAATTAGGTAGGAACTAGAGTGCCTAAATGGGAAAAATCTATCCAAAACTTGAACGGATGGGCTAAATGCTGATGTAAAGGTTGCAATACCTTTGAATAAGTTAATAAGAAGTGTTAGAAGTGACGGAAGTCGAATAGTCGTGTAAATTTCATTTTATGCAAGAATTACAAAATACGTTATTATTTCGGTAAAGTACGTGCACAACACTCAACCGGTAAGTGTTTGATGAAATGTTAAGCTTTGGGAACTAAGTTTGGATCTATTAGGAGATGTTGGAAGTGTTGTAAAAGTTTTTCGGGGTTCCGAGCTCGAAATCAAAAAACGACAAATTGCAAAGGAAAGCCTAACACCTACAAATATTTAAAACTGCATTTATTGGGATATTTTTTCTGAAAATATTTTTGTTGAAAGTGATAAATCATCTTGTTACGAATGCGTAGGCGAAAACCTCATCGAAAACGGAGTTCCGAGCAAAAGGTTATGATGTTTTTAGTGTTTGATGGTCAAATGGCTCAACCCAGTCAGGTCAAACCCGACCCAAACCGGGTAATCACGATTTAAGTGAAGAAAACTCCATTTTTACACAATTTTTACCCCATTTTACTTTTATAAACTTCTTGAGTTATGGAGGTGTGATTTCACATACATAGAAGATGATCTAACACCATTTATGGTGAATCAAACACGAAATTGAAGGTATAAACTCTTATTTTTGTCTTGTTCATGTATTGCTTCATTTGATGGAGATTAGGGTTAGGGTTTGATGTGAAATTGTTAATATCTTGGTATTTTGAGTAGATTAAGATATATATGTTGTTAATTAGTAAAAAGGATGGGTAAAATTACAAGAATTAGTTGAACTTGTTGGATGAAAGTAAGAATATTTGACTTTTCAAAATCAAAGATGTCAAAATGATGATTTTGATGAAAAGAGCTTAGATTTCTGAATATTTTATGAAGATTATACTATTTTATGATAAACTTATGATGGTACAAAATGGTATGAAATTGAGCTTGGAATGATACAAATGGCTACTTTGAGACTTGAAAGTCAATGTTTTTACCCTGTTTTAGAAAAATTGTATAAAATCATAGAAATATCTTGTAAGGGTGAGTCCAGAGGAATTTGAAAGGTATAAATGTTTATTTTATTTCATCTTCAGGTACCATGATCTAATCACAATTTTAAGATGGGTAAAAAGTGCACTTTGTATAGTACAGTCAAACTGAATTTTGACATCATGTAGCTGCTGTGTTGCAAAGTTCATATAAAATCAACGAAAAATCCTAAAAATATGAGGTCAGTTCCATATGACAGAATTGAAAGTCTACTATATTTCATATTCAAAAGTCATTAGATGATTTTGAGTTTAATTAGGGTAAAATAAGGTAGAAATAGAGAGTTGTCATGGAAAATACAAGTAAGGAGTTAACTAGTTAAGGTACTATCTTGAGTAATTGTTGTCCAAAGCTCATGATACTTGTTGAACTCACTCCAGGGATCATCTGAAACTCGTTGGTTGTATTTGGAGGATACCTCAATACGGGATAACGAAATTGGGACATATCTTTTGAATTGACTTCCGATTGACTACTGATAGCACTGTGAGTTAAATATATTACTTGTTTATATACGTGCTTCTATATATGTGTGTGTTTTTCTTGTATTATACCTTAGTACTATCCCTTTGGTCTTGGTTTGGTATTGAATGTTTCTTCGGTGTCCGTTATTGTTTTGTGTGGTGTTCCGCAATGTCGGTCGTTTCCCGGATCCATAAATCGTTTGTATATGTTTTATTGGCCTCTTGGAATACTGTGAGTACGGGTACTACTTTGTGTAGTATGCCGGAAGATCGGTGTATGTCGACAGCCCCGAGGAGACGGAGGACGGGTGAGACATACTGGTTTGCGTACTCATTACCGAGTGGATAGGAGGTCGGCATGAGTACATGATTTGGCACGTAACCGGAAGGAGAAGTGCGGGATGGTGCATTGACTCTTAATATCTTGATTATTCTCATATGGTTATGTAAGTTGTAACAGATATGGATATTTTGGAAGTTTACCATGGATACGTTCAACGCACTTGGTACGAGATATATGATTCTTGTTTATTAATCGTTTATTATGCTCTTGACTTACTTGGCTTTTGCTCGTATGTTGATATTCAGTCAATTAATGTTTGGTTCTTGGATTTTTGGTCGGTTTATTTGATATCTCACATGTCTCGTGTCCGGTATGCTTGTTTGGTTTTCGTTGCTTTATATTGGTTTCTTATAATTTGTTTAAATTCCGTTATCTTAGTATCTATGTATATATATATACGATCACCATATAATCATGTTAATGTATTTAGCTCACTAAGCAATTGCTTAATCGTGCATTACTTATCATTTTATAGGAAAGTTAGGTGACGTTGATAAAGGGAAAAACAAGTTGATGTGATTCAGGTTAAGGTCGAGACATTGAATCACACTTTTGGTATATGTAGTTATGTTTTGACGTATTTTGTATATATAATAGTATACGGGTAGATTTGTCCCCGATCTTATTGTAATAGTTATAATTTTGGTTTGTATTTAGTTTTCGTTGGTTGGTTTAAAATTCTGGAAAGTTTATTTTTTTTGGGGTTGAAAACAGGTTTAACAGAAAAATTTAAAACGGACGTTTCCGAGGTTGGTTTAAAAATTAATATTCCATACTTTGGAAGCTAAAAACTAATTAATTGAAGTTTTAAATCATTAAGTGTGTGTTTTCAAAACTAGTGTGTTACAAATATGGTAGCAGAGCAGTAGTTTAAGTGAACTAGGTATCAGATTTGGTACTTAGACTTAAACTAGGTGTTGATATTGTATAGTAATTAGGTTATGATTTGTACGGAATGTAGACTTATAGGAGAGACCTAGGTTGGGTAGGTGACCAGGAGTAGGATTTTCTTTAATACTCTGAATTATTCGTCTTTTAGTACAATGGCCGATGGTGATGCCGCTAGTCACACGCCGTCGAATGCTGATGTTGGAGAGAATGCTCCAAATTTTCCATTGAATGACGATGAAACACCAGTATCTCCCCGTGCAGAGAGAATGATGAAACATCTAGCTACGTTTGTACAAAATGCGTTGGAACAACAACGCCATGATATCGAACGACGCATATCTGAGATGCGTGATCCGTTGTCTACTCCGAAGCTTACCGATAAGGGCAAGGAAAAGGTCACAGGAGACTCATCAAAGCCCAAAACAGATCGAGTTTCATTTAAAGTTTTTCGTTGTTGTGGTGCCGTCGAATTCACTGGACACACCAATCCTGTTGAGGCATTATAATGGCTACAGAATACTGAAAAAGTGTTCTGAATCTCACGGGTCTGGGACGAAGATAAAGTTACCCATGCGACCGCCATGTTTACAGATCGTGCTCTTACATGGTGGAATGCCACCTTTGTTTCTTTGGACGAAGACACAAGAGAGACCATGACTTGGGAGTCCTTTCGAGTTTGATTCTTTAATCAGTATTGCCCAGCTGATTTACAGAGAAGATTGGAAAAAAGGAGTTCATGGAGCTGAAGCAAGGGACTATGTCGGTTATCGAATATGAAACTCAATTCAACCGGAAAGCACGATTCGCTTCTAGATTTCTGACATCCGAGCGTGACAGAATTGACCATTTCGTGGATGGGTTGCGAAGAGAAATTCGAGATTTTGTCGCAAATCGCAAAATCCCAGATTTTAATATAGTTCTTGAGTATGCTCGTCGACGTGAGCACGACTTGACACGATATGACGATAACCCAGTTCCACCGCTGAAAAGGCAACAGGTTGATAGAACAGTTTCCTTTCCAGCACACAGACCTTCTCGATTTTTCAATCCGAGAAGAGCACCATCTCATACTACTCCGCGTGTACCACCTCAGGCATTCACCTTACAGGTATACTTGTAAATATAATATTTATAATATATGAATAGTTGAACTAAATATGGTTTTGTTTCAGTCGAATATGCCACGCGCTTGTCAGAAATGTGGCAAGCCTCATCTAGGTCGATGCAATTCCGATCAATGGACTATAAAGTGTTACTGTTGCGGAGAAGTGGGCCACATCCGTACCAGTTGCCCTCAAAAGAACAATGCGTGTTATTCTTGTGGAACGTTGGGACATAGGCAGAGGGATTGTCCTCGTATGAAACGAGATGAAAGTAAAGCTTCTGTACAACGATCGGTGACTATTGGTGCTTCCATTCAAAAGGAGGTACCCAAAGCTCGTGCCCGTGGATTCCAGATTACCGTTGAGGAGGCCCGCAATGCACCCGATGTCGTCACTGGTATTTTCTTTGTGAATTCTAGACCTGCAAGCATATTGTTTGATTCTGGAGCTACGAATTCTTTTGTTTCACATTATTTCGTTCGATATCTTGAATCTATGCCTTCTATGCTTCATAAACTGTTTTCTGTTATACGGCTAACGGTACCACTCTTGTAGCTGATAAAGTATACAGAGATTGCACTCTAGTATTAGATGAAAATGAGTTCTCTATAGACTTGATACCGGTGGACATTTGAGGCTTTGACGTCGTTATCAGTATGGATTGGTTGGCGAAGAACAATGCCTATATCATTTGTTCCTAGCGGATGCTCAAAATACCAATTAATGACAGGGACTACCTATATGTGTAAGGTGAACAAATATTCAGAGATATAAAGGTAATTTCTTTGCTTAAAGAACGACGTTACATAACGAAAGGGTGTTCTTCTTTCCTTGCTTATGTTCTAGATTTATCCAAGGAGGCAACGAAAACGGTGAAGGAAGTACCGATTGTATGCGAATACGTTAACGTCTTTCCCGATGATCTGCTTGGGTTACCACCGGAGAGGCAAGTAGAGTTCCGGATCGATATGGTACCCGAAGCCGCTCCTATTGCTAAATCACCATATCGGCTCGCACCTGCCGAGATGAAAGAAATGATGAGCCAATTACAGGAACTGTTGGATAAGGGCTTCATTCGACCGAGCGCTTCACCCTAGGGTGCTCCTGTATTGTTTGTCAAAAAGACAGACGGATCATTCCGAATGTGTATAGATTATCGTGAGCTGAATAAGGTAACCATCAAGAATAATACCCTTTGCCTCGTATTGATGATCTATTTGATCAACTTCAGGGTGCTAGTTATTTCTCAAAGATAGACTTGAGATCAGGATATCATCAGCTTATGGTACGTGAGGAGGACGTGCCTAAGACAACTTTCCGCACACAGTATGGGCATTATGAGTTCCTTGTCATGTCATTTGGACTAACGAATGCACCTGCAGCCTTCATGGACTTAATGAATCGAGTGTGTCGCCTAATGCTCGATAAGTCCGTTATTGTCTTTATTGATGATATCTTGGTGTATTCTAAGACTGAGGTTGATCATTCCATGCACCTTAGAGAGATGTTGGAGTTGCTAAGGAAGGAACAGTTATATGCCAAGTTCTCAAAATGTGAATTCTGGCTCCGTCAGGTAATTTTTTTTATATAGCAATTAATGAATAATGTAAGTAGTATCTTGATTATGATTTTAATGCGAGCCAGTACCATATAGGTACAATTTTTGGGCATACAATATCTTTCAATGGTGTTTCCGTGGATCCATCCAAGATCGAGGCAATACAGAAATGAGAACAACCTAAGAATGCCTCAAAAGTACGAAGTTTTCTTGGTTTAGCGGGTTATTACCGACGATTTATTTGTAACTTCTCAAAGATCGTCGTCCCTCTTACTTCTCTTACTCGAAAAGATATAAAGTTTGTATGGACCTAATCTCAGGAGACAGCATTTCAGACCTTGGAAGATTGTTTGACTTACGCTCCAATTCTTGCTTTTCCCGAAGGTAATGAAAACTTGGTTGTGTATAGTGATGCATCCAAACTGGGATTGGGCTGTGTACTAATGCAGCGAGGAAAAGTGATTGCGTATGCCTCTCGACAACTGAAAGAGTATGAAAAGAATTACCCCACTCATGATCTTGAGTTGGCAGCTGTCGTGTTTGCCTTGAAACTGTGGCGTCATTATCTTTATGGCACAAAATGTCAGTTATACACTGATCGTAAGAGTTTGAAGTACATCTTCGATCAGAAAAATCTGAACATGCGTCAACAACGAGCCATGGAATTAATCAAAGATTATGACTGTGAGATTCTCTACCATCTAGGTAAAGCCAACGTAGTGGGGGATGCTTTGAGTCGGAAAGCGTATGTAGGATCTATATGCTATGCTATCACTCACATGTCGATCAAATCTAAACTCGTAGACGATATTTGGAAGTGGCAGATGGAGGCTTCGAAACCTGAACATATTAAATCTGAACGTATGGTTGGTTACATGGACTCTTTATCCGAAGTTAGTCGTGGTCTCAAAGTATTTAAGACCCGAATCTGGGTTCCGAGACTCGGAGGCTTACGGGATATTATCTTGGCGGAGGCGCATAAGTCGAGATTATCCGTTCATCCAAGAAGTACGAAAATGTACCACGAATTACGTACTGATTATTGGTGCCCGGGAATGAAAGTTGATACCGGTCGTTACGTTGGAAAGTGTGTCACATGTTTACAGGTAAAGGCCGAACATCAAAAACCATATGGAAGTTTACAGCCTCTTGATATACCTGTCTGGAAATGGGAGGAACTCACTATGGATTTTGTGACTAAACTTCCAAAGACCTCCCGACAGCATGACAGCATCTGGGTTATTGTGGAACAATTGACTAAGAGTGCTCACTTTCTTCCCGTTCGGGGAATCTTATTCTATGGATCGATGGGCACAGTTGTATATCGATGAAATCATTGCCCGTCATGGAGTACCTCTAAAGATTATCTCTGACCGTGATTCTCGATTCACTTCCAAATTTTGGACCGGTCTATAGCATGAACTATGAACGCGGATTGCACTCAACACAGCTTATCATCCACAAATCGACGGTCAATCAGAATGCACGATACAAACTCTCGAGGATATGTTGCGTGCGTGTGCTATTGAGTTTGGTGGGAGCTGGGATACTCATTTACCCCTTGTGGAGTTCTCTTACAATAATAGATATCATTCGACGATTGGTATGGCACCATTTGAGGCTTTGTATGGACGTAAGTGCCGTACGCCTTTATGTTGGCGGGAAACAAGAGAAAAGATGCTTGCCGGTCCTGATTTAGTACAGATCACCCACGACAAGATTCAAGTTATACGGGAAAGGATGAAAGCTGCTCAAGATCGACAGAAATCTTATGCGGATCGCCGCCGAAGACCAATCGAGTTCTCAGTAGGGGACCTAGTAATGCTGAAGGTTTCTCCATCGCGTGGTGTACTCCGATTCAGAAAGCAGGGTAAACTTAGCCCTCGCTTTATTGGGCCATTCAAGATATTGGAATGTGTTGGAAAGCAAGCATATCGGCTTGAGCTGCGGGAAGAACTAACAGGTATCCATGATGTTTTTCATTATGGTTATCTAAAGAAAATGTCTAGGTAAACACGAGGAGGTGGTTCCACTAACGGAAGTCATGGTAGACGAGAAACTGAGATACATTAAAGAACCCGATGCTATATTAAATGAACGAACGGTGAATCTGCGCAACAAGGTTGTGGAACTGGTGCTGGTTAATTAGAAACATCACCGTGGGCCAAATTGGACTTGGGAGAATAAAGAAGAAATGATGGCGAAGTACCCGACCTTGTTCGAGCAATGATGATTCCGAAGACGGAATCTTCAAAAGGAGGAGGTATTTGTAACATCCGCCCTCCTAAATATTCTTAGTTAGTGATTTTAAATATGTATTATATGTTAAAGCATGTTTTGTGTGTTAATTGTGTAAAAAAAATAGAACTTGCTAAATGCTTAGTGTACTAATGTGCTATAAGTTGAACTCATAGTTAGAATGAGATGTAAGACGTAATATTGGTGTTAACACCTTACAAATGACCTAATTAGACGATGTGAAGATTCATAATACAAAATATATTGTTTAAATGGAAATTGGGTAGGAACTGGAGTGCCTAAATGGGAAAAAACAATCCAAAACTTGAACCGATGGGCTACATATTGATGTAAAGGTTGGAATACCTTTGAATAAGTTAATAAGAAGTGTTAGAAGTGACGGAAGTCGAATAGTCGTGTATATTTCATTTTATGCAAGATTTACAAAATACGATGTTATTTCGGTAAAGTACGAGGACAACACTCAACCGGTAGGTGTTTGATGAAATGTTAAGCTTTGGGAACTAAGTTTGGACCGATTAGGAGATGTTGGAAGCGTCGTAAAAGTTTTACGGGGTTCCGAGCTCAAAATCAAAAAACGACAAATTGCAAAGGAAAGTTGTTAAGGATTTTGTATACCCCGAAATTGAACACTAAAATAAACCTCAGTGCAAGTATACACCTTAGTCTACTGTCGTATCAAACAAGTAATAATGGTATTAAGTACCAGATATCGTTCCCACAGAGATGTCGTAAAGTCTTTATAATAAAAAACCCGGTCCTTGACGAATTGATTTCAGAGGGCGAAAACGAGGGTTTTTGATTAACTAAAATTGGGGGTTTGATTAACAACTAAGATTACAAACAGTTGTAAAAAAGAAGCAAAGGGTGCAAAGCTTTGTTGAGATAAAATTTAGTAAATTGATAAAAAGATATTACAGTAGCATAATCATCGCCTCAGAACATTAATATTAAAAGTGACTTCTTAAAAGCCAACACGTTTTCATACAAAATAATTAGTTGTCAGTTAATTATATGTAATCTTCAACGTTAATATTAATATTCCAATTGCAGCAACTTAAGATTATACATACCGTATTCGAAACACCGTTTTATCTTTTACCGAATTAAATCCCAACGTTACTTTACCCCTTAGCTAAGGTTGTTAGCCTATCATTGCTAAGTTTCTTTTTGCAAAAGTTGTAAATAACGGAGATGGAAAAGTCATAAAGTAAAATTAAAGCTTAAAATAAAGTAACTTACCGCACAAGAAAATAAGAATAAAGTAAATGCAGAAAGTAAACGTTACGAGAAGTAAATGACAATAATGAAATTGCGAGAATTAAAGTGCATGAAATAAACGACAATAATTTAAATTGCGAAATGTAAAGAAAGTAAAGAGTACGAGAATTTAAGATGAAATAACGAGAACGAGAATGAAAGCAATATTAAACCAAAGAGAATTAACTAAAACTTCCAAATTGCATTAATACGTAACGTGCCAAATGGTTAGTAACAAAAACTGGATGAGAAATTCAATTGGTATCAAGCTTAGAAGCTAGCTTTTCAACCAAGAAAACTTCCACCCAAGAGGTTCCAAGGAGAGAACAAAATTCCCTTCCAAGAACCTAAGTAAAACTATGGAATCCAAGTATGGTTCTCCATCAACCATGGCAACATATTTATACTAAAATTATGGGCTAAAAAGCCTTTTAAAAACTAAATATTAAACTAACTATAATGTTTGTTAGTTATAAGCCCAATGCTATAATGCAAGGCCCAAAAGCTTAATAAAAACGGCCCAAGGCCCAAAAGATGTTCCATGCGTGGCCCATCATCCGGCCCAAAAGAGAGATCCAAAGAGTCCATCCAAGCTTCCTATAGCAACTTGTAGGAACCGATCATCATCATCCTGCGGTAGCATCAAGGAATGAACGTAAGTTGGGATATTTTAGACTGTTTAAGGCTCAAAACTTACGCAATCATAACTTTAGACAACGACTCTAAACTCTACCTAAAAAGATCAAAATAAAGAACGAAAAGACTCAAAGTAGTTACATAAAGCAAGACAATAAATAACGAAAAAGGCTAAAATACGGTTAATAAAGTAACCGTATCAAAAGTCTAACACCTACAAATATGTAAACCTGCATCTATTGGGGTATATTTTCTGAAATATTTTTGTTGAAAGTGATAGATTATCTTTTTACGAACGCGTAGACGAAAACCTCATCGAAAACGGAGTCTCGAGCAAAAAGTTATGATGTTTTTTAGTGTTTGATGGTCAAATGGGTCAACCCAGTCGGGTCAAATCCAACCCAAACTGGGTAATCACGACTTTAAGTGAAGAAAACTCCATTTTACACCATTTTTACCCCATTTTACTTCTATAAACTTTTGGAGTTATGGAGGTGTGATTTCACACACATAGAAGATGATCTAACACCATTTATGGTGAATCAAACAAGAAATTGAAGGTATAAACTCTTATTTTTGTCTTGTTCATGTATTGCTTCATTTGATGGAGATTAGGGGTAGGGTTTGATGTGAAATTGTTAATATCTTGGTATTTTGAATAGATTAAGATATATATATATATATATATATATATGTTGTTAATTAGTGAAAATGATGGGTAAAATTACAAGAATTAGTTGAACTTGTTGGATGAAAGTAAGAATGTTTGACTTTTCAAAGTCAATGATGTCAAAATGATGATTTTGATGAAAAGAGCTTAAATTTCTAAATATTTTATGAAGATTATACTATTTTATGATAAACTTATGGATTTGGTACAAAATGGTATGGAATTGAGCTTGGAATGATACAAATGGCTACTTTGAGACTTGAAAGGTATGAATGTCTATTTTATTTCATCTTCAGGTACCATGATCTATATACAAATTTAAGATGGGTAAAAAGTGCACTTTGTACAGTACTGTCAAACTGATTTTTGACAGCATGTAGCTGCTGTGTTGCAAACTTCATATAAAATCAAAGAAAAATCCTAAAAATATGAGGTCAGTTCCATATGACAGAATTGAAAGTCTACTATATTTCATATTTTGAAATCATTAGATGATTTTGAGTTTAATTGGCGTAAAATAAGGTAGAAACAGAGAGCTGTCATGGAAAATACAAGTAAGGAGTTAACTAGTTAAGGTACTATCTTGAGTAATTGTTGTCCAAAGCTCATGATACTTGTTGAACTCACTCCAGGGATCATTTGAAACTCGTTGGTTGTATTTGGCGGATACCTCAATACGGGATAACGAAATTGGGACATAGCTTATGAATTGACTTCCGGTTGACTACCGATAGCACTGTGAGTTAAATATATTATTTGTTTATATACGTGCTTGTATATATGTGTGTGTTTTCCTTGTATTATACCTTAGTACTATCCCTTTGGTATTGGTTTGGTATTGAATGTTCCTTCGGTGTCGGTTCTTGTTCCGTGTGGTGTTCCGCAATGTCGGTCGTTTCCCGGATCCATAAATCGTTTGTATATGTTTTATTGGCCACTTGGAATACTGTAAGTACGGGTACTACTTTGTGTAGTATGTCGGAAGATCGGTGTATGTCGACAGCCCCGAGGAGATGGGCATTAGTACATGATTTGGCACGTAACTGGAAGGACCAGTGCGGGCTGGTGCATTGACTCTTAATATTTTGATTATTCTCATATGATTATGTAAGTTGTAAGAGATATGGATATTTTGGAAGTTTACCATGGATACGTTCAACGCACTTGGTACGAGATATATGATTCTTGTTTATTAATCGTTTATTATGCTCTTGACTTACTTGGCTTATGCTCGTATGTTGATATTCAGTCAATTAATGTTTGGTTCTTGGATTTTTGGTCGGTTTATTTGATATCTCACATGTCTCGGGTTCGGTATGCTTGTTTGGTTTCTTTGCTTTATATTGGTTTCTTATAATTGGTTCAAATTCCGTTATCCTAGTATCTATAAATATATATATATATATATATATATTTATATGTATATATATACAATCACCATATAACCATGTTAATGTATTTAACTCACTAAGCAATCGCTTACCCGTGGAATATTTATCATTTTACAGGAAAGTTAGGTGACGTTGATAAAGGGAAAAACAAGTTGATGTGATTCAGGTTAAGGTCGAGACGTTGAATCACACTTTTGGTATATGTAGTTATGTTTTGACGTATTTTATATATATAATTGAATGACCAGGTATTAGTTTTCGTTGGTTGGTTTAAATTTCTGGAAAGTTTATTTTTTTTGGGGTTGAAAACAGGTTAAACACTAAAATTTAAAACGGACATTTCCGAGGTTGGTTTAAAAATTAATATTCCGTACTTTGGAAGTTAAAAACTGATTAATTGGAGTTTTAAATCATTAAATGTGTGTTTTCAAAACTAGTGTGTTACACGCAATTAATAAAGACCAACTGATTTTATCGGTGGATACCACCGATGATGAGGGAGGCTGTTGGTGCTCACCGAGAGGAAGGGTATCGAAGGGGGATATGGGAGGGATGAAAGGGGGAGAAAGGGGTGGTGCTCACTTGTTTGGATAAGGATTTCATCGAGGGAAATACGAAGATGAGAGAGGCTACCAATTGTTTCCAGAGAGGGAGGTCGATGTCGAAGCTGGTGGTTGGGGGTACGGTAGGGATAGAATTTCATGGGTAAGGGTGAATTTTATATTTCAAGAGAGAGATGGGACGAAGTTTGTATTTTTGATTTATAATTACTTTTTTTTAATATAATACAATACTGTATATATTATAATTTTATTTAATGGAAGAGATGTAAAATAGAAACAAACTAAAATATACCTCATTTTAATTGGACTTAATTTGAAAAGTTAATGACTGTTAAAAGAAGGGATGAATATTTTGAAATTTGACATGAGATACAAAAATCGCTTTAATGAAATTGAGGGACGAGAACCGTTAAAACAACAAACATTGGGGATGAAAACTGAACTTTTACTCTTAATATTAGTATCCGATCTCACCTTGCTTTTGATTCTTTTTACAACTGAAGAACCTCTTGTAAATTCAAAAAACCCTATTCTCTCGTAACGCCACCTCGAATTCTCGATTCATCCATCGCTTTTCTTGGGTGACACTGGTCCTAGGTTTTCTTCTTTTCCCACCACATTCCTCCAAATCAAATCCGCCAATTCTTCCTATTTGGCTGGCATTAGCACCTTATGAATTCTAGGGTTTTATGCTTCAGACTTTCGATGGGCCTTTTCTTGGATTGATTAACCCTTTTTTGAGTTCAGTTATTTGATTTTGGGTGCATGATGCATGCACATCTTGTGAATTTGAAGTGGGATGAATAGTGTGTTCAATGAACAGATACTTGCAGACAAGCTATCAAAGCTTAACAGCACTCAACAGTGTATTGAAAGTATCCTCCTTGTATGTTTTTCCATGGATTTATGATAATTCCAGCTACAGTTTTTATTTTTGGCGATGTCAATTGGTTCTATTTGGTAGTCGTAACTTGCAACTTTCGTTTGATCTGGAATGTGACTCACTGTATGCATTAAAATCATCAATTGCTTCCTCAAAAGAAAAAAAAATCATCAATTGTTATTAAGAGGTTCGCATTTCTTTCATGATGAATACTTTGCTGTGTAGAGTTATTTCCTTGATTACTCATGTCATCATGTGTTGGTGTTTAATAGCTCAGTTTTGCCCAAACCTGCAAACTCTTGAAATTTTGAATTCGTAGTAGTTTGATTCATATATTTGGCAATATAGAAATGGTTGAGCTAAAAATGGTGGTTGTAGTTTTAGTATGTCCAAGTTTTCGTTAAGCACACATTGGATTAATTTGAATTTTGTAAGTCGTACTCCCTCCATCCCACATTAATTGCAGTGTTGGATGGCACACGTCACTTAAAGCACGCACTCAAGTATGCATCTCCCTCAATTGGATCAGTGTAAATTATGTGCACCGAGAATCTTAACTACTTTTTATGACGATTGTTATGTGTGAAAAATAGTAAATTTTGTTCAAAATAGTTTCCAATGAAGGAATATTGGAATTCTTACTTCATATTCCAAAATGAAAATGTGAAATTCTTGTGAGATGTATGAGGTATGTAATAAAGCTTGATATATATGTTTTGTTGATGATTTCGATTGAAATAATTTCTCAGTGGAGAAATTTCAATATTGGTTCTTTGCTGAAAGGTGACTATATGGTTATGGAGAAGGATGGAAGTTGAAAGCATAGATTGGTCCTACGTACATATGGTATGTCCATTGTAGAATAAATAGTCTATATACCTATAGGCTTAGGATCGTGTGAGAAGGAGAGTTAAGGTGAGAAGTGTAAAAAGAGATCTGAACCCTTGATCACTTTTAATCTCATACCCATCCATGAATTGCTCTTTAGAAGGGAGTTGATCCGGAACATATCGGTGTACCACATCTCAGTGCATCTCATTCTAATGTGAATCCAAGGGTGGAGATCCCTTCTCATGCTTTTCAGTTTAACTCTTCTTCTCATGGAACCCAACCCTATACCTATGTAGGTAGACAAAATAATTAGCAGTGGAAAGGAATTATTTGAAACATCAAGAAACTAGAAACCAAGAATATCGGTGACAGAAAGTAGGTGGCATATTGGAAAAGTAGGGCCTGTTTTACTGAATATCGAAGCTACCACTATTGTTATCGCCATCGGAGCTCTTAGAAGACTGATTGTTTCGAATTGCGGCATACTTATAGTGACAGGAAGTAATTGAAACTCAAAACTGAACACATTTAGTAGAACTAGCTATGTATTGTACCCATGTAATGCTGCAAGATGTAAATTTTTTGTTGTAAACCGAGAATGGAAAATTAATGCAATTCCTCATTAACAAAGAAAACATGGCATTTATGGAGTATTCTATCGTATTAGTAGGGATCAACACTTATACTGTATTTGAACGTGTTTATCTGTTGGTTTTAGTGAGTTTAAAAGGAGAGCTTTAAGTAGAACTAGCTATGTATTGTACCCATGTAATGCTGCAAGATGTAAATTTTTTGTTGTAAACCGAGAATGGAAAATTAATGCAATTCCTCATTAACAAAGAAAACATGGCATTTATGGAGTATTCTATCGTATTAGTAGGGATCAACACTTATACTGTATTTGAACGTGTTTATCTGTTGGTTTTAGTGAGTTTAAAAGGAGAGCTTTAAGTAGAACTAGCTATGTATTGTACCCATGTAATGCTGCAAGATGTAAATTTTTTGTTGTAAACCGAGAATGGAAAATTAATGCAATTCCTCATTAACAAAGAAAACATGGCATTTATGGAGTATTCTATCGTATTAGTAGGGATCAACACTTATACTGTATTTGAACGTGTTTATCAGTTGGTTTTAGTGAGTTTAAAAGGAGAGCTTTAAGAAGTTGTACATATGCAATAATAAGCCGTGAACTTGAAAGTTAAAAGATTATGTATTAATAAGCAATACCTAATGCTTAATAAGTCGTTTTTAAGAGTATTTACCAAATGCTTTATAAAATAGTATCGATATTAGTTTTAATGATTGGCTGATGATCAATCTGTGAGTCAGTGACTTCAGCTGTTATGTTTTTGTGGTGAAAGTTCTGCATCTGTATCCAAAATTTAGATACTCAAAAGTTCATGAGAGGATTATCAACTCACTTGACTTCTGTGTTTTCATAATTTCTCATATAGTCTTGTAGACGACACACCTTTGCACATAATGATAGCAAGATCTCTCCTTATTTTCTTGAAATGATGTGACCTCTTGCAAGGTTTTAAAGAACAGAAACGAGCCTCAAGGCGTTTTGTCCCTAGGTACATGAGGCGAAAGCCTTGAGGTGGTCGAGACATAAGCCCCAAAAGTAAGACAAAAAATTCATAAATGCATCACACATGACAAACAAACATAATTTTATATATATACTTGTATATGAGAACATAATACACCAAAAACATAATACATATATACACACACACTATATTATACCCTTGTATATGACAGCATAATACACAAGATATATATATATATATTGTTAAAGTTGTATATAGAAGTATAACATACAAACACAAAATATACACCGTGTAAAGGGATCTAATATAGACTACCACTGGTATATATATATATGTATATATTGAGGCGTACGCCTCAGACTATCGAGGCGTACGCCTCGTCTGTGGACTGAGAGGCGCCGCCTCGCCTCTATGCCTCACGCTTTTTTTTACCACGACCTCTTGAAATGGCTAAAGGTTTTTTGAGTTGGCCATTTGAAAACCATAGGTGTATATTTTTTTTCTCCCACTCACAGCTTGTGTGTTATTTGATTTTACTTTTTAGTCATTTCTATTTGAAGTACACCTCAGTGCTTGCTTTGTTTACCCACATGTAATGATCTTACTCGTATTGCTGTTTTGGAGCGTATTTATTGTTTTTTTTCATCATATTTTTCTTTTGCATATGATGTTCAGTGACTTCATCTTTTGTTAATATTGACCTGAACCGTGTCATACGATAGTTTTCTGTCACATCTTGTTATCTTGACCCTGTATAGCATTGTCTCATTGGTGTATATTCACCAAAGCAAAGCATAACTGATTGTTACAACATGGGAAAAACAGTTCCATAGTTCCGAGGTGGCTCAGAACGTTCCTCTTCTGTATCTTGCAAATGATATTCTTCAGAAAGCGTAAAGGAAACAAATTTGTCTCTAAGTTTTGGAAGGTCCTCCCGGGAGCCGTCAAATATCTTATTGAGAAAGGCAATGATCACGGAAAAAGTGTTGTCACACGACTGGTATGCATCCATTTCGTCTGTGGTAAACTGGTCTTATGTGCTTATTGTTTTGTTTCTACTTTCTATATATATTGCTAACAAGTCAAATGGCGTCTTTCGGACATTTTGAAACTGAATTTAGCAATAGATTCATATGCATGATTTTTTTCTGAAAAATATTGGCGTGCTACTGTCCAATCATCATATTGGTGATTTTGTTTGGAAAAATCTAGGCACACTAGTTCTAACTTGTAAGCATCTCCAACAGATTCCCCAAAATGGAGAATCAAAAGTTAAAATCTCTAAAATATTTGCATTCATCTCCAACAGATTCCCCATTTTGGAGAAGCCACCATTGATTATAATATTAAAATATTCCCTTCATCCATTAAAATATTATCTCTCTCCAAATATTTTGTTTTCAAATCTTCCTATTGGTGGTCCACTTTGAAATCATTTTTTGGGTGTTCTCCATATTTGGAGAAAAATGTGTTCTCTCTCCTACTTTCACCATTTTGGAGATGGTTTTGGGGAAGCTGTTGGAGCACATTTTGGCTCAAAATCTTCGTTTTTCTCCAATTTGGAGAAGCTGTTGGAGATGCTCTAAACCCAACGTAAATGTGAATTGTAGGTTAATATATTGGAAGAAAGGAGAGTGTTTGGATCTCGTGCAAAGAGCATAAAAGGTGTGTTGCTAGGAGAAGAATATGCTCAACCCCTGGAGTTCACCAAGAAACGTTCTTGTTTTGTGAAAATAGTCAAGAGAGATTCACGATCTATAAGGACGGCGAGCATCGTGCTTATCTTTGCGGTCTTTTATTTATGTGTTTGAGATGCTGCTTGCCTGATATCTTCTTATCATTTTTTTGGAATCAGAAACTGACCATCGGTAGTACAGCGAAGAGAATTGTCTCAGCTTTTCACTTGGTTGTTAGTGAACACCATGGTGAAGATGAAGAGATGAATAAATGCAAATATGTTGTTCACCGTGTTAGGAAAATGGAGAAAGATATTGATTTGGCTTTGACAAATGGTACGCTACTTATGCTTTAATATCACTTGCTTTTTTTTCTTTTTTTTTAAATATGGTGTTTAGATTATTGTCTTTCAAGGCTTGATGCTCCATGGGTTGGTGTCTAATGGTGTTTCTCTAAAATACAGCAAAATATCCAAAGAGGAAAACTTTGTCCAAACAAATGGAGGGAGAGGAAAATCTCTTGAAGCAATGTATTGAGAAACTTAAAGTTGTTGAAGCAAATAGATTGGCTCTTGTGTCTCAATTGCCCGATGCATTGAATGACCAGGTATTATTATTATTATATCATAAGTCGATTTTTTTCTTCATTATATAAATATTTACCAACTGAATGTTTTTACAAATTACAAGTATATGCATTCATCTTATGTTGTTACTTATATTTTCAGGAATCTGAGTTAGAGAATGTTCGCACTCAAATGCAGGTTTGTGTACTTAGTTCCGTATGCTTGGCATTGTTACTTATTTTCTTCACTTCAGCCACCATCTTGGGCTTCGACATGATTTTATAAGTGTTATAATCAATAGATCTTTTGTTTCATGGTTGAATCAATAAAACTCTAAAAATGTGTAAAGGGACCATTTTTTCAGGTAGCACAAGCACAGTCGGAAGAAGCGGAAAACATGCATAAAGGGCTAGATGATGAAAATTATGTAGCAGATTCAAAACCTTCCACTGCCACGCCACCACCAGTTGCCGCTGATGGAAAAGCGGGATCTAAAAAGTCTGCCGCTGATATAGCAGCAGAAGTGGCAGATTGACTTGCAGCCTCTACCTCCTCTCAGTAAATTATGTCCCCGGTTCTGTTTACATTTGCAGCCGAAAAGCCAAAAATGCAGGGTTCACAAAGACCAAAACGGTTTGTAATTCTTTTTCAGCCGTATCAAAACTAGAACAACCCCTTTCCGTCTCCGATCAGAACGTATTTATGACTTCACAAACACTAAATTTATCCGCAAATGGACCGTACCAAACGCTTTTAATGCCACAACCAACTCTCATTCCTAATAACACTGAAGCTCAGTATCATTCACTTCCAAACCCACATTCTCAGCAATATATGCAACAACCCTCTGGTGGGATTGTGACCTCATATGCTTATGCTAACGTGCCGCTGTTGCCTGCAGGCCCGCCACCACCATCTTATATGATGAGTTCAGTGGTTCCTTTGAATCACCAGCAAATGCAGATGAGCCATCAGGCGGCTTTGCCTCAGCAACCCTCGACTCCTCCTAGTTTTAGCCCTTTACAGCCATCTGGAATGGTGTTTTACGCTCACCCTCATCATTCACAATGATGGATGCAATTAGTTTTAGTCACGATTTTGATAATTATTTGTGGGTTTGTTGAGAAAATATATACGACCAATGATAGTGCAGGTGGAAGGTAGTTGTTTCGTTATTTGGCACGCACCCAATTTGGTTGTTGTCATAATGTGTTTTTTTACACAGTGTCAGGATAATTATACACTGTACAATGGTAGTTCAAAGGCAAGCTAACAATTTTGTATCCAGATATTTGATTGCATCTTTGCGGCTCTTTCGTACCTTGAAGTTCTCTTTATCACACCAAAACGGATGCAATGAGGTAAGTGGCAAAGTGGCATTTCTTAATTCTCACCTGTACACTATGGTTACCTTTGTTTTTTAAGAGGTGCTGAAGTCTGAAGTCTGATTTCAGTTCTGAAATGGTTATGAAACGTTTAAACGAATCAAATATAAGTGATGATTAAGAGCTTAAAATGAAAAAAGAAACAAGGCTGAAAAGATGCTCAGGTTAAATTACGAACATCATCATCAGACCTTGTAAAAATACAGGGTCCTTTGGTTAAATGATCTTCCGACAAGCTTCTTAAATCCATGCCTTTCTAATAGGTTTTGAGAATGTCACTTTGATATACAAGACGGCCTAAAAACTTGTTAGAAGGTTACCAATTTAAAAGATGAGGCCATTCAGCTAATATAAATAACACTAAAAAACAGTCTTTATAATCCTGTTTAGTCCCTATTTTGTTTGGGATTTATTGGGTTGTGTTGGTTTATGATTGGCCCAATACGTCCATGTTGTAGTTTAACCGTTCTCTCATACTTGCATCTATATTTTCTGTTAAGTTGGTCGTGAGCTTTTCATATTGGATGTGGCTTTTCGAGTCTTTGTAAACTAGCAGCCGAAGAATTGATGAATAGAAACCTCATATTCTCATGTTTAGAACTTCAACCAACCAATTTTTTTCGAATTTAGAATACAATTATAAAACGTGTAAATTAGAAAAAAATGAAAATTAAAACCAAGTTTAGAAATTACAAATTTAATGGTTGTTTTGTTAAGAAACATATGTGTGTATATATATATATATAGGGGCGGATTCAAATGAGAACTCAAATTTGGTTGTGAACGTGAGGATAAACGAGAGTGCGACACGTGTCTCATTCAAAGAAATATTATAGTATATATTCAGACTGAATATATACTAGACTGAATATTCCTTTGTATATTCAGTCTGAATATATACTATATTCAATCTGAATATTCTTTTATATATTCAGTCTGAATATTGCTTATTTTGACACGTGTCATGCTCTCATTTGTCCTCAAATTCACAACCAAATTTGAGTTCACATTTGAACTTTCCTCTCTCTCTCTATATATATATATATATAGAGGGTGTTACTTTTACACCCTACTCTACATTTTAAAACCTAATCTACATATATGTCCCCCAATTAAAATAGATAAATACAATAGAGTAGGGTGTATTTGGGAATTAGAGTAGGGTATAAAGGAAAAACCCATATATATATATATAGGCGGGTTCATACTATGACGGTACCAATTTACGAGGATGCGACGACAATCCTCAGCCAATCATTTTGTACATGGAATTTTTCATTTACAAAATCACATATGATTTATCTACAAAATCACATATGATTCACATACCAAATCATATATGATTAGCTGAGATTTTTCCCGCAACAAACGTCGCGCGTCATTTTTGATGCTAGTACAAAATCACATATAATTTTATACATGAAACTTTTTATGTACAAAACGATTGGCTGGGGATTGTTCTCGCATTCATGTAAATTGTTATCGTCCTCGCATGAACCTGTCTCTCTCTCTCTCTCTCTCTATATATATATATATATCTATATAGGGCGGTAATCAAATAAAAACTTTAAAAAGGTTAAGGACCGTGAGAACTAATCTCAGTCATTGAAGAGTTTAATCAAAGGTTAATAATCATGGTGATATTTTTGTAATATTAATAAAAATAGAAGGGTGTAATAGTGATTTAGTTACAGCCATCATATTTGACTTTTCTAATTCATCGTTGACTACATCTGGATCCATATGGTGAATCTAGTGAATTAGTGTGTGTTCTGGATTCATATGGTGCATTGGTGTGTGTTCTGGATTCATATGGCGATCTGATGAATTAGTATGTGCTCTATAATGAATGATCAACTATATTTGGATTTCATTAGTGAATTAGTATGTGTTTCATATGGTTAATATTAGGGAGGAGCTCGGTACCGGACCAGTACCGATACCGGGTAGTATCGAAACCCGGAGTGAAAAAAATCAATACCGAATACCGAACCGATAAGAGAAGTTCTGTACCGGTACCGGTATCGGGATTTTCAGGACTAGAACCGTTTGGTACCATTTTTTATGACGACTACCATCTTTCATCGTTGACCATTATACATAATAACAAAAACCAAAATCATTTAAGCGGAAATCGGATTGGAGGAGCCGATTATGCAAAAACCGGGTTTTGGAGAAATTACGGAACCGATTTTGGAGAATAACAAGAACCGAAATATGAAGAATTGCAAAAAAATCGGTATTTGAGTGGAAAATACAAGAACCGAAAGTTGTAATATATTTAGGTGGATTTTCTATAAAAACGGGAAGGGTTTGTTACCGATTCAAATTGAAAAATGACTTTTTAAATTCCACGGTTCGGTTCGGGATTTACCGGGACTAGAACCGGTATCGAATCCCGAAAGTGAAAAAACCCAATACCGAATCCCGAACCGGTAGTCACATTTGGTACCGTTTCGGTTCGGGATTTCGGTCCGTTCCGCTCATCCCTAGTTAATATGTGTTTTTCATATGGCGAATCTTTGTGTTTCATATGGTTAATATATGTTTTTCATATGGTGAATCTTTGTGTTTCATATGGTGAGTGAATATGTATGTTTCATCTATTGAATCTTGTTACCAAAATAACGATTACACCATTTTTAACTAAAAATAACTTTCAATTAAAATTATAGGATCAAAACCAAATTAAGGTTTAGATCGATCCAAGGTTTTCAACATTTTTTGATTTTTATTTGATTCAACCTATATATATATATATATAGAGAGAGAGAGATTCAAATGAGAACTTTGTAAATTTAAAGAAAATAAAGGAACAGTTTGTGGACCACATATAATGTGGGTTCCACATAATATTAAATCATATATGATTTAATGGCGGGGCCCATTGAATCAAATATGATTAAGTATTATGTGGGACCCACATCATATGTGGTCCAAAAATTGTTCTTTTGTTCCATTAAATAGGGTGTTCTTGTATGATCCCTCCTATATATATATATATAGACTTTGGATCACGTGAGACCAGTCTATTTCCGTGAGACAACCTTTTTACACTTGAAACTTTACAACAAAAACACTATGAAGGTAAAAAAAATATGAATGTTTACCGTGTTTTTGCTATGAAGGTAACCTACATAGTTGTTTTTACTATGAAGGTTCAGATTTTTTTTTACCTTCACAGTGTTTTTGTTGTGAAGTTTCAAGTGTAAAAAGGTGGACTCACGGGTCTCCGACGGGTCTCACGGAAACAGGCTGGTCTCATGTGAGCACATCATATTTTTTTTACCTTCACAGTGTGTTTGTTATGAAGTTTCAAGAGTAAAAAGGTGGTCTCACGGTCTCACAAAAACATACTGGTCTCACGTGAACCCAACCCTATATATATATATATATATATATATAGAGAGAGAGAGAGAGAGGAAGGTTCAAATGAGAACTTTGCATTTTTAAAGGAACAAAGAGACACTTGTGCATCAGATATGATGTGGGTCCCACATAATATTAAATCATTTATGATTTAATATGATTTAATATTAAATCATAAATGATTTAATATTATATAGGACCCACATCATATGTGGTCCACAATTTGTTCCTTTGTTCCTTTAAGGAGGGATGGTTCTCATTTGATCCCTCCCTTATATATATATATATATATATATATATATATATATATATATGTCCCGTACATTAAAAAATCATATCTGATTCAATGGGACCCACCATTGAATCATATATGATTTTTTAATGTGTAGGACTCACATCATATGTGATCGACAAGGTGTTTCTTTGTTCCTTTAAATTTACAAAGTTCTTATTTGAACCTCCCTCTCTCTCTCTCTATATATATATATATAAATATATGGCGATAATCAAATAAAAACTACAAAAAGGTTACAAACTCGTGAAAACTGATATAAGAATAATTTTTTCATTATTTATTTTCATCAAATGCTAGGATTTAAGAATATTATTTCACATGTATTTGTTTCATAACATGAAACCTTCACATGTATTTGTTTCATGATATGAATATTTTTACGCATATTTTACGCCTACAATTCACATGTAGGCGGGTTCATACGAGAACGCTAACTATTTACGAAAATACAAGAAACTTTTTTCATGTACAAAATCATATGTGAATTTGCACAAAACGGTAGCGGGCGACTTTTGGGGCCACTTAAGTCGCAGATAAAGTCGCCAGGATCGTATATGATTTTGCATAAAATCACATGATTTTGTACATGAAAATAGTTTCATGTACGAATGATTGGATGTGGATTGTTCTCGTATTCTCGTAAATTGTTACAGTCCTGACATGAACCTCTTTCTATATATATATATATATATATAGAGAGAGAGAGAGGAGGTTCAAGGGAAAACACTTAAAAAACACTGAAGAATACCCTATGAGCCCTCCATCTGGACGGTATGCACTAATGCATACAAGCGTTTTTTTGTTCCTATGCACCAATGCTTCTATCATTACATATGCATTGATGAATATTCACAAATGCATGTCATAAATTATTGGTATGCATTAGTGCATACCGTCTAGATGGAAGGCTCTCAGGGTGCTCTTTAGTTTTTTCTTCTTTTGACATTTTTCCTTGAACCTGACATTTTTCTAAGAACTCAAATTTGGTTGTGAAAGTGGGGACGAATGAGAGCACGACACGTGTCATATTCAAACTAAATAATCATAGAAATATTCAGACTGAACAGTCTGAATAAGGCTTATTCAGATGTCTGAATGTAGACTATGCAGACTGAATAATCAAAGAAATATTCAGACTAAATAAAGTATAACATTTATTCAGTCTGAATATTTCTTTGATTATTCAGTCTGAATTTGACACGTGTCACGCTCTCATTTGTCCTCACGTTCACAACCAAATTTGAGTTTTCATTTGAACCCGCCTCTCTCTCTCTCTCTCTATATATATATATATATATAGAGAGAGAGAGAGAGACTGGTTCAAATACAAAACAGTTGAAGGTACAAACTATACAAGCTGGTTCAAATCAATATAAAATTAATTTTTTTTCATCAAATGTTATAATTTAAGATATTATTGAACATATGTTTGTTTCATCTTATGAAAAAATTACATGTGAAACTTTATATTATGAAACAAATACATGTGAAACATTTTCATAAATAAATATATGAGAAACTTTCAACGTATGAAAACAAATACATGTGAAACTCTTACAAAATAAAACAAATATATGTGTAATAATATCTTAAATGATAGTATTTGATGAAAAAAAATTACGAAAAAAAATTACGAAAAAAATTTATTTTTATATTGATTTGAACCAGTTTGTATCCTTCAACTGGCCCCCTCCCTCTCTCTCTCTATATATATATATAGGGCCAAGATCGTGTGAGAAGGAGCATGAGAAGCATAAGAAGGGATATGGACTCCCATGAACCGTGTTTGATATGGGGATTGATCTGGTGCATCTTGATGTATATCATCTCGGTCCATCACATCCTAATGTGCCTCTAAGGGTGGGGATTCTTTCTTTCGCTTCTCACTTGAAACTCTCCTCCTCACCGGAGCCCAACCCTATATATTGAGAGGAAAGTTCAAATGCAAACTCAAATTTGGTTGCGAACATGAGGACAAAGGAGAGCGTGACACGTGTCCCATTCAATCTGACTAATGAAGGGCATTCGGTATAAATAACGAATGTGAAGTTCATACATTATTCAGCATGAATAACGCATATTTAGAGTGAATAACACATCATTCAGAGTGAACAACACAACATTCAGACTGAATGTGACACGTGTCGCGCTCTTCTTTATCCTCACGTTCACAACCAAATTTTTAGTTTGCTTTTGAACCCACCTCTCTCTATATATATACACACACACATGTAAGTTCTTTTTTTCTAAATGACATGAGATGTCGCATGGTGGTGAGATTAAAGGCCTTTTTTTTCTAAATGTCATGTGGCATGGCATGGTGGTGAAGTTAAAGGGCCGTTTATCAAAATACTTACTGAGTAAGTGCTAGCTTACCGGTTGTCACTTACCTTTAGGTGAGTATGACAAAGACCTAAAATCTTACCCGATAAGAGGCATAGCAAGGACCGAGACTCTTATCTGTAAGTGAGAGAGACGGCTTATTTGGTAAGCGTTTAGCGTGTTAAAGTTGTTTGCCAACAATCCATCTTGATGGCCGGTAATGTTATCCGATAAGGTTAAGTGAGGGTGGTGCTCTTGAGGGTAAGTATTTACTTGGTAAACATTTACTAAACAAATTGTATGCCTCAAGTCTTGTGAGTTACAGTAAGGCTACGACTTTTTTTAAGGCATCCTAAGGCTATGTACAAACACACATATAGACTTGGGATCAAGGGTGAAAAGAGTTTTGGTGAGGAGGGTAAGAAGCGATAAAGAAGGTTACAGGTTCTGAAAGTGTACCTCCACCAGTTTTCCTGAAAACGGTCACTTACATACAATATATAGATACTTTCACATGTATTATGTGAATATTTCATTATCTTATTGTGAAGTTTACATTTCTCATACCTGTTATAGAAAATGATATTTCTTATTTAAACCCAACGCTATATATTATATATGTTAACGCTTTGAAAAATAGCATAAGACAATTTAAATTCATATATGGTGATAGATAACACTAAGAAAGAAAGAACCAATGATACCAAATGTATACTAATATTATTTTTATATATTATACTTATAGGACAAAATAAAATATGATGAAATGGTTTATAATTAAGAAGGATTTAAGAAAATAATCAACTAGCGGTACTTATCCAACATGCAATCTCCACCAATCTAAGTTATCCAACAAAGAAAAAGCATAAGAAACAAATTAATAAAACGACTGCAGTTTGATCTGATTTTTGGGAAGCAAGTGGGGTATCTGAATAATTTGAATGGTCTAGTGAATGAAGTAATTTTTTTTGTAACGAGTTCACTAGGGTCAACAAATCCAACCTTTTGTACTTAGATCCATCACTTTATTCAGGTTATTGAAGGTTTTATTTTTCTTGGTTCCAGGCTTGCTGCCCTATAATCCAGATTATGTTATGTTTAGATTAATCCTGATAAATTATGAAGGTAAGACATCGATCCTGATAAACTCAGTAACTATAATTATTGTGTAAGTCTTTATTTGAACTTTGAGCAGATGAGATATTCCACCACATTTCTCAGACCCTCAATCACTGTGCTATGACCCTTGTGATTTACTGAGGTTTTATTGATTGTTGATTTTAGGGTTTTATGGATTTAATCGAGGTATTTATTCATATCTGTATATAAGATTTTTAACTCTTAAGTAGCGATGGTTTATATGTAAAAATAAGTACTTCATATAGATACTTCGGAAAGGGAAAAATAAAATTGCAACCTCATATTAGTCAAAAACCGGTAAAATTATTTTTCCGAAAGAATTAAATATGTTTTTAAATGATGAAGAACTCTTAAATTTACAAGATCAGTTGTGTTTGTCTAAACAGATTTGAAGGCTCACTCTGACCTGATCAGTCCAGGCTCAACTGCGTATGAATATTGAGTCTGCTGAAATTACCTTCTTGTCCTTTTTTGCTTTGGCATCACAAATCTTTCTTGATTGAAAAATTTGTCATCTTGTCTTGTTACCGTTTCTCTAATTATGCCTGACAATTCCGAACAACATTCTTCCTTACTGAGAGATATATGATTTTGATTTTTTCATATTTGATATTAATCTATGAGAAGAATACAACTATTGAACTACATATTTCATTACAAACTCGATCTCTATGACTATTCTAACGGTTCATATCAGGAACAACAGATCAAATAACAAAGAGATTATTCTAACATAATATTTCCTTTTGGAAATGGGTGATCCATATTCTATCACTAATACCATGGCAAACTGATATTGTAGGTTTCGCCCACAATCTTAAGGTAAATCTTCCGGTGACTACAAACGTATATGTACATAGCAGGATTCGAACCTGGGTTGATTTTATCATCCCCTTATTCGTATCCACCATGCTACACCATAGTGGTTTATTTTTTTCATTTTATGTTGATAGTATATAGTAGGGATCGACAACCTAGTTAACTGGTCGGATCCTTAATTGCTGTCTGGTTATCTTGATTCGTGTTCTTTGGTAATGTATTTGTTTCTACCTAACCCATATCGGTCTTCTGGGCCTAATTAATAACGCCCATATTTAATATGTACTTACAAGCCTGCGAATAATTCAAAAAACAGATAAATTAAGTCAATCCTTATTTTGGAAACTTAATTTTCAATTGTATTGTCCATTTTTCCGATGTTTGTGGCTAGGCTACCAACAAAGTGGGCAATATGGATCAATCAATAAAGAAATAGGCCCGATAAAGTGCATCAGGCCTAAAATGTCCCTTTACGGCTATAACTAGGGATGACAAAAACATTCGTATTTGACAGAGGTTCAATATTTGAATTTGAGTTGTCGGAAGATGGAAATGAGAATGGGGACTGAGAATCCCTAAACTTATAAACCAGCAATGGGATACCTTTTGCCCCTTATCCCATACCCAACTCCGCATGGGCGAACCTATGAAGGCCCAACGGGGTCTCGTTTACCTGCTCAACTGATTTTTCATAAGTAGAGTTTTAGGTACAAAAGGTGTGCAAACTAAAATTTGAGAGGCACTCCGGGATATAGAAAATATAAACGACATCAACCAAAAAACCGAAAAAGTCTTGTGATCTATCAAAAACATAAAGGATCTCTTACAATCAACAAAAATAACTTTAAAAAATCTCTCAAAATGGTGAAATTCATCTAAAAACATATTGGACGATTTCACAGATCTTTGATCTAACCTTAAAGGTGCAAGGGTTCGATAAAAATCCTAGATCCACCACTTTTGACCATGAGTATTATTAATTTTTTTTTGCATATATATATATACACACATATATATAGGGGCTTAATTTTTTGAGAATCCACTTTTTCGTGGGAACCGTGAGAACTTCTACGTTAAAGGTTTGTTTCACATGATTTTTTTCCATCTAAATATAATACTGAACGTATCTAACATATTTTTGTTTCACAAATATATATTTATAATAATAATAAGAGTAAACTACGATTTGACTAACATATATTTGTTTCACACACACACATATATATATATATATATAAAATAAAAGTAAACTACGATTTTCGTCCCTGTGGTTTGATGTTAATAACGATTTTTGCCTCTGTGGTTTAAAAACTGCTTTTTTTATAACTATGGTTTTCATTTTTGTCCTTACATCTAACTTCGTTAGTAGCTGTTAATAAGTCCAACAATTGATTTTGAAAAAAATACATATTTAATAGAAAATATAAATTGGCACTTACATATCGTATCTTCTTTTTTCTTTTTTTTATATTATATTTTAGTACTACATACACACACATATGTGTGTATGTGTGTGCACGCACGTTTTTAATTTAAAAAACTAAACAAGCTTGATTAATTAAATTAAATAAATTTTAATAGAAAATATGAAATATGAAATAGTGAGGATAGAGTTCATTTAATAAAAATGACCGGTTAAAAAAAACAAGATATCCCTCTAAAAAAAGATATTATTTACTTGTAATTAATTTTAATGAAAATATTTGACTTATATTATTATTAAAGTCATAATAATTTTGAAAACGTAAAAGTGTAGTTAATAGACTAATAAACATCTTGACCCTATAATCAATATTTTATTTTTTTTAAAAGAGTTTTTATATTAATTATTTTTAAAATTTGATTGGTTTATTTTTTATATAATTCATTTTAAAAACCGACTGGTTTAAAATGGGACTTCTTATGATAGATTTTTTTTATGATAATGATATGATGTTGTAATGATATATAGTAATCTAATAATATTATGATAATCAAAAACCAATCATGATCACGTTCACAATCATCGGATTTGTCTGTTCAAGACATATTTTTCTATTAATTATATTGCATGTAGTATAACTATAATATTTAAAAAACAAATAATTCTATTAAAATTATTGATAAAAGTAAATTGAATATTTTTTTTCAAGTTTTAGATTGAAATCTCTTAAAATTAATATTTTTTTATTTAGTAAATTATTTTAAATAACTATCTAAAAGAGTTTAATTCTTTTAATAGAATTCAAGAAAAATAATTAATTTTATTTTATACAAGTCAATTGTTGTTTTTATTAAATACACTTACTCCTGTTATTGCATTTTTTCATTTAAATTTTGTTATTATTAATTAATCAAATTTGTTTAATACAAATTCCAACAACCAAAGTTATATTTATTCATGTAATAAATGAAATCTAAGGATAAAATTTTAAAACTTTGTATACCATAAGGACCAAATATGTAATTTACTAAAATGACTTTTTGGATATTTTAAACCTCATTCCTAACAGACTTGGATGAAGGGACGAAAATGGAAGTAAAATGAAAACCGTAGGGACCAAAAAAGCAGTTTTTAGACCATGGGGACGAAAATCGTTATAAACATCAAACCGTAGGGACGAAAGTCGTAGTTTACTCTTAGTTTTATTTAAATGTGTAATAATTATATGATAAAAGTTTTGTTAGGAACCTAAAATTGATTAAGAAAACCACAAGACTTGTGGCATACTGGTTAAGACTTGTGGGGGATGAGACTGGATAACCCATCTACCCTAGGTTCGAATCCAGACGCAAACAACTTGTGGCCACTGGGAAATTATCTTAGGGCTACATGCTTTTACAGTCTTAAAATTGCTAAGGATTAGTTTAGGCAAATTTCTAGGATACCCTTTCCAAAAAGAATTGATTCAGAAATCCGGGATTGGTCACGTACCATGCGTCATTATTCAGGATTAATATTTATTATGAATAAACACATACTCTCGTTCCTGTCCTTAGACGAAGCTCTCTCTGGTTGCTTCCTTCTCCTTGCTAAACTAGAAATGATCTCTTACGACTAGATGGATATCAAAATGTTATTGTTCATGAACCAAATATTCATGATAAATATATTATAACATTCGTAACAAATAATATATTCATATTCCTATCAAAATTTGGTTGCTTATAAATCAGCCCCATAGTGATATATTATAGAATTGTGTGTAATTTATATTATGGTTTTATGAATATTAATTTTGGAAGGAATGTAATATTTGTTATCTCAAGGAAAGAGTTCATTATCGTCACTTAGAGGCCAATTAGATTGTAGTTTGAGCAAGAGTTGGAATAAAAAATTGGCCAAAACCCATTTGGTGGAGAATGAAGATCAACCCATTAACTATAAGTTGCGCTTTAAGTGATAAGTAGGACTACAAATTATTAAACATATTACGATAGTGGTCAAAAGCACTCCTACCTTTTTTTTTGCTTTTAGCCTCTAGTGGAGTCGCATATTCTAATATATTAATTCTTTTTATTGTTTATACAAACATATAAAAATAATCATTTTTATCATATTCTAATATATTAATTCTTTATGTTTATTCTTTTTATTGTTTATACAAACATATAAAAATAATCATTTTTATCATATTCATAAGTGCATAGAAAGTTTATATTTATAAGTATGAAAGAAGATAATCCAATCTTATAATTAAAAGGACCGAAATTATCGTGTAATTGAAATATTAGAAACGATCAAGGTACTCGATTTATCGGCGGCTAAAACCACTAGCCGAGACTGCTACTAGTGATGACACTACAAATATGTCCGTGAAGACCCTCACCTTCGGATTCTGGATGGAATATATCCGACTTAGTCAATAAACTAAATTGAAAGCTATACTGACGGATTTTCAAAGAATAGTGATGAAATACACCGAAAATGATGGAACATACTGTCAACAATGGGTCCCAAATTTTGTTTTAAGCTTGTGAAAATAAATTACAAAAGCATGTTTATCGGCGGCTTACCGATCGATCACATATTACACGTTACTAACATATTACCAATTAGACCAAATAGATCCATTAAAGACTGGTTATGACATAGATCGAACCAAAATGACCTTTACAGACAATTAAAACTGATTATGACTCATTGGTAACAAATGTGAAGCCATTAAGAACTACCAAGTACGATGGATGCTTATGACCTATAAAAACTTAATATGACAACTACAAGGGTTGTGGCGTAGTAGTTGAGACCTGGGGGACGTGCTGCAAGTTGGAATATCCATCTGCCTAGAGTTCGAATCCAGACGTACACATCAACTGTGGCCCTTGAGTTTATCAAGGTTGATGTCTTCCAGCCATAATTCTCCGGGATTAGTCCATGCATAGCCTGAGACACCATTAAAAAAAACACCTTAATATGACCCATTAAACTCAACAAGACCAATTATGACTCATTAAAGCCTACAAAGACCAATTCTGCCTAAGCACACCAAGACTGATTATGACTCGTTAAAGCTTACTAATACCAATTATGACCCAATAAATATACCAAGACCGATTTTGATCCATGTAGAACAAATATGATCCATTAAGACATAGTAAAGGTTCTTTTACTACAGGCTTATTGGGTAAGCACTTACCAGGTGTTACTTACCTTACCAGGTGAGCATGACAAAGACCGATAATCCTACCTAGTAAGAGGCATAACAAGTACCGCAAGAGGCATAACGAGGACAATAATCTTACCCGACAAGTGATGTAGAAGATTCTTACCCGATTAGACTTACTGGGTAAGATATGCTTACCAGGTAAGATATGCTTACCCACAATCCATTTTGATGGACGATAATGTAACTCGATAAGGTAAATGATGGTGATGACTCTTTCAGGTAAGCGCTTACCACCAATAAGCATTTGGTAAAAGACCCCTAAGACATATTACGTCCTATTTAGAACAAATATGACTCATTAAACCCCATTAAACCCGATTACCATCCATTTAGAAATAAAAAACAACAATATAACTGTGGGTATCCTATGAAAGTCACTGATGAATTTAGTAAAAACAAGAACAATAGAAACTTTTAGTTTTTAAGATGGATTACCATGGTATCATCTGCAGTCATTACTTTGTCGCTAATCCTTCGGTAAAGCAACATCAAATTACTAACGATTTTCCGTTCCATGAAAATCTCTCAGTAATTTTTCGATAAACCATCTATGTTCTATTTTGGTTTATAACATTGTTATTGTTTCCTTGGTAACTAGTTAGAATATGAAAGATGAGCTTTACTGTCGGTAATATCCGTCGATGATATTCTACAGTCACCTTCGTTCACCAGCCGCAATGCCTCTACCCCCACCACCATATTCTCTACAACAACCTCCAATGTGCCTCCCCCGGTTCATAAGTATCTTCCAAACCGAATAAAACATATTTTATCCTTTGTACGAATAAGTTTTTCGAACTACCATCAATTATATCAAATTCTTCATTCAAATTTGGTAATATTGTATTCATCATACATGCATATGCTCACCATATTGCTATATGATGGGCGATATTGTTAGTGAATGCCCAAAAACCAATCATATGATGATTATGATTTTGAATTTTTTTCATGAAATTAATAAATAAATAAAAGGCATTGTCTGTTTTATTATTCTATATTATATTTTGTGTTTTAATTATTCATAATATATAACCTTAAAATAATGTATTCTAAATGTCCCCAGTTAAACATTATTTCGGGTTTAAGGTTGAAATAATATGATAATAACCAGGATATGTAGGGATCCATATAGAGATACTTAATCTACATATGGGTACAAGATGGAAATTTTGTGTACTAGACATGACTCGCCATGAGAACACTGCATTGGATGGAATGTGAGTGTCATAATTGTTTCTCATGTGGTCAACGTACATGCTAGATACCGCTCATCGTTTATAAATATAAATACGAGATTTATATTTATTACCAACATGTCGAGAACTAATTGGGTCACACACTTTGAACATATCTGAATAAGAAGTTTTCAACAATTTAAATGTTTAATTATTATATTTGATTTGTATTGATTTAATCTGATTAAATAAAATAAAATTATTATTTTATGTTGGACATAATGTATGTTGACAAGGGATGGTCTTAAATGGAGAGGGAAGGTGTTTGGCAAGTCTCACATTGTTAGAACCCAGATCCCAATTAACACTCGATGAAAGTTGATTAAAGTTAGTAAAATAGAGCAGTGAGCGGAAACAATTTATAATCAACAATCAAAGTAGAAATGATGAACTGAATTGGAAGAACAGATTCATATGAAGTGAAGGATATTTGTATTTTACTCAAATTGCCAAATGATTATAGTTCTAAAAAAACAAATGAATCTCTCTCGTTCTCTCCAAAACAATCGACACTAAATACAAGGAAAGCTCTATCTGTTTATATAGTTACAAGAATCAAAGTCAAAGAGCTAACCTATTACAGATTAACATTTAGGCAAAGTCTTCTAACAAAGTTTATTAGAGTTTGTTACATGCTGAGGTCGTGCCTTGTGCCACGTCAGATATTGCTAATAGGCCCTTGTATAAGTAACCAGAAGATACTTCATCTTCTGGTTCTAAAGACAGCTTCTGATGTAATCTTCTGGTCGAGTGCTGTCTTCTGGAGGAACATCTTCTAGAGATATACACTTTGTCTTTTGAGTAAGTTCTGTTCATACTTTTACATAAGATAATATTCTAACAGTCTCACCCTAAGTATGAATACAGAACATGAACTGAGTAGTAATAGAAAGACCAAAGTGAAATTTCATTACAGTAAGAAAAATGAATTATAAAGATGAAGATTACAAGAAATGACTAATAAGGGGCTTCTAGATGACCACTAGTGATTTTAAACGAGGTTGTTGTGAGGTTTCTAAGGTTGACGATCTCCTTGATATACACATCCATATCAAATGCAACTTTTCTGATTTTGGAATCAGGCTCTTCCATCTTCTGTTCCACCAATCCATGTATCACCTTTGGAATATCTGACGAGTATTTAAACCCTTCTTTAATTCTAAAGAACCTTCTACCTTGAGGTCTTTTGAATACAACTCCCATCTCTGGTTCAGTTAAGATCGTGCCAACTCTTAGCTTATCTACTCCTTCCAAGTCTTCATTTGGAGCTGTAATACTTAGATTTTCTCTATCCGTTCCATGAAAGTCTGAAAATCCACCTTTGTTTGATACTCAAAAAATACTTCCATGATTCTCTGTAATCTCTGGAAGGAAATTTTGTAATCTTGACTTATGTTTATTCGCTCCTTAAGATACCTTCCAAGTGGCAGATGATAGAAGGTCATTCTCATTGAACGTATAAGCATATCCATCTTCTCTTTCAACCGTATATTCAGCATACATGATCTCCTTGTTGGTAAATAACTTTGTTTTTACTTCAACTATTCTCCTTATGGGAGATTTTGATAGGACAAATCTTCTTTCTTTCCTGATCCTTGCAAATTTGGCCTTGATTTGTGGATCAACATCTGCTGCAAAGTCTGGTATCTGCAATACCACCCTTTCTTCTCTTTCAACATACATTTGTTTTTAGATTATTTCTCTAGATGGTGGCTTTTGTAGAAAAAAATTGCCAGTCTAGATTCCTCAAGCATCTTTGCTCTTTGTGGGTCTATTACTTTTTCTATGGTAGGTTCTAGAGTTGGCTTTATGGTTTCAGTTATAAGAGGAGCATCAGATTGTTGAACCATTGGAGCTTTGAGTTTTTCAGTTGCTGGAGAAGTGATTACTTGAGTAGAAGTAGCTTTGGGTGCCTCAGAGGTTTGAGCTTCTGGGATTTTGACGATGGGGTCATTTGTACCTTGTGTTGAGGATTAACCAAAAATGGTTAGAGCCAGAAGCTTCTGTGCAATTGCTGGTTTTGGAGTTGATGATCTGGGTTTTGTGGGAATAGAGGGTCTTCTATTGCTTTCCAGATCTTGAATAAGCTTTGCCATCTAAGGATCTTCTGGTAGAGGAGTAGAAGACGTGGGAATTGCAGAGAATGTGTCTCCGGGAACAAAGTATGTTCCTGCCTTGCTCATTGTAGCAACCGACTTGATAAACTGTAGAACTTGAGGAGGAAGAGGGATAACAGTCTGTTGTTCTTGTGGTTGTTGCTGAGATTGTTTTGGAGGTTGTTGTTGTTGTGATTATGAAGGTTGTGCAGAAGAGGAGGCCGGTACAGAAATATCTGCCATTTTCTATAGCTTGGCAGAATTCTCCCCCTTCCGATGACTAGGGGAATCAGGATCCCTGTCATCAGATCTTTTTCTTTTAAGCTCAGCCTTTTTACAGGATTTTTCTTCTCTCTTCTTTTCCTTCTGTTTGTTGATTGGCTTGAAGTGAATGGACGATGGTGTATGTATCTTTGAGAGTGGTTTCAATAGAAGTTAACTTCTAATTGAAAAGTGACTCATTGATTGAGAGTTGGATGGGAACTGGTGTAGCCATGTGAGCTTTGAAGTCTTTGATTGTTGCGTTTGACTTTGAAACAAATTCGGTGTTGATATCTGGAAACTTATCAATCATAGCTATTTGGAAACTAGCAAGATCTGCCTTAGAGACTGGGTGCAGAAGGATTTGAGCCTGTTGGTGGTGCAACTGGAATTCTTCTGCAGTGATGGTTGAGGAAATTGCAGAAGTTGAAGGTATTGCAGAGGGTAATCTGGAGGTGCTTCTGCGTTGGCTTTAATGTCTGCCTCTAATTTCTGAAATTGAGTAACTCTATTGGTTTTTGAGCCTCTGTAGCTGAATTCAAGGAGTTCTGGAGTGTGGATAATTGTTCAGCACGAGATTTCTGGTTGGCCCTTATATCCAGCAAGGAAAAGTTAACTGTAGTAAGCTCTGAGATGAATGAGAGCTCTGAATTGTGAGTTTTAGATCATCCAAGGATCCCTTATTCTGATCAGCAAAGGCCTGAAACGCGGCTAGAGTGACGAAAGCAGGTGGGGGGAGGGGGGTAATCGCTGCATCTCCAACACATGGAGCCGCTTGACCCTCACGTACAGAGGGGCCCTCTTTGGCACCTGTATTTAGGTTGAGTGCCGAGGGACTTCCATCCTGCCTTCGAGAGCTCTGAAGAGCTTCCTCTTTGGATGTTCTGATCTTATCAACCTAGTCTCGTAACGATGTACGTTGTGCTTGAACATGCCTTAATCCCTCTGACGGGATTTCATATGCATTTGGAGCAGAAATTTCCATGGACGTAAGAACCTTTGTCCAATAGTCATCGTGGGCCACAGAGACCTCATGGAGTGTTGGGGGAGAGTCGAGTTCTGAGGTGATTGAACTCTTATTTTTGAGTCCTCTTCCTGTTGGGAGGAAGAGGATAAAGATGAGGTTTCCTCGTATGTGCTTGATCCAGAAGCAGAAAGAAGTACTTCTGGATCGGTCTGGTTAGGGTTAGGGTTCGGACTGAGCGTACGTCTTGTTTCAATAGATCCTGGTGCTTGAACACCAGTTCTATTAGATGTGGGTGATATGGCTGGACTCGACTGGATACTCTCATTTGTGCCTCTTAGGGCATCTTCTGTGCTCACTCTTTTATTTCGCTCGGGTTGGGTATAAACACTCAATTTATCGCTCTGTGTCTTTTCAGACTCATCCTCACTCGACCCCTAACTTATTATCTTGGATACTAATTGCTTCGGGGTAGCTGGTCTCTGTGTTAAGGCCAGCGTGGATGTTCCAATAGAGATTTAAGATGAGAGAGGTGCTAGGGATGATCGGGAGCATGTACCTTAAGAGAGGACGGTCATCTGGATAGCCAGCTGAAAGGACGGTTGGTCGATGAGTTTTCATGACATTGACTTTGCTGAAAGGTGCTTCACATTGGATTTGATATTTGGTGATGGCATTTCTGATAAATAGTGGTGGGAATCGAGGAAACATCAGAGAGTGGAGTGGCTTTCCTTTCTCTTGAACGAATTGCTCAGGTACAGTTGGGTCGACAATTGTTAGTGCACGGTGTAGAGCTTGAGTTTTAAGAAACTTAATTATTATTCCGAAGTCGGTGCCATAGATGCCGGTAATGAGAGATACTTGGAAACCGTTCAATATTCGATCCATGGGAATTGAAGCGTGTCTGACTGTTCAGAATTTGAGGCAATTAAATACTGACGTATAAGTGCGTGTCAGGAAAAAAAACCGTCACTGAAGGGTATGTGTGAGAGACATGACTGTCACTTTGTTGACTCACCCGCGGATATTCATGAAGGAAAAACACACAAGCGTAAGTTCTATACAGAAGGGATGGTGTGCAAACTCCATCGCTGGATGTGCTTATCAAGGTTCTGGAACATAAAGTTCAGAAGGTACTTCAAAAGTTTAAAATTCATTCAAACTGGTCATATGAAATCATTTTGGGACCAGAAGAAGGTTTCAAGATTTTTAGATCAGAAAAATGTGTAAGCAAATCAGAAGCTCTTATATGCTCTATGTCACACCCCGCTAAAGCGGAAACACGGGGTAAGACAGTTCAAGTTCACAACAGTAGGAATATAAACACCAACCATACATTCATAAATAAAACATAAACGTTTACAGTTTAAAAGTTTATAATTCGACAACTTTGTCTTAACAAACAAATTACATCAATCTAAAAAGATACATATAAAATCTTGATTGGTGTTCCACAAAAATAAACTAAGCTAGATCGATTACCTTCTTATATTCCCGTAAAGCATGTTAAAACGAGTGTCAACTATAAAGTGTTGGTGAGTTCACAGGTTTTTCATATGCACAAAACATTTTATATGCAAGGTATAGAAATAGCGAAGCAGAAGTTCGCATCAATATTAAACATTTCAATTTTTATGAGCAAATATGCAAATTACTTTTACACATGATATTTAATGATTGAGCCACTACTAAGCCTAAACGACATTCTACGCCCCACGAACTACCTCCGCGGTGGACCTAAAGTCCACATGTGTAGAGCATTCTTAATTGATAAAGTGCACCCTACTTGCCAGTTAGGTGGGTATGTCAACCAAATAGCGCTATCCACAAATATCATCGGCTCAAATAAACAGAGTTAAATAGTAGTGTAACACGGGGACTTCACATAACTCAACATATCATTTGTAAATTATTAATTTGCTTATCATAACAATTTGTATAATTTTCATTCAATCAAATAAATCAATTCACTTTCGTTTAAATCAACATGCTTTACACCCCAAAACGCAATAAACATTTAAAAGAGGGGCCGTGAATACTCACCTTTGTGCAAAGCTCCGCTACTCCGAAACACGATCCGATCCCACCCAAAGGCCTAACGATTCCCTAACAAAGAGAAAATGCTCAAAACCATCACTTATGGGTCTAAAACTACTTATGGAGGTGAGTAAGTCTTAAACTTATAAATGTCCACATGCATCCAACTTGATTGTCTATAGTCCAATTATACATAATGCACCTATGCTCGTTAATATAGTAATTTATACCGTAAATTGTGTTATAAACCATCAAATGATCAATAATTGTTAAAATCAAGAAATTCCTGAATTTCACTTCTGGACAGAAACTTATAGTACTCAAAATGATCAAAATATAGATACTTCCAAAATGACATAGCTTCCCATATTTTTATATGTGATATAGTACTGGGTTATTTTTGGACATGTAAAAATGATTCAAATAATTTATGCAATGCAAAGGGTCACAACTGGCATAGCAGATTACACCATGTTAGTAAATCACTCATTTGAGGAGTTCTACTCAGTGTTTTCTAGAATTTCCAGTTGGATTGGAATCAGGACTCATAGAGGAAACTTTTGAGATAATAATCACTGATTTTGAAGAAGTTATGAAGGATGTATGCCACCACAAAGTTTCATGCACAATTCTATCATTAGCTGACAGATTGCACACTTAACTTTAATAAATTGTTTAATGCCTCAAAACTTCATATTTTTGTATGAAACTAGATTCAAATGAATCCTAACTCATAAAATAAAGTTTTAGAAGAAGAATCATGTATTAAATACAAATAAAAAAGGAGATACTAATACCCAAAGTAGAGTTTAGCAGCTGGTGGTTTCACAGATTGGACACCTAAAGTATTTTAGGTGTTTGGAGGGTCAAAACTCCATATTTTTAAATGATACCACTTGCAAACTGAATATAACTCATAAAACTAACTTGTAAAAGAAAAATCATCCTTTTTCATTGAGTTTTGAAAGAAATATGGCCATTTGAACATGCATGCACAAATCTGTCATTGGTTGACAGTTTGCACACTCATTTTGTTTCAATTAGTTGGAACCTCAAATCACCATATTTTTGAATGAAATCAGTGGCATATGAAAGTTAACACATTAAATTAACTTCCAGAAGAAGAATCAAGTGATTTGGAAGAATATTCAAAGAGTTATGATCGTTCAAATTAGGGTTTACCTACTGTTGAACTTCCAGATGCACATGCATCTTGCTATGAGCATTTGGGGGGTCAAAACTCAATGTTTTTGAGTGAGACCACTTGGATTAGAACCCCAACTCATTAAATAAACCTGTAGAAAGAAGATTCATGATATTTGAACATATTATTTGAAGGAAATGGACGATTTATGTACATGCAATGAATCTGTCAGCACCAAAAATCTCCATTGTTGTTCAAAAACACATAAAATCATGATTTTTACCCATTTAAAAATCAATTAATAGTCCATTTGAACATATATTTTTACACATAAAATCATGATTTTTACCCATTTAACAAACCAATTTAAAAAAAAAAAAAAACTCATCTTAAGCCCAAAATGATAAAATTAAAAGTCCATTTCTCAATTTTTGATAAAAGTATGAGTCCAAAATGGTTAAATTCAATTAATAATAAAACGTTTTATTTTTGAAACTTTAAAAGTTCATATTTTATAATAATTGGGTATAAATTAGAGCATTTGGCACTGTATTGGACGTTTCAGACAGTTACGGGTCGGAACCGGACATTTTAAGCGACTAACGGAATTGCTAGGGATTTTTCGGCCATTCTAAACCAACTAACTCCTATTCTTAAAATTAAACTATATAACCACTAATAAACTTAATAGAAGCTAACCTGAAAGCTCGAATTTTGACAGTTGTCACAGCCTTCCCCCGTTAAAGAAATTTCGTCCCGAAATTTAAGAAGTGGCTTTCTCCGGGGTGTTCGTAAATAAGCTGGAATACTTTTTCTTCATCAAATCTTCACGTTCCCAGGTATATTCTGGACCATGTTTCGCATTCCAACAGACTTTAATAATAGGGATTTTACTGCGCCTTAACCGTTTAACTTCTCGGTCCAAAACCTCAACTGGTTCTTCAACGAAGTTTAACCGATCGTTAATCTGAACGTCGTCCATGGGTAACATCAACGTTTCATATGCTAGGCATTTCTTTAGATTCGACACATGAAATGTGTCGTGGATGGCGCTTAGATTCGGTGGTAACTTCAACTTGTACGCCACTGGTCCGATTCTTTCAAGTATTTCGAATGGACCAATGTATCTTGGACCCAGCTTGCCTCTCTTCCTGAAGCGTACCAGTCTCTTCCTGAAGCGTACCAGTCCCTTCCATGGGGACACTTTTAATAGCACTTTATCTCCCACTTGAAAATCCAACGGCTTTCTCCGATTATCCGCATAACTCTTTTGACGATCTCTTGCTCTCTTGAGTCTTTCTTTGATTGTCGAGATCTTATCAGTGGTTCCTGAATAATAACAGGCGTTGTCAACTGTCTATCTTCAATTTCTACCCAGCTAAGCGATGATCTGCACTTACGTCCGTATAGAGCTTCGTATGGTGCACATTGTATGCTGGTGTGATAACTGTTGTTATAAGAGAATTCAACTAGTGGCAGGTGGGTATCCCAACTCCCACCAAAATCTATTGCACATGCACGCAGCATATCCTCTAACGTTTGAATAGTTCTTTCCGATTGACCATCTGTTTGAGGATGATAGGCAGTGGTATAATCTAGACGCGTACCCAAAGCCTTTTGAAGAGATTGCCAAAATCGCGATGTAAATCGTGTATCTCTGTCCGAAATAATGGAAATAGGCACACCATGACGTGTAACTATTTCATTAATGTAGATTTGTGCACGCCTTTCCATGCTGAAATCCTCGCGAATGGGAATGAAATGAGCCGATTTGGTAAGTCGATCTAATATAACCCATATAGCATCGTGCGCCTTTCCAGTTCTAGGTAGCTTAGTCACGAAATCCATTGTTATTTGCTCCCATTTCCATTGTGGTATTTCGGGTTGTTGAAGTAAACCAGATGGTTTCTGATGTTTGGCCTTTACCTTAGCACAAGTCAGGCACTTGCTTACGAACACGACAATATCTTTCTTCATTCCCGGCCACCAATAATACTCCTTCAAATCCTTATACATTTTATCTGCCCCTGGGTGAATCGAATATCTGGATCGATGGGCTTCGTCCAAAATGATTGATTGTAAATCACCAACTTTCGGTACCCATACCTTATTCTTAAAGTAATGTACCCCATCTGTCTGCATTTCAAATTCCTTCTCTAGGTGCTGCAAAGTTTCATTCTTCAAATTCTCTTCTTTCAAAGCTTCTCCTTGTGCTTCTAGTATTTGAGTTTTTAAACTCGTCTGGACCATCATTCCCATAGCACGTGCTCTTGTTGGTTTTACTCTTTCCTTTCGGCTTAACGCGTCGGCTACCACATTAGCTTTCCCTGGATGGTACTTTATTTCACAGTCGTAGTCACTAAGTAGTTCAACCCATCTTCTTTGCCTCATGTTTAACATTTTCTAGTCAAGAATATGTTGAAGGCTCTTGTGATCTGTGAATATAGTACACTTAGTACCGTAGAGATAATGTCTCCAGATCTTGAGTGCGAATATCACCGCTCCTAGATCCAAATCATGAGTAGTGTAATTCTTCTCGTGACTCTTCAGTTGTCTTGATGCGTATGCAATAACCTTGTCTTTTTGCATTAACACGCAGCCCATTCCCTGATGTGAAGCATCACAGTAGACTACGAAGTTATCTACTCCTTCGGGTAGAGCCAGAATCGGTGCGTTGCATAACTTGTGTTTGAGTGTCTGGAAGGCTTCTTCTTGTTTTTCTCCCCAAATAAACTTTTTATCTTTTTGGGTTAGAGTTGTTAGTGGTTGCGCAATTTTAGAGAAATTCTCGATGAATCGCCTGTAATAACCTGCCAATCCTAGAAATTGGCGGATCTCCGTTGGTGTCTTTGGGGCTTCCCATTTCTTAATGGCTTCAATCTTAGCTGGATCAACTTGGATTCTTTTTTCATTCACCACGTGGCCAAGAAAGTGCACTTCACGAATCCAAAATTCGCATTTGGAGAACTTGGCGTACAACTTTTCGTTTCTGAGCAATTCCAGTATCAGCTTCAAATGTTGTTCATGCTCCTTTTTGTCTCGAGAATAAATAAGTATATCATCTATAAACACAATCACAAACTTGTCGAGATACGGTCGACATACTCTATTCATCAAATCCATGAAAACTGCTGGTGCGTTTGTTAGACCAAATGGCATGACTAGGAACTCATAGTGACCGTATCGAGTCCTAAAGGCCGTCTTGGGGATATCTTATTCTCGCACTCTCATTTGATGATATCCAGATCTAAGATCGATCTTCGAGAAGTACGTTGCACCTTGAAGTTGGTCAAACAGATCATCAATCCGGGGAAGGGGGTATCGGTTCTTAATTGTCAACTTGTTGAGTTCCCTATAATCGATACACATTCGAAAAGATCCATCTTTCTTCTTAACAAATAAAATTGGGGCTCCCCAAGGTGAAGAGCTAGGTCTGATAAATCTTTTATCGAGTAATTCCTGAAGTTGTTCCGACAGCTCTTGCATCTCTGATGGTGCTAATTGATATGGTTCTTTCGCGACTGGCGCGGCTCCATGAATTAATTCTATGTGAAACTCCACTTGTCTTGGTGGGGGTACTCCAGGCAATTCGTCCGGGAATACCTCAGGAAAATTCCGAACTATAGGAATATCTTGAATGCGTTTTTCTTCAGCCTTCTTATCCTTGATGTGAGCTAGAAAAGCAATGCAATCCTTTTTCAAATACTTTCGCATCTTCATACATGTCACTACTTTAATACCCCTCCTGGGTTTCTCTCCGTGAGCTTCGAGTTTTCCCCCTTCGGGTAACGAAATTCGTACGATCTTTTTGGAGAAATAAATTTCGGCTCGGTTTTTGGATAACCAATCCATGCCCACAACCACGTCAAAACTTCCTAGTTTAATCGGGATTAAATCTATACGGAAATCCCTACTAGCCAAATTTATAGTGCAGTTCATTATTACATCATTGACTCTACACTCTTGACCGTTGGCATATTCAATTACGTATGATTCTTTCAACTTTTGAGGCCTTAGATTTATCTTTGGTCTAAAATCTAATGACACAAAACTCCTATCTGCTCCAGAATCAAATAGTACGGATGCATGATGATCGTTTAGAAGAAACGTACCAGTAACTACATCTGGGTTCTGTCTTGCTTCTTCCGCTACAATTTCAAATACCCGACCTCGTGCTTGATTTCCTTGGTTCCATTGATTTGCTAGTTGCGGTTGCCTAGTGTCTGGCCTCCAATTCCGTCTTGAGCACCTGTTCCTGAAATGATCTGTGCTCCCATATTCATAACATGCTCTCTTCTCACCAACCCTGCAATCCTTCGCGACATGGCCTCTTTTGTTGCACTTGAGACATGTGATGCATTTCCCTTGATGATGATCATTACATTTATCACATTTCGTGTACGACCCTTTTCCTTTCTCCATTGCCGATGCCTGAATACCATAACTTCCTGATGTTCTTTGATCCTTACCTGACCTCTTCCCAAACTGTCTTCTTGCAGGTTCATCCACCTTTCTCTTTCCCAATGCCTTGTTGGTTGCAAACGTCCCTGTACGGTTCGCATTGTTGGTGAGTCGTGTTGCTACGTTTACTGCTGCTTGAAGTGTCTTTGGATTAGCTGAAGTAACGTCCCCTCTAATTTCCGGAGACAAACCCCATACGTATCGGTCAACTCTATTCTCCTCAGGTGTTACCAAATATGGTACTAGCTTGGCCAATTCATGGAAACGGGCAGTATAAGTATCAATATCGTTTCTTTTCATTTCATGGTTCCATAATTCTGCTTCCAATTTCTGAATTTCACTCCTTGGGCAATATTCTTCCTTCAACATTCTTTTGAAATCTTCCCATGTAAGACTGTTTGCTGCTTCCCGACCTCTAGTTTGTACTTGAGTGTTCCACCAAGTTAATGCTCGCCCTTGTAAAAGACAAGCAGCATACTCTACCTTCCTTCCTTCTATACACTTGCTAATGTGGAGAACAGACTCCATGCTCTCTAACCAGGCCAGTAAACCGACGGCTCCTTCAGTTCCGTGGAATTCTTTAGGGTTACAACCCCTGAAAGATTTATATGTGCATTCCCTATCTCCCGGTCCACGATTGTTATTTTGATTAGAATTTAGGCCAGCTGCTACCTGGCTAACAATGTTTGGAAGTGCAGCCATAAGTTGTTCGGATACCAGTCGTGCAACTTCTGGGTTCTCTCTCCTTGGAGGCATTGTTCTAAAACTCCATTTCAAATGGAGTCTTGGTCAGATTCTAATACTATGGTCACATATAGTCTACATACTAAGTTATGCGTATCTTATAACATTCACTCAACAATAATCAAATAAACTCATACACGAACAATCATGCGGTAAATAATTATCATGCATAACTCCATAATAAACCATAACAATTTAACATAAAAAAAAATTCAAAATACAATACCAACAAAACATTAAAGTGTTTAAACTTAACATCTAGGCTACAAGCCTCAAAATAAAATAACTATTGTTATCCAAAAGATTCATAAAGACAGAAGTCTCCTAATGCATCAAAACCCAAATCAAGACTCCTAGCATCACCATCAACACTCCTAATTCCCAAGCCAAATAAGTGTACAGCCTCCTAATCGCCCTCCTAGACTCTGAGGTGATCTCCATGATCCTATCTGTAATCTCATCTTGTGAGTACAGGGCTGTAAAAATGCCATCTATGGACTGCTGGAAATGCTCCAACCTCAACCGATGAGTGTGTACTTTGTTGGCCATACCCGAGACCCAATAGTTCTCTGCTGCGGTCATTCCTCGGGACTGGGGCACGGGTACTCCAACTGCGGGTGAAGGAGGAGTCACACTTCGCGATGGAGTTCGCGATCTGGTTGGCTCGCTCGGAGGTTCAGAGGGAACCGCAATAGTCACCCTCCTAGGAGGGAGAACACGCTTTTGGGCGGTTCTCATTGTCCTAGGTCCTCGCGACGGACCAGCCACATCAACTGGAGGTGGCGCAGGTACAGAAGTTTCCACAGAAGTCTCTCGGGTTGCCGCGTCACTTTCTTCAGACGGATCGCTCTCATCATGGATGGGTTGGTTCCTCCTAGGGAGGCTAGTAAAATACCCGGATTCGTCGGGGGAGTGCTCGGGAAGTGAGGATGAGTGAGACATAATGCTGTGATATAAATTTTTTTTAACAAATGTCAGAAACATTTTATAATACACATGTGAACTCACAAAAAAAAATCATATTTTCAATTTGGAATAAGAGGTTTTCCGATCTATGCTAATTTTAGTATAACTAGTCCAAGCCCCTTCTTATTCATACCATATTTAGACATAGGTGATCAGACTTTGCCTAATTATAATATGCTAGAATGATGCTTATTGTAGTTATACTAGTAGTAGGTTTTTTTTATTTTTTTTATTTTTAACTTCATCCAAGAAAATAAAATTTTGGTTATAGTGCATGGTTTTTATTAGAAAACCGGTGTTCTCTATAACCTAAGGCTCTGATACCAAGTCTGTCACACCCCGCTAAAGCGGAAACACGGGGTAAGACAGTTCAAGTTCACAGCAGTAGGAATATAAACACCAACCATACATTCATAAATAAAACATAAACGTTTACAGTTTAAAAGTTTATAATTCGACCACTTTGTCTTAACAAACAAATTACATCAATCTAAAAAGATACATATAAAATATTGATTGGTGTTCCACAAAAATAAACTAAACTGGATCGGTTACCTTCTTATATTCCTGTAAAGCATGTTAAAACAAGTGTCAACTACAAAGTGTTGGTGAGTTCACAGGTTTTTCATATGCACAAAACATTTTATATGCAAGGTATAGAAATAGCGAAGCAGAAGTTCGCATCAATATTAAACATTTCAATTTTTATGAGCAAATATGCAAATTACTTTTACACATGATATTTAATGATTGAGCCGCTACTAAGCCTAAACGACATTCTACGCCCCACGAACTACCTCAGCGGTGGACCTAAAGTCCACATGTGTAGAGCATTCTTAATTGATAAAGTGCACCCCTACTTGCCAGTTAGGTGGGTATGTCAACCAAATAGCGCTATCCACAAATACCATCGGCTCAAATAAACAGAGTTAAATAGTAGTGTAACACGGGACTTCACATAACTCAACATATCATTTGTAAATTATCAATTTGCTCATCATAACAATTTATATAATTTTCATTCAATCATATAAATCAATTCACTTTCGTTTAAATCAACAAGATTTACACCCCAAAACGCAATAAACATTTAAAAGAGGGGCCGTGAATACTCTCACCTTTGTGCAAACCTCCGCTACTCCGAAACACGATCCGATCCCACCCAAAGGCCTAACGATTCCCTGACAACGAGAAAATGCTCAAAACCATCACTTATAGGTCTAAAACTACTTATGGAGGTGAGTAAGTCTTAAGTTTATAAATATCCACATGCATCCAACTTGATTGTCTATAGTCCAATTATACATAATGCACCTATGCTCGTTAATATAGTAATTTATATCGTAAATTGTGTTATAAACCATCAAATGATCAATAATTGTTAAAATCAAGAAATTCCAGAATTTCACTTCTGGACATAAACTTATAGTACTCAAAATGATCAAAATATAAATACTTCTAAAATGACATAGCTTCCCATATATTTATATGTGATATAGTAGTGGGTTATGGTAATTGTGACCAAATTTGATGTATTTTGGACATGTAAAAATGATTCAACTAGTTTATGCAATGCAAAGGGTCACAACTGGCATGGCAGATTACACCATGTTAGTAAATCACTCATTTGAGGAGTTCTACTCAGTGTTTTCTAGAATTTCCAGTTGGATTGGAATCATGACTCATAAAGGAAACCTTTGAGATAAGAATCACTGATTTTGAAGAAGTTATGAAGGAGATATGGCACCACAAAGTTGCATGCACAATTCTTTCATTAGCTGACAGATTGCACACTTAACTTTAAAAAATTGGTTAATGCCTCAAAACTTCATATTTTTGTATGAAACTGGATTCAAATGAATCCTAACTCATAAAATAAAGTTTTAGAAGAAGAATCATGTATTAAAGACAAATAACAAAGGAGATACTAACACCCAAAGTAGAGTTTAGCTGATGGTGGTTTTACAGATTGCACACCTAAAGTATTTTAGGTGTTTGGAGGGTCAAAACTCCATATTTTTAAATGATTCCACTTGAAAACTGAATATAACTCATAAAACTAACTCGCAAAAGAAACATCATCCTTTTTCATTGAGTTTTGAAACAAATATGGCCATTTGAACATGCATGCACAAATCTGTCATTGGTTGACAGTTTGCACACTCATTTTGTTTCAATTAGTTGGAACCTTAAATCACCATATTTTTGAATGAAATCAGTGGCATATGAAAGGTAACACATTAAGTTAACTTTCAGAAGAAGAATCAAGTGATTTGGAAGAATATTCCAAGGTTTATGGGCGTTCAAAGTAGGGTTTACCTACTGTTGAACTTCCAGATGCACATGCATCTTGTTATGAGCATTTGGGGGGTCAAAACTCAATATTTTTGAGTGAGACCACTTGGATTAGAACCCCAACTCATTAAATAAACCTGTAGAAAGAAGATTCATGATATTTGAACATAGTATTTGAAGGAAATGGACGATTTATGTACATGCAATGAATCTGTCAGCACCAAAAATCTCCATTGTTGTTCAAAAACACATAAAATCATGATTTTTACCCATTTTCATGAGTTTTATTGTTTGGGTCATAGATTAACACCATTATATGAACATTTTTACATGTTTTTGGTGTGTAATCTCTCCATAAAATCAGAAATGGTGGAGGTTTAGAAGAAGAAAGTTCAAAATACAAGAAATAATGGGGTTTTCACCCAAAAATGGTAAGAAAAGGAATGAAATGATGTTTGTACTTACTTGGATGATGATATGTGTTGATTGTCTTTAAAAATACTTGCTCTTAGGTGGATTTTAGATGGAAAATATGGCTGGAACTATTTTGAGAGAAAGAAAAGAAAGAGAGGGAGAAGAGAGAAGTAAATAAGTCCCTTTGTTTCTAGAGAGAGAGAGAGATTTAAATTTTGAGTTTGAAAATGAGCAAAATGAAGAAAATTTGGTTTTTATATGTGGATTTTAAGAGGGGGGGGGGGGGGCGACCATGGGGTGGGCCCTACCCAAACCAATTTAAAAAAAAAAAAACTCATCTTAAGCCCAAAATGATAAAATTAAAAGTCCATTTCTCAATTTTTGGCCTTTTTCCTTCAAGTATGAGTCCAAAATGGTTCAATTCAATTAATAATAAAAAGTTTTATTTTTGAAACTTTAAAAGTTCATATTTTATAATAATTGGGTATAAATTAGAGCATTTGGCACTGTATTGGACGTTTCAGACAGTTACGGGTCGGAACCGGACATTTTAAGCGACTACCGGAATTGCTAGGGATTTTTCGGCCATTCTATTCTTACAATTAAACTATATAAACACTAATAAACTTAATAGAAGCTAACCTAAAAGCTCGAATTTGGACAGTTGTCACACTCTATGGGATTAGAGTATAAACCGAAGGAATGATCTACAAAAGGTTAGCCAAATAAGCCAGAAGCTTCTGTATAACCTTAGAGGCAAGAGTTAATACAGAGGTTCTGAATGGCTTCTGAACTTTCATAGATGTGTTATAGAGAAAACGATATACATGCCCGAAGCTTCTGTATAACCTTGGAGGCAAAACTTAATACAGAAGTAGTGGGCGACTATCTGGATTTGTCAAAATGGTTTTTACAGACAATATTACTTACTCTGGTAGCATGAGATTGCCCCCCCTTGAAATGTGCCTTGTCTTTTGCCCTCCCTTAAACTATGCTTGGATCATAAAAACGTAAGTTCTGCAAAGTTTGAGGTGCAGAGGCTTCGATACTGTAGCCAGAAGCTTCTGCATCTATTACAATTTAAGCGATAGGACAATAGAAGTGACAGATTTAGAGAAGGTTAAAGACATGCTTAAGAATTAAGTGTAGAGACTCTATATGAATAGAGAAGCGACATTCTTGCATATTGAGCATGCCCAACTTGTTGATTAAGAAGGATAATCTCTTCTCATCTAAGGCTTTTGTGAACAGGTCAGCAAGTTGGAAATCAGTTGAAACAAAATACATTTCGATTGTACCTTTTTCAACATTTCGATACCTGACATCAATGTACTTGGTATTGGAGTGCTAAACTGGATTAGTAGTGATTGCGATTGCACTTTCTGAATCACAAAGGATAAGGATCTTGTTATACAGAAGACCGTAGTCTCTGAGTTGGATTTTCATCCAGATGACTTGTGAACAACAACTTGCAGCGGCAACATATTCTGCTTCTGCTGTAGATGTGGACACACAGTTTTGCTTCTTGGATGTCCAACTAACTTGTTACCAAGTAGTTGACAACTTCCGGATGTACTCTTTCTGTCTAACTTACATCCTGCATGATCAGAGTCAGTATATGCAATTAAATCAAAACTAGAGTACTTTGGATACCAGAGACCCAAAAAGTGAGTTCCTTTAGGTATCTAAAGATCCTCTTCACAACAACCATGTGAGACTCCTTAGGATTGGCTTGATATCTTAACATAGACATGTGGTAAACATTATATCTAGTCTACTTGCTGCCAAGTACAGAAGAGACCCAATCATGCCTCTATAAGTCTTGACATCCAGTGATTATCTAGAAGGATCAGAATCAAGTTTAGTGCTTGGTGAGATTGGTGTTTCCATAGCTGTTGAATTGTGAAGTTTGTACTTTTTTAGAATATTAGAAACATACTTAGCTTGATTTATAAAAATGCAGAGGTAGTTTGCTTGATTTGGAGCCCAAGAAAGAAATTTAACTCTCCCATCATGCTCATTTCAAATTCACTAGTCATCAACTTAGACAACAGGTCAACTTCTTCTTGATTTGTAGAACCAAATATAATATCATCGACATATATGTGAACTAGAGTTAGCTCACCTTTGCTCCTTTTGATGAACAAGGTTGTATCAATTTTCCCTTTCTTGAAGTGATTTTCGATCAGAAACTTGGGACAGTCTGTCATACCATGCTCGTGGTGCTTGTTTCAATCCATACAGAGCTTTATCGAGATGATAGACATAATATGTATGTGTTGAACTTTCAAAAACCCAGGTGGTTGTTGGACATATACTTCTTCGTTAAGCTTGCCATTCAGAAAGGCAGACTTGACATCCATTTGATATACTTTGAAGTCTTTGTAAGCAGAGAAATCCAGAAACAAACGAATTGCTTCTAGCCTTGCTTCTAGAGTAAAAGTTTCTTCATAATAAGTGCCTTCTTCTTGACAATAGCTTTTTGCAACCAATCTGGCCTTGTTTCTGACCACTATGCCATCTTTATCCTTCTTTTTCCTGAAAACCCATTTAGTATGAATTGCAGTTTTATCTTTAGTTAAGGGAACGAGTTTCCGAACCTTATTTCTTTCAAATTGAAGAAGTTTCTTCTGCATTGTATCTATCCAACTTGGATCTTGAAGGGCTTCATGAACTCTTTTTGGTTCTACCATGTTAAGAAAGTTCACGAAGAATGCTTTATTAACAGTGGCAAATCTGGTCTTTACACCATCAGAAGGATTTCCAATGATTTGGTTAGAAGGATGGTCTTTTGTCCACTTCTTTAAGGGAGGTTGGGAGATTAATGGAGGTACAATCTCTGTATCTTGATGTTGTACACCTTCTGTTGTACTTTGTGTTGGAGAAGAACCAAGTTGCTCCCCCTCAAATGAAGGCATAGAGGAATAAGGATCAAGTGTGGAGCTTTTTGCTTCTGGAGCAAGGATCTGTTCCTCTGAACTTGCATTTGGATTTGATGGTGCAGACACAATGTCTTCAGAAGGTTCGTATTCTGTATCTGCATTATCATTTGAAATAGTGGGGGAACCAGAGGGACTAGAAATATTAACACCTGATGTGCGTAAGTCCTCTGTTGATCTTATCAGAACGTCTCTGTTTGCAACTTCAGAGATTGGTTCGTCTACAAAAAAGTCCTCGAATACAGAATTTAGTTATGACTCTCCGGACTTTGATAGATAGTCAGAAGTAACCTGATTTAACTTAAGTTCTGAGTTGGAGTACTCAGAAGTTAATTGAGCTTTATCGTCGAAGCTGACATTTATACTCTCCATGACCGTCTTGGTTCGCAGGTTGAATACTTTGTATGCCTTTGAAGTTATTGAATACCCAAGAAATTGAGCTTCATCTGATTGCTTATTAAATTTACCAAGCTTTTCACGATCATTGAGAATAAAACATCTGCAACCAAAGACATGTAAGAACTTTATATTAGATCTTCTTTGATTTGTAACTTCATAGGCAGTCTTTAAATGTCGTTTAACCACTATTGATCTATTCTTTGTAAAGCACGTGGTTGTAGCAGCCTCTGCCCAGAAGTGAGTGGAAAGTCCAGAAGCAGCAAGCATTGTTCTTGAAGCTTCTACTAATGTGCGATTTCTTCGTTCCACTACTCCATTTTGTTGAGGGGTCCGTGCAGCAGAGAAGTTTTGTGATATTCCTTCTTTATTCACGTACTCTTCAATTTTGGCATTTTTGAATTTAGTACTGTTATCACTTCTCAGCTTCTGAATTTTGCTTTGCATAAGCACTTGGATGCTTCTCATCATTATGATAAGTACTTCTACTACATCTGATTTCTGTCTTACAAAAGCAAGCCATGTATATGTATTCGTGAATTAGTACCAGAATATACTTTTTGCCAAATAGACTGTGTACAGCGATGGGACCACAAAGGTCGACATGTAGCATGTGCAGAGGTCTAGGGCAAGGTAGATCACTCTTTGTCTTGTGAGAAGCTCCTTTGAGCTTTCCCATTTCGGATGCCGGACAAAGATGATGTTTTTGGAAGTGAACCTCTAGGAGGCCTTCAACCAAATGATGTATTACAAGCAAGTCAAGATTTTGAAAGTTTAGATGAGATAGCTTGTTATGCCAGAGCCAAGCTACTTCACTGTTCTTAGAAATGAGACAGAGGGTTTCTGTTCCATTCTTCGAAGTGAAGTTCATCATATAGAGGTTACCTTTTCTGTTGGCTCTGAGCAGTTAACTCTGTAAGGAAATGACAATGCTTTTTGTTGAAGAAAACGCCCCTGTCAGCATCATAAAGTTGACTTACGCTTAGTAAGTTATGCTTTATTCCAAAGACATAAGCCACTTTTGATAAAGTAACATTTCCTTATTGTAATGTACCATAGCCTTTTATTTGTCCTTTGCCATCATCTCCAAACGTTACAACTCCGCCAATTTTATCTTTGACTGCAGAGAGTAAGTTTTTGGTTCCAGTCATGTGCCTAGAGCTTTCAGAGTCAAGATATCATATGTCCACACGCTGTTTCTACAATACAAATTTAGAGAGATTTAGGTACCCATCTCATAATGGGTCCTCTTATGTTAGGCTTAGGAATAATATTTGTTTTATCTTTCATCTTCTTCTGATTCTCAGGTTTTCCAGAAACTTCTAGTTTTCCTAGTTTAGGCCTAGGTTTTTGTTTCTTTTGACTCTTGGAATATCTACGTTTCTTGGAGTTAGAAGGAAAACAATGTGGACTTGAGAAGAATTGTTTTAACTTTAGTAAAAGAGAGAGACATTCAGAATTTTGAGAATGGATCACTTGCTAAACCTCCTAAATTTAGCAAAGATAATTTCCTTGTCTGGAAAGAACGACTCTATTTCTAGAAGGATCAGATCCTAAGATCCATTACTATATAGAAAATGGACCATTTACTCCTACAATCATTGTCCCTACAGTCCCTGAGACTACGACCACTCCGGGTAATCCAGAGAGACATATTCCCAAAGGTCCACATCAATGGAGTGAGGAAGATAAAAAAGAACAAGATTTTGATTCAAAAGCTAGGTCTATCATTGCTATGTCTCTGCAGATGATGTGTATCATTCTGTCATGAAAATGAGAGACTCTAAATCCATGTGGGATACACTCTGTATTCAACATGAAGGAACCAATGAGGGTCAGATATCTCGAAAAATCCATCTGGTGAGACAATATGAAAGTTTGATGTGTGGTAAGAACGAAACACTTTATCAAATTCACCAAAGATTCAACTATCTGATCATAGATCTTAAAACAGTTGGTTGAGAATATTATAACTCAGAAGTACTGACAAAGTTCATGGAATCTCTTCCTGAACAATGAGACACATTTACTACTTGTCATAAATTGTCAAAGAACAATGAAACTCTTTCTTTAAGTGCTTTATACGGAATATTGCTCAATCATGAGCAATCTCAAGTTTTAAAGAAAAATCTTTTAAAGGACAGAGAAAGTTCCAAAAGCTCTTCCTTGGCTTTAGTGTCATCAGAGGACATTTCTGACATTGATCTATCAGAATATGATGATTCTCTAGCCCTTCTAACTAGTACTTTTAGAAGTTTGCCAGAAAGATCAAGTTTCGATGAAATCCTTTTATCCCTGACTCTGACAAGTCAAAGATATCTTCTATTGATAAAGCTTATATAACATGTTTTAACTGTCAACGCAAAGGTCACTTTGCAAGTGAATTTAGATTGAAGAAAGTTGTTGTTCCAACCACCTCTCAGATACCCTTTAAACCAATAAATGATAAGTATCTCAAATTAAAGGATAAGTATCTGAAAATGAAGAAATCCCAACGCAAAGGCAAAGGCCTTGTTGCTGAAGAAGTTGACTGGACAGACACCATTGACGAATAGGGTCGAATGAAGAAGACACAACTCTTATTTGCCTTATGGCAAAATGAAAGAAGCTGAATAGGACGCTGAAACCTCTTCAACCAAAATTCCTTCATGTTGGAACCCAGATCCAGAGTAATAATAAGCAACAACGGAAGCAGTATATTAATCAACACAGTAAACTAGAATGGTTAATTAAATAGGATGAACAAAATCAATTACTCAATGCAAATTGTATTTCACTCAAGTATGATCAAGTTACTGTACTAATGAATACAAATAAGCTCACGAGTTCTCTCCAAATTAATCGACACCAAATACAACAGACACTCTGTGACACGTAGGAAGAAATTGTTACAAACTTTGTTAGAGTTTGTTACACCGTTATGCCACGTCATATGTCACATGTAGATATCTTGTATTGGATCGAGAAGTGTCTCTGTCTTCTGGATTGGAAGACTATCTTCTGAATTGATCTTCTTCATATATTCAGCAGTCTTCTGGAGAGGGCTTCTGGAGATTGATCTTCTTTGTCTTTGGGAAGTTCTGTTCATACTTTTACAAGAAATAATTCTAAAAACCTCCCCCTAAGTATGAAAACATAACTCTTACAAACATTTGGAATAAGACAAAAGTGAAAGATCATTATATTATAGAAATTTAAAGTTACAGAATTTGAGAGTTACAATTGATGATCAAAACAATGCTTCTAGAACACCTCTAATAATGGTACAGAAAGTATTGGTGAGCTCCCTTAGATTGAAAATGCCTTTTAGATGCAGATTCATGTCATTCACTGCCTTTCTGATCTTCGAATTTGTGTCGAATTTTCTGTACAATATACCCATGAATTATCCTCAGAATTTCTGATGAGTATTTGAATCCTTCTTGTATTATGAAAAACCTTCTACTATATAGCCTTCTAAAGACAAGGCCTACTTCTGGTTCATATACAACAATACCTACTTTCATATTCTCTACCCCTTCTAAATCTTCATTTGGAACAGTGACACACATACACCTTTTGTGCAGATCCATAGCAGTCAGAAAGTCAATCTTTGCCCGATGCTCCACAAAATCTTTCAAAGTTCTCTTTAGCCTCTAAATGGCTATAAAGTACTCTACCCCCTTATTCTGATTCTCGTTTAAATACTGTCCGAGAGGTAAAGTCACATGTGTTTAATGAAAATACTGTCCGAGATTGTATTATGAAAATGTATAACATTTTCCATCATCTCTTCTAACTGTGTACTCCATGTACATGATTCCTCTGTTTTCATAGTGCTTGACCTTAATCTCACAAGCCTCTCTAATGCTATCAGTTGAATAGACATGTTTCCTTTCTTGTCTAACTCTTGCGAATATGGCCTTGATCTGCGGCATCACATCTGGATGGATGTCTGGTGTCTACAGAACCACCTCTTCATCCTTTTCAGCATACATCTCTTTATAAATTAGCTCTCTAACAGGGGGCATATCTTGTTTTGCCTTTCTTTCTTTCTCAAGCATTTTGGCCTTTTCTGGGTCGATTACTTTGGATGATTAAGTTGAAGGAGCTTTGGGTATCTGAGCATTTGGTGCGCTTGGAATTACTGTTGTTGAAGATATTTGAGTCTGAGTTGAAAGAGGCTTAGGCATTTGGATAGATGGGGCCTTTGATATTTCCACTGATGAAGATTCTGGTATGTTATCTGAAGGAGCCTTTGTTAGTTGAGGAGGCTTTTGGACATAAGTGATTATAAAAGAAGGCTTTTGAACACCTGTAGGCTTCTGTACTTGTGGAGACTTCTGAATTACAGCAGGGGTTGGCTTTAATGACCTTGGTTTTGTTGGGATTGGTGGTCTTCTTTGTGTTTCTAACTCCTTAATCACACTTGTGATCTTTTAGGCTTCTGGGATGTCTTTAGGTTTAACAATGGTTGCGACATCACCAGGAATAAATATGTTTCTGCCTTGGTTACTGCAGAGATGGGAGTTATGAACTTTGGAACAGGGGGAGTTAAGCTAGCAACCTTCTGTTGTTGCTGTTGCTATTGCTATTGTTGTTGCTGTTGTTGTTGGGGTTGTTGTTGGGGTTGCTGTTGAGGTTTATATTAAGATTGAGAGGGTTGAGAAGTTGCTTGAGCGGGTGCAGATGTTCCAGTTTTCTGCTTCTTTACATTCTCCACTTTCTGAGGGTTAGAAGAGTTAGGGTCCTGATCATCATAATTCTTGCATTTAAGTTCTGCCTGTTTGTAAGTATCGTCCTTAGAACCTTGTGGTGCCTCTTCTAGCTACTGCAAATTGAGTGAATGGTGGGGTTTGTATCTTTAAGGTGGTTTTGATAGCAGAAATCCTTTGAGAGAAGGGTGCTTCGTTGACAAAGAGTTGAACTGGAATTGGTTTGGACAAGTGATCATATACATCCTCATCGTAGCTTTTGATTTTGACAAGAATTTGGCATTTATTTTGGTGAACTTCTCGACAGGGGCAGCTTGAAAGCTGGCAAGATCTGACTTGGAAACAAGAGATGAAGGATTTGACGTTGTAGGAGGCACAATGGATTCGAGCATCTTCTTTATATCAGTAGCAATGTTTGAAATTCCTCTGCAGTGATGTGAGAAGAAGGTCCAGAGGTTGATGCAGAAGGAATCTTGGCAATAGTCTCTTAGTTAGCTTTAAGGGCGGATTTGAGCTTCTGAAATTGATCTATGGTTAGGGTTTTCTGAGCAGTATCATTTGCATTTAAAGAATTCTAGATGGCAGTAATGGATTCAGAGATGGTTAGTTGCTGGGATTTGAAAACAGCAAGTGAGGTGTTAACCTTGTTTAGCTCTGCAATTTGCGATGAATGGTTAGAGGTGATTGTGCTTTTTAGATCATCCAAGGATCCCTTTGTTTGTTCAGCAAAGCTTGGAATGCAAAAATTGTAACAAACTCCGAAAAGGATGTAATCGTTGTTTCTCCAACACATGGAGCCGCTTTACCCTCGCGTTCAGAGGGGCCTCCTTGAGCACGTGTTTCTACGTTGAGTGTTGGAGGACTTCCATCCTGTCCTAGGGGGCTCTTATGAGCATCGCCTTCGGATGTTCTGATATCTTTGCGTGGTTATTCGTTATTAGAGGATGAAGACGCAAAGTATATGTTTTTACCTTTGTGTAAATCAAGTACAGAAGGTTTGGGTACAGAAAGATGCCTTAACCCCTCTGACGGGATTTCATAGGCGAATTGGGCAGAAGTTGCTATGGACGTAGCAACTTGATTCCAATCATGAACGCGGGCAGCGGATGCTTCCACAGAGTGTTGGGAGAGAGGCGAGTTCTGAGGAGATGGAACTCTTATATCTGAGTCTTCTTCCTGTTGAAAGGAAAAAAAATGAAGATTGGGTTTCCTCGGATGTGCTTGATCCAGAAGCATGAAGAGGCGCTTCTGGATTGGTTTGGTTGGGTTCAGGGATCGGACTGAGCTTACGTCCTTCTTCAATAGGTCCTAGTTCATGATCACTAGTCCTATATTGCGTGGGTGCTCTGGATGGACTCATCTGGATTCGCTCATTTGTGTCTCTAGGAACATCTTCTGTACTCACTATTTTAATATGGTATGGATGGGCAGAAGCACTCAAGTTATCACTCAAATCATTGTTTTCAGACTCTGTTTCACTCGCCATCACTTACTATCCTGGATACTAATAACTCTGGGGTAGCTCGTCTCTATGGTAAGAGCAGCGTAGAGTTTCTATAGAGTTAAAGGATAAAAGAGGTGCTAGGTATAGATGAGAGCATGTACCTGGAAAGTGGTCTTTCGTTTGGATACCCATCTTCGTACACTGTAGGACGGTGGGTCTTCATGGTGTGGAACATGCAGAAAGGAGCTTCACAGATGATATTGTATTTGGTGAGGCCGCCTCTGATGAACACTCGAAGAAATCTTGGAAACATCAGGGGGTGAAGCTTCTTTCCTTTCTCTTGGAGGAACACCGTGTTGTATACAGAGACTTTGATTTCTCCGTAGTCCATGTTTCTGTTGAAAAACATTCCATACATTATAGTCAGAATGTTGGTGTTGGCTTGGTCCATTGAGCCAGTCTTGCACGCGAGTCCCTTGTTTATGATGGAGACCAGCATATTCCACATTGGTGGTAGCAATTGACGTTTGAATTTATAAACCCTAGAAAGGGGATGGTTGTACCCCAAGAAGTCGACCAGAACATCAGTTGTAGGATTAGGCTCGTACTCAGCAATTTAAAGTTCCTGGATGGTTGGGATAAAAAAGAGTGAAGCGATTTTGTCTTTATAATCTTCACTGAGCATGCGTACTCTGTTTTTGGAACATCGAAATCTCCAACAATTTCAATGCGATCTTGGCTTACTTCACAAGATTGCCAGTATTCTTGCACAAATTGTACAGGAACGTCAGAGTCGACAATTTCCAGTGCTGGTTGCAGAGCATGGTTCTTCAAAAACTCGATCATGATTCCAAAATCTGCTTCATAGTTTTGTGTGCTTAGGGATATTTGGAAGTTTTTTGGCTTGATTGGAAGAGGAACGATAGGTGCACTTTCTGCAGTTGGTTGTTGGAGTTTTGCATCATTGACCTTTTCAGTAGCCATTGTTATGGGAAATGGAGTTGTAGGTTTAAGATTGGGGATTCTTTGAGCACAAGGTAAGTTCGAAAGAGAGTGGTGAAAAAGTAAAAAAAATGGTTGAAATCGATTTAAATAATGGACGTGAAAGTGTACTCGAGCGCGTGGGATAACGCATCGTCGCCAAGTGATGTGGAATTAAAAACCTTTTAGCAACTGAGGCCACAGGGCTTTGACATGTGTAAAGGCGTCAAGAAGAAAAACCTGTCATCGAGTAGATAAGCTTTAGAGACATGACGGTCACTTTGGTGACTTACCCACGAATAAGTACGAGAGAAAACACACAAGTGTAAAACTCATATAGAAGAGATGTTGCAAACTTCTTCTCTAGATGTACTTACCATGGTTTTGGAACTCGAAGTTTAGAAGGTAAAAGAATTGAAAAGCAATCAAGCTGGTCATATGTAAAATTTTGGAACTAGAAGAAAGTTTTAATATTCTTTAAATCAGAGAATCAGATAAGTATACCAGAAGCTTCTGTATACTCTTTGAGAAAAGAATATCACCAGAAGAAGTGGTTGACTCTGAGATTTTCGAAAAAGATTTGCAGAAAGTTGGATTGACATTCCAGAAGCTTCTTTATAGTCTTTGAGAAAATAGTATAACCAGAAGTTCTGAATGACTATCTAAAATTGTTTGGAAATGGTTGGCTAAAGAATTGATAGACATGCCAGAAGCTGCTGTATATTCTTTGAGAAAAGAGTTTATATAAAGAAGCAACAAGCGACTATCTGAAATTGTCGAATAGCTCTGCTTAAGTTATTCCTTACCATTTCTTCACAAGATAGCAAGACCTTCCTCCCCTTTGAATTGTGCATTTCTATTACTCCCCCTCAAACTATGCTTGGATCATTAAAACGTAAGTTCTGTATATAGAGTTTGAGGTGCAGAGGATTCTATTGTGTATACAGAGTCTTCTACATCCCTTAGGAGTAACTGGACTAGAGATAAGCATTGACATGCTTAAGAATAGAGTACAGAAGTTCTATTATCATAGAAACTCTGTGTTCTCATTGCATATTGAGCGTGCCCAACTTGCTGATTAAGAATGAGAACCTCTTTTCATCTAGAGCCTTAGCAAGTTGGTAATCAATAGAGACAAAATATATTTCAATTGTACCTTTCTCTGCATGGTCCTTTATGAAATGATACTTGACATCATTTGCATGGCATTGGAGTGCTGGACTGGATTTGCTGTCATTGCGATTGCACTTTCTGAATCACTGAGGATGGGAATTGTTAGATATTAAAGTATGAGTCAAAGAAGAGATATCTACAAATGTCAACACACACTTCTTGTTATAACTAATTGTTGTTAGACGCTCCCTTTATGACACATGGCACTTTGTAATTGGCTAGCATTTTGACTTTCTGTTTTTGTATCTGTATAAATAGCATTGTATTGTGTTTGTAAAAGATGTCGATAAATACATTTACATTTTGAAGAATACTGTGCGTAATTCATTTCATAATCTTTGTTCTTCATTCTGTTTACTGTTCTATTGATTTAAATTGTTAATTGATCTGCTTCCGCAATTCACTTTGATTCAATACTTTCAATTAACAATCGATTTAAAGGAATCTGGAACCAACAATTGGTATCAGAGCCTTCTAATCAATCTATTGATTATTAGATCTCTTCCATTGAAGAAATTCCTTTCAATCGAACAGTATTTTCTCAGATTCAAAATTTGTTTATCAATCCACTCTGTTTTACGAAATTTTGATAAATCGTTAACAATCTTCTCTTAAATTGAGTCATTCATTTTGTAATCTGAAGAAACAGTGATATTATCGACCTGTTCTTCTTGAGATTTAATTGTTCTAAATTTCTTTCAAATCTTCAAATTTTCTCTTCTATTATACTCAAATGACAAATTCGAGCTTGAATGCTGTTTATACGTCTGGGTCCCTGACTAAACCTCCAACTCTTGTACGTGATGAATACCCACAATGGAAGATTCGAATGATTAACTTCTATGAGGGATTGGATGCTGAGTTATATCCAATTATTCAAAACGGTCCGTTTGTTCCCACCACTACTATTCCCAGAATTCCAGCCACTGCAAATTCAGATGAGGTACCAGCAAGGATCGGTTCGAAGTCAAGGAATAAGCGGTCGATGAAGAAAAAGCCAAGGTGGAGTTAGCTAAGAAAGCTAAGTCTGCGTTGATAATGGCCATTCCAAATGAGATTTTTCAATCTCTGGACTCATGTGACACGACAAAAGATTTATGGGATCAATGGAGAATCTCTTAGAAGGTGGTGCAAAAATGAAAAAGAACGAGAAGAGCCCAAGCTGCGAATGAATATAATAGCTTTCAAGCACCGATCGATGAATCTGCGGAACAAACATTTCATCGATTCAACAATACGATTAATCTCCGCAAGAGATGTGACATTGTTAGATCAAAGGAAGACAACAATGTTCTATTTCTCAAAAGGTTAAACCACGAATGGTCAAATCTATCCATGTCACTACAAGCCAATCGGGATCTTGAACAATGGTCGCCGCATGATGTATTCGGTACATCGCAAGCTCATGAAAAAGAAGTTGTTCGAAAAGAACAAACATCGGAGGTCCTGGCTTTGATCTCGAAACAAAAGGAATCGTAAGACGAAGTGATGACAGAAAAAATCGAAGGCCTTCATATCGAGAGGCTTGCTCCGGAAGATGACTGCGAATCGGATGATGAAATTAAAGCGTTTGCCGACTCTACGGCTTTAATAACCAAGCAATTTACTAATCGCTTTGGAAATAGGTCTTTGAAAGGAAATAAACGATTTGATCGTCCCTATGTTCCTAAACAAGAAGTACGAGAGAGTAGAGAAAACAGAAGAAGAAAAGAAAGAAGAAGAATTAAAAAGGAAGAAAGATGTCTGCTACAGATGTGGCAAACCCGGACATTACTCGAGAGATTGCAAAGGAGCTCTGGAAAAGGATAAGACTTATTACAAAAACAAATATAAGTACAATGTCACCGAAAGAGCACACTTTGCGTAAAAAGAAAAGCGGGTGCAAGATGAATCCGGCGGTGATGAAGCCATGTTCGTGGAATGGCAAACACAAACGAATCGAGAGGATCAACCCTGCGAGTCACCGGTTAGTAATTTCTCTGGATCATCCGAGCTTGAACAAACGATTGTGATGTTATCAAACAATTTTGAGGAACTAAATTGAAACTCACAATCGAAAAGAAATTACGAAAAAATGCGAGAAAACTCTTTCTACAATCAAAAGGGAAAGAGATATTTTCAAAAGAGAAATGGATTTACTTACGAAGAAAAACTCGAATTAAATACGCAAAGGAAACAATTTCCATGAGTTTAAAACTTTCTGAAGAAAAACTTAAAAAGGAAATTTCGAATCTCAATAAACTTCTGGAAGAAAAAAAGAAAGAAATCAGAGACAAAGAGAGTGATAGACTCAACTCTGTAGCACTTAAAAACTATTTTCAGAAAGAGAGAGAATTTTTACACATTGAACTTCAACGAAAAAGCTACGATTATAACATATCTGGATGCACGAAGGTTCATGACAAAATTAACACACAAGTAGGAAGATGCGGACTTGGTTTCGAGGACCTAGATCCCTACACGTGTAAGAAAAGGTCGGATCCGAAATGCTTTTTTGTGTTGGACAAATACAGAAGCCAAAGTTTCCAATTTTGTATGAAAAATCTATTTTTAAAAAATCTAGATATGAAAATCATCATAAAACAAGCAAACTTCAATTCGAAAATATTGAATATTGTTGTAAAACAAATGTTGATCTAAATAAAGTTCAGAAGAAAGATGATATTTTCAATTTTGGTTCAAATAAACATACAATTTTGAATCCAGAGGCAGCTATTTTTGTTCCAAGTCAAGCAGAGGAAGATCTACGACTTATGTTTGAAAGCGATATTCTCTCTACTCTGGACAAGTATTTTAGAAATGAACCTCTTTGTGAGAATCATCCAGAGATCTCTCCCTGTTCATTTGAAGATTTACATCTTTCTGAAACTCAAGAAAGTTTGGCTGAGATTACGTATCCATGGGAGAATAACAATAATGATGAAGAATTTTTTAACTCTGAAAATTATATTTCAAATTTAGAAATAAATTCTTTTAAATCATCAAAAGTTATCACAAATAATTCAGAAATTAATGATTATTTGTATACTGATAAATCTCAAGAAATCAGAGCTTCTGATAGAGATTGTGCTAAACTTTCAAGTGGTATACCTATTCTTCCTGTCTCTGTTCCAGAACCGAGAAAATTAGTATCTATACATCCAGACTTCTTCGATATGTGTCTCAAAGCCAAAACATGTCTTGAACTTGAGAAAGAGGCAGAACTCAAAAACAAAGTGCAAAATCAAAAGATTTTAAACTCTACTCTTCCGAAGTTTACTAATATTCAAAAAGGCAAATGGAAATCCTCTAATTCTTATGTTCCTTTTTCAGTAAATAACAGAGCTTCTGCAAAAGTAGATTAGAGGAAGAACACAGAGAAGAAAACGCCAGAACTAAAACAAAAGTCTAGTCTAGATAGGTTCTCTAGAAAATCTAATACTAGAAAAGACTTTAGAAAGAATAATTGTAATTACCATTCTCGCAATGAAAATTCAATTCAATCTTCTATGTTTCAGTCTTCTGAATGTTTTTCACATTCTTAAAGTTAAAACAATTTTTCTCGCAAATCTCTGATCATTCCAATTCAAAATATGGTTGTCACAAAAAGAATAAAACACAAAAAAACCAAAAACCAAAAATACAGTCTTTACCTTCTGTTAAATCAAAAAACGAGCATACTCCAAAAGCTAACATAAAAGGACCCATTATGCGATGGGTACCTAAGAAATTCTGATTTTTTTTTGATTGCAGAAACAGCGTGTGCATATCTGGTATCTTGACTCTGGATGCTCGAGGCACAAGACTGGATCCCAAAATTTACTATCCCAATTCAAGGACAAATCAGGTGGAGTAGTAACTTTTGGTGATAATGGTAAGGGTCAAATAAAAGGCTACGGAACTCTACAAGAAGGTAATATCACCTTATCAAAGGTAGCTCATGTTTCTGGCTTGAAACATAATCTCCTTAGTGTAAGTCAACTTTGTGATTCTAAAATACTAGTAGTATTTGATGAAAAACATTGTTATTTATTCTCTAAGGCAGGTAAAGAACTTTGGAGAGCGGACGGGAAAGGTAACTTGTATATGATGAATTTTACCTCTAAGGATGGTAAGGAAACTTTATGTCTCATCTCCAAAAAGAGTGAGGTTGCGTGGCTACGGCATCATAAAATGTCTCACTTAAATTTTAATAATCTTGAGATGCTTGTTAAAAACAAACCGGTATCCGGACTTCCGGATATTCATTTTCAAAAAGATCACCTACGCCTGCATGTGAAATGGGCAAAATTAAACGAACATCTCATAAAACAAAAAGTGATCATTCTTGTACTAGACCTACGCAATTATTACATGTGGATCTGTGGTCCAATTGCAATTCAGAGTCTATCTGGTAAAAAGTATATGCTGGTACTAATTGATGAATTTTCCAGATATACTTGGCTTGCTTTCGTTCGTTAAAAGTCAGAAGTCCCAGTGGTACTACAGAATATGATGACCAGAATTCAAGTTCTTCTACATCGGAAGATTCGGCGGCTTCGAAGTGATAATGGTACGAATTCAAGAACGCCAAGCTTGAATCGTATCTTGTTGAACAAGGCATTACTCAAAACTTCTCTGCGTTCGCACTCCACAACAAAACGGTGTAGTTGAACGTCGCAACGAGAACCTTGGTTGAAGCGACGAACGATGCTCGCGGCCACGGTCTCCCAATCCACTTCTGGGCCGAAGCTGTCGCCACTGCTTGTTTCACTCAAAACCGCTCAATTATTGTCAAGAGGCATCTCAAAACCTCTTATGAGCTGATTAATAAAAGAAAACCATCTGTAAATTTTTTCATATCTTTGGTTGCAGATGTTTTATCTTAAACGACAGAGATAATCTTGGCAAATTTGATCCAAAGTCCGATGCAGCTAAATTTTTAGGCTACTCGTTAAATTCAAGAGCTTTCCGAGTTTTTAACTTACGAACAAAAACTGTTATGGAAAGCGTCAACATTGACTTCGATGATAACACTCAACTGACTTCTGAACACTCTACTCGAACTCAAGCTTAATATCGTTACTTCGACTATCTTTCGGGTTCCGGAGAATCCGAGATTGATGCTATTTTTCATGATTTTACGGGCGACGAAGTTGTGTCGAAGCTATATCACCTCCACATTTGCGGATACCGGATATTCTCCAAGCCTCGGGCATTACTCTCTCGGTCCTCGCTTCTTCTCATTTCATCTATCACGTCTATTTTTCCAGAAGTTCCCACTACTACATCTGCCAGTCAAGAAGCTACTTCTGTTTCATCATCTGAGGGGGAGACACAAGGACAGGTGACAAAACAGATACTAGAAGGACATACAGAAGAAAATAACGAAGATTTTGTGTTTCCAGATGAAATCATTTCGTCAAATGAAACAACCCATTCAATTTCTCAACCCAGAATGACGAAATGGACTAAATCTCACACACCAGATCTTATAATTGGTAGTCCTTCTGAGGGGGTCAGAACACGATCTGCCACTGCAAATGAAGCATTCTTTGTTAATTTTCTTAGTATGATCGAACCTAAACGTGTACATGAAGCCTTAGTTGAACCAAGCTGGGTGGATGCTATGCAGGAAGAACTACTTCAATTCGAAAGAAATAAAGTTTGGCGTCTTGTTCCTTTACCAAAAGGCAAAGTTGCTATTGGCACAAAATGGGTATTTAGGAACAAAAAGGATGAAGATGGAATTGTTGTCAGAAATAAAGCTCGTTTGGTGGCTAAAGGCTACTGTCAAGAGGAAGGTATCGATTATGATGAAACTTTTGCTCCTGTTGCAAGACTAGAAGCAATAAGATTATTCTTGGCTTTCTCGCATACAAAAACTTCAAAGTCTACCAAATGGATGTTAAATGTGCATTTCTTAATGGATGTCTAAAAGAAGAAGTGTATGTCGAACAACCTGATGGTTTCAAAGATGCAAAATATCCAGAATATGTTTATCTTCTTGACAAAGCTTTGTATGGTCTAAAGCAAGCCCCAAGAGCCTGGTATGAACGACTATCGAAATTTCTGATCAGCAAAGGATATGAAAAAGGTAAAATCGATACAACTCTGTTCATCAAAAGAGGCAAAGGTATGTTAACTATAGTTCAAATTTACGTAGATGACATAATATTTGGTTCTACTCATCAAACGAAGTTGATTTGTTTTCTAAGTTGATGGAAACCGAATTTGAAATGAGTATGATGGGAGAATTAACTTTCTTCCTAGGACTTCAAGTTAAACAAAGTACCTGCGGTATCTTTATAAATCGAGCAAAATATGTTTCGACATGCTTAAAAAGTTTCATCTTCAAAACTCATCATCCATGAAAACACCCATCTCTCCCGGTATGAAATTAGGACTCGACTCCTCTGGTAAATGCGTTGATATTACCGGCTACGGAGGAATGATTGGTTCTCTTTTATATTTAACGGCAAGTAGACTACGATATTATGTTTGCCACTTGTCTTTGTGCTCGTTATCAAGCCAATCCTAAAGAGTCTCATTTGGCTGTTGTAAAAAGAATTTTTAGGTACTTAAAAGGTTCACCATCGTTGGGCCTTTGGTATCCTAAAAATTCTGGATTTGATTTAATGGCGTATACAGATTCTGATCATGCAGGTTGTAAGCTTGACAGAAAAAGTACATCAGGTAGCTGTCAACTTCTGGGAAATCGACTTATAAGTTGGACATCCAAGAAACAAAACTGCGTATCCACATCTACGGCGAAAGCCGAATATGTTCTTCTTTGCTAGTTGTTGTTCACAAGTTATTTGGATGAAGACCCAACTCAGAGATTATGGTCTGATATATGATAAGATTCCCATCCTATGTGATTCTAAAAGTGCTATCGCCATTACAGAAAATCCAGTTCAGCATTCCAAAACAAAGCATATCGATGTCAGGTATCATTTCATCAAGGATCACGTCGAAAAGGGTACAATCGAAATGTATTTTGTTTCTACTGATTATCAACTTGCTGTTATTTTCACAAAAGCTCTTGATGAGAGTCGTTTTAACTTCTTAATTAGCAAGTTGGGAATGCTTAATATGTAACAATGATTTCTTCAGAAGCATCCAGAAACCACTGAACTATTCTGACGATACTTCAGAAGTCATCAGAAGTCTCTGACGCTGTCTGAACTCTTCAGAACACTTCAGAAGCCTCTGAATTACTCTGATTTTCTGTTTCATAATAATATTTTTCTATCAAGATAAATCATAAAGTACAGATTGAGAAACAAGGTAAAGAAGCTACTACAGGGGGAGTTTACCATTCAAGGGGGAGTTCACCATTCAAGGGGGAGTTTACCATTCAAGAGGGAGTTTACCATTCAAGGGGAGTTTACCATTCACGGGGGAGTTTCACAATGAAGAGGATATTCGTCTAAGTCTAACTACGGTTAGTTTGTCTTCGATTTACTATTTTACTTAAATTTTATTTGAATCTATCTCGCTTCCGAGTTTCTCTTGCCGCCAAGGTCTCTTAGACTTTTGATTCATTTCAAATTTTTTTAAAAATATAAATCAAGTCGACATGTTTTTCAACTAAATTTTCTATAAATTGATAATTCTTATAATTTCCATTAAATATATAAATTCAATCAACTCTTGCCTCCAAGGTTGTTTAAATCTATATGTTTAATGCAAATTCTTCTTTATTATTCTTTTATAGAAACTAAACTCTCATGTGATTTTTGTTCTCACTTGGTGATTTTTAAACTTAAATAAATAAAATTAAGATTAAATTATGTGTTGATTCAATTAATTCAAAATTAATTGATTGATTAAACAGATTTTTTTTTACTTTTGCTTATTTCTGCTTTTAAGAAAAATCGCATCTGCTACTAAATCATCATCATACATGTGTCTCGTCGTACACGTGTCTCCAATCGAAACCTTGCATGTGTATACCCGCGTGCTTACCTCAGCTCAAATGAACCGTTTTTTTGTTTCTCCCCAAACTGAATAACCCCTTCCCATTCTACAGTTTCTCTCTCACATAAAACCCCCAATTTCAACCTTCATCTTCTTCCTCGCAAAAATTCCCTAAATCAGTGTTTATTCTCATTGCAAAGACAAAGTGTTCTCTTGTCAAGCATTCAAAGTTTCAAAATGGCTTCCAACTGTGCCCATCCTTCCAACAATGATGAAGACAGAATCATCGATTCCACTGCTGATAGTACTCCCATTGTAAAACTGCCATTGAAGGCGAACAATGTACAGGTACTGCTCAACCCTAACACTTATCAACCGGAATTTCGCATCATGATCGAGTTTCTACAACAGCACCAGTTGAATCGAGCCCTAACCCTAACCAACCCAAACATCCCTGAAATCTATGTCCAAGAAGCTGGCAAACAATGATCATCAAAAATGATGAAACACTCGCCGGCTCTGTAACCCATCCTGAACAAGTGGAAATTGCTGTTCAAATCCCAATCACCAAAAGAAAACTCGCCAAATATTTTCATCTTCCCCTATCAGTGATCGAAGTCGACGGGCAAACCATTCCCAATCCTGCCCTAGAAGAAAACCCTTCCACAGAAGCCCTCCTAGCCTTCATCAATCTTCTGGGTTACAATGAACCTCTTACCAGGCTGTCCGAATTCAAAAGGAAGAAGTTGCCCCCAATGTGGAATCTACTCGTTTCCATACTCAACAAGAGCCTAACCTGCAAAATAGGTTCTCTGGATCAAGCTAGCCGAAACATTCTGACGATTATGTATGGGATGTTCTTCAATCGACCCTTGGACTATGCAAGTCTCATCTTCCAAGAGATCAAAGCAGCTGTGCACACTAAGGTGCTCCATCAAAGTCAGGGGAAGCCACTACCAGCACTCATGTTCCCACGATTTCTATCTCTCATCACTCATCCTGCAATTGGGGCAATCGAAGCTCCCCTGATTCAGCCATTCTGCAAAATTGCATCAATGAGCTCCCATCGATCAACCATCGACAGCATCGGCTACATTCCGCACCCGAGAGAACTATCCGGTACATGCTAAACCTAATCCCATCTAGCTCTTCTAATCTCCAAATCTATAGAAGCTCTATGGTTTTCTCAGAACAGAGAATTCCTACCCCAGAGCACTTAGAGCCAGGTGTAGGTGGTCAGGGGTCTGGTGAGCATGAGCTTGAAAAAACTAGGAGTGAACATCCGAGTGCTTCTACCCATGCCGACCTTCTATTAAATGAAGGTACAGAAGATGTCCTCAGAGACACATATGAGTGTTCCTCTCCAATTCCCCAAAGGGCAACCACAACTTCTGAGGTTGACGTCACCACGTCTCCACTCATTGACTTAGAACAGCCCAGTTCAAACCACCTAGAAACCAGCCGTTCAGAGGATACTTCTTCTTCTTCTGAATCAAATTCTTCTGGGGAAAGCACCTCCACTTCATCATCCTCCCAAAAGGATGATGATGATAATATAAGAGTTCATTCGCCCCAGAACTCGCCACTTCCTTCACCACATGTTCATGTCTCCGTGACTGACATACCAATACGCACAGAGGATGCGTCCACATCCTCTCCTAGGATAGATGCCGATGAATTCCCATCGGAGGGTTACGACCTAGGAATGCACCCCTTACGGAGTGTTTACACTTCATCAAGGTAAGCATACTGTCTTCAGCACCTCATCCTCTGATGATGAGGATACTGTTGAAACAGTCAGAACAACCGAAGAGGAGCCTGTGAATAACAGCCCTCAAGGACTGGTTGGAAGTCCTTCTACACTCAACGTCAAAACAGGTGTAGAAGGCCCCTCTGAACGCGAGGGTAAAGGGGCTCCATGTGTTGGAGATGCACCGGTTACATCTTCTGATTTTGTCACAAATGCAGCGTTCTTGGCATTTGCTGATCAAATTCAGAGATCTGTGGAAGATCTAAAATTATCCGTCACAACTAATCATTCTCTTCTTCTGAGCCTTCAATTTTAAATTGAAAGGCAGAACTCCCTCTTAGCAGATCTTCAGCGCCAAATGAGTACCTCTCAAGAAGATCAGAAGGCCTATCTTGCTGAACAACTTTTGCTCTTGAATAATGGTCTTCAAGCAAATGCAGAGGCAATATCTCAACTTCCAGAATCTCTACGTGCCTCTGTAGACTACAGCTCTCTGGTGGCCGATATACAGAAGATTGTCAAGACCATCATTACTTCTGATGATCCCTCTGGGTCTACGCTTGTCAAGAAATCTGACCTCGCCTCTTTCCAGAAGATTATTCTTGAGCGAATGTCGACCATCGCTTCAAAGTACTCTTCCAAGCCCTCCACATCTTCAACCGACCAGAAACTTGCTGCTCTCGAAACTACTATCTCTCAACTTGTGCCTCTGGTTTCTTCTCTTGCTGAGGCGTTTAATTCCAAGAAGAAAGCCAAGGAAGAAAGGGCTTGCAGAAAGGCGGGCGAAAGAAAACGTTCTGAGGATCAGGATCCTGATTCTCAGAGGGGGAGAAAGGTTCTGAGCCTAAGCAAGCCAAACAAACACCACCAGAAACAAACACGACCACTGCTGACTCTTCAACGCCAACACCATCACAGCAACCCTCTTCTTCAAAACAAGTGCCACTCACTCCAACACCTCTGGCTACGCATTCTGGTCCTCTACCCAGAGATCCAGAGCTAGCTAAGTTCATTCTGGATCTTATGGGAAAAAGCAGAATCCCGAGCTCTCCGGCTGAAAGGGCTGAAGTAGTCAGAGCTCACGAAGAACGAGAACGAGCTAAAGCTGCAAAGGAAAGAGCTAAAAGGGCCAGAGAGGAGGATGAGGAAGTGTTCAGAGCTGAAAAAGAGAGAGAAGAAGAGATAATACGCCAGAGGCTAATAGTTGAAGAACAAATAGAGATAGAGAGGGCTGAAAAAGAAAATCTGGAAAGAGAGAAGGCTAGACTTAAAGAAGAACTACAGAGACAAAATTTTGAAGCTGAAGAAAGAGCAAGAGTCAGAGCAGAGGCCGCTCAGAAGCAGAAGGAGATCAGAAGAGGAGAATTTGAAGAAAAATTAAATAAAGTTGGAAACATTGTTGGAAACATTGAACTTCCAACACTTGAAGTTGAGAAAAGGCACATGTATGCTCCAACAGATCAGAAGATTTATCTCATGATGCCTAACTTCGCCAACCAATACAATGTCAGCAGTGAAGTTAAAGATAACTTCATGGCTCATAAACAAGACGAAAGACGGTTTTCACTCTTTGTTCCAATTACAAAGATAACAGCCATGAAACATAAGCAGTTTCAAGATACACCCATTTGGTACACAATCTACGAGATAGTCAGATCAAACAACAAGAGTTATTACATATGTGATAATGATCTGTTGTCCATCCATCCAGCTGATCTCATTTTTCTGGAAGAATTTATGAAGACTCAGCTTTCTGAACGCAAAGATCCACAAGACCAGGTTGCCTACACTAGAATTATTACGTGTATGAAATCATACATTAAATACAAAAGGCGGTCGACTTCCAGTTGGATTAAATTTCAAAATGGATAATGCGGCTATCTACGCACCAAATGAGGAACTTGAAGGGATAAGCAAATTCGAGTGGGTAGACTTCTTCTTGAACCGGAAGAGGGAATCATCTTCAAAAGACCAAATGGAAAGAGCTTCTTTCGCATCAAAGAAGCTCACAAATACTCTTCGAGGTAGTCTACATCATCAAGTGCTTTCTTTGGCTTAGACACGACAAATCCGAAGTTGCAAAGAAAATAGAGAAAAGACTTGATGGACTTCAGAAGAACAGAGAGCTTATCAATAATATTTCAAGTATCATTGCTGCTGTTGATCCTCTCTGAAGAAAGTTTTTTTTTTTTTTTTGACTTCATACTTAGGGGGAGAATGTTAGATATTAAAGTACGAGTCAAAGAAGAGATGTCTACAAATGTCAACACACACTTCTTGTTATAACTAATTGTTGTTAGACGCTCCCTTTATGACACATGGCACTTTGTAATTGGCTAGCATTTTGACTTTCTGTTTTTGTATCTGTATAAATAGCATTGTATTGTGTTTGTAAAAGATGTCGATAAATACATTTACATTTTGAAGAATACTGTGCGTAATTCATTTCATAATCTTTGTTCTTCATTCTGTTTACTGTTCTATTGATTTAAATTGTTAATTGATCTGCTTCCGCAATTCACTTTGATTCAATACTTTCAATTAACAATCGATTTAAAGGAATCTGGAACCAACAGGAATTTTGTCATACAGAAGACCATAGTCTCTGAGTTAGGTTTTCATCTAGAGGACTTGTGGGGCAACAACTAGCAGCAGCAACATATTCTGCTTCTGTTGTAGAGGTGAACACACAGTTCTGCTTCTTGGATGTCCAACTAGCTAACTTGTTGCCAAGTAGTTGACAACTTCCAGAAGTGTTTTTTCTATCTAATTTACATCCTACATGATCAAAGTCAGTATATGTAATCTAAAGATTCTTTTGACAGCAGCTAGATGAAATTCCTTAGGATTTGCTTGATAATTTTCTAGAAGAATTAGAGTCAAGATTGTACTGGTAGAAATTGGTGTTTTCATAGTTGTAGAGTTGTGAAGTTTGTACTTTTTGAGAATAACAGAGACATACATACCTTGATTTATAAAAAATGCCAGAGATAGTTTGTTTAGTTTGGAGCCTGAGAAAGATGTTTAATTCTTCCATCATGCTCATTTCAAACTCATTTGTCATCGATTTAGAAAAGATTTCAACTTTTTCTGGATTTGTAGAACCAAATATAATGTCGTCCACATATATCTGTAGCAGAGTTAACTGACCTTTACTTCTTTTGATGAACAGAGTTGTTTCAATTTTACCTTTCTCAGAGTGATTTCTTATCAGAAACTTTGAGAGTCTGTCATACCATGCACGTGGAACTTGTTTCAACCCATACAGAGCTTTATCTAAAAAATTGAGATAGTCTGGATGACCTAAACTCTCAAAACCAGGGGGTTGCTGGACATATACTTCTTCATTGAGCTGGCCATTCAGAAAGCCAGATTTGACATCCATCTGGTATACATTGAAATCTTTGTATGTAGAGAAGGCCAGAAACAAACTGCCTCTAATCTTGCTATTGGAGTAAAGGTTTCATCGTAATCAATCCTTTTGCAACCAATCTGGCTTTGTTTCTGGCCACTATGTCATCTTCGTCCTTCTTGTTCCTGAAAACCCACTTAGTACTAATTGATGTTTAATCTTTAGGCAGGGGAACGAGTTTCCAAACCTTGTTGCGTTCAAATTGAAGAAGTTCTTCCTGCATGGCATCTATCCAGCTTGGATATAGTAGTGATTCATTCATTCTTTTTTGTTCTACCATTCTAAGGATGTTCACGAAGAAAGCTTCATTAGCAGTGGCAGAACTGGTTTTTACACCATCAGAAGGATCACCAATGATTTGGTTTGTGGGATGGTCTCTTGTCCATTTCTTCAAAGGAGGCTGAGATACCACAGGGGGTGCTATTTCTGTATCAAGAGTTTCATCTTCTGAGGTGCATTGAGTTGGATAAGAACCAAGTTGCTCCCCCTGAAATGAAGGAACCGAGTTATAAGGATCAACTGTTGAGCTTTCTGTTTCTGGAGCAGGTGTTTGTTGCTCTGGACTTTCATTTGAATTTGAAGGTGCAAAAATAATGGCTTCTGGAGTTTCATCATCTGTATCTGCAGGTTCATCGGAAATAGTAGGGGAACCAGAAGGACCAAAATTATCTATATCTGAAGTCCGTAGTTCTTCTGCTTTTCTGACTAGGAAATCTCTGGTTGCACCTTCAGAGATTGGTTTATCTCCAATATAGTCCTCGAAAAGTAAATTTAGTTCTGACTCTCTGGACTTTGAGAGGTAGTTAGAAGTAAAGTTGTTAAGTTTAAATTCTTAATTGGAATATTCAGAAGTTAATTGTGCTTGATCGTCAAAGCTGGCATTGATGCTTTCAATGACCCTCTTGGTTCGTAAATTAGATACTCTGTATGCCTTTGAAGTGATTGAATATCCAAGAAACTGGGCTTCATCAGACTTCTTGTCGAACTTGCCAACTTTTTCGCGATCATTAAGGATAAAGCATCTGCAGCCAAAAACATGTAAGAACTTCATATTGGGGTTTCGTTCATTGCTTAGTTTATAAGCCGTTTTGAGGTGTCGCTTGAATACTATATATATGTATTGTGTAAAGCATGCGGTAGCAACAACCTCAACCCAGAAGTGAGTGGGAAGTCCAAAAGTCACAAGCATTGTTCTTGCAGCTTCAACTAACGTTTTGTTTCTTCTTTCCGCTAGACCATTTTGTTGAGGGGTCCTTGAGCTGAGAGGTTTTGGGAAATTCCTTTTTTGTTTAGGTACTCTTCAATTTTGGCATTTTTGAACTCTGTACCGTTATCACTTCTTAGCTTCTGGATCTTGCTTTGCAGAAGCACTTGGATCCTCCTCATCATGGTAATAAATACTTTGGTACTTCTGACTTCTATCTTACAAATGCAAGCCATGTATATCTAGAATATTCGTCAATTAGAACAAAAATGTACTTTTTGCCAGACATACTCTATACAACAATTCGATCACAGAGATCGACATGTAGCATGTGCAGAGGTCTAGGGCATGCCAATCACTCTTTGTCTTGTGGGAGGCTCTTTTGAGCTTTCCTATTTCACATGCGGGACAAATGTGATCTTTCTTGAAGTGAACCTCTGGGAGGCCCTCAACCAGATTATGTTTCACAAGCAGTTCTAAATTTGAAAAGTTTAGATGAGATAGCTTGTAATGCCAGAGCCAAGCTACTTCACTCTTCTTAGATATGAGACACAAAGTGTCTTTTCCATCTTTAGAAGCGAAGTTAATCATATAAAGGTTACCTTTCCTGTTCGCTCTGAGCAGTTCTTTTTCTAACTCTATAAGCAAATGACAATGCTTTTTGTTGAAGAAAACGCCCATGTCTGCATCGCAAAGTTGACTTACGCTGAGTAAGTTATGCTTTAATCCAGAGACATAAGCCACCTTTGATAATGTTACGTTTCCTTCTTGTAAAGTACCATAGCCTTTTATCTGTCCCATGCCATCATCACCAAAAGTTACAACTCCGCCAATTTCGTCTTTGAATGCAGAGAGTAAATTCTTGGTTCCAGTCATGTGCCTAGAGCATCCAGAGTCGAGATAACATATGTGCACTTGCTGTTTCTACAATACAGATTAGAGATTTTTAAGTACCAATCTCATAATGGGTCATCTTATGTTAGGCTTAGGCAATGTGGTGGATTGGTTTTTAATTTTACTTTTTATCTCAAGTTTTCCAGAAACTTCTGGTTTGCCTGGGTTGGTCTTTGGTTTTTGATTCTTCTGGCTCTCAGGATTTTTGTGTTTCTTGAAGTCAGAAGGAAACAATGTGGACTAGAGAAGAGCTTTTTCAATTTTAACAAAAGAGAAAGACACTTAGAATTTTGAGAAAGTAAAGATTTTATTGAAATTTCATTTCGTGAATGAGAATTACAAGATTTCTTATTCAACTCTATTCTCGCTTCAGTTGTTCTATTGAACTTCTTATCTAGTCTAGAATTATTTTCTTTGAAATTCATTGTCTTCTCTTGAGTTCTCTTCTGTGTAGGCCACTCCCTTTGATCCTTAGTAGATTTCACTGAAATAGTAGATGTTAGATTGTTTTTCATAACCCATTTTTGTTTCTATTCCCTAGTGAAGTTAACAGTTTTTTTGAAATTTAGATGTAAAGAGAGAAGTATTGAGAGTTTGAGCTTGATTTCTTTTCTTGACTTCTGCTTCCTTTTCAAGTTCGAGAGCAGATTTGCTCTGAGACACATGTCCAGAAAATTAGGACACAAAAGAATTCTAGGTTTATGTTCTTTTAAGGAAACAAAAATCATTGGACTGCCATTTGAAAGTCTTTTGATTTCTGTCACACCCCGCTAAAGCGGAAACACGAGACGTGATAGTTCAAGATTTCATTGCAATAGGGCAAAAAGAACACCAATCATCCATTCAAATACATAACAAATTAAAACCCAAATTACATCATACAAGTCCAAAGTTTTAACAAAATAAAAGAAACAAAGTGTCCAAACATAACTATTTCAATTTTTTTAAAACGTGATTGATGTCAACGCGCCCATATAACAAGCATTTCAGTTAATCTTTCTTACCCCTGAAAAGCATGATAAAAACAAGGTCAACTACAAAGAGTTGGTGAGTTCACAGGTATTCAATACTATAAACATCTTTTGCATAAATGAATATTGAGCAAAATAACTTTTATGGCACTTAGTAAATCTTTAAATCTTAAAACGTTCAAGGCATTTTGTACTCTAATTTAAAGTAAGTAATGAGCCACCACTAAAACTTTTGATCACAAAAACTATTTTTAATTCTACCTTAGCGGTGGGACAAAAACCCCACATATGTAGAACATTTATTATAAGTATAGTGCAACCCTAGCTGTAGTTTTTAGGTTGGATTGATATCTGCACCCCTACTTGTCGGTTTTTTGGGTGGGATTGTCCGTCCAAATAGGGCTATCCACAAATACCCTCGGCTCCTCACTTGAGTTAATAGTAGTGTACAAACTTTTAAAGGACATTTTACTCAATACAAACTATTAGTGTACATGCCTTAGTACCCATAACATAAATTCATAATATTTCACATTCGATAATGCAAACAACTCAAATATTTTATTTAATCATGCTTTTCACCCCAAAACATATGAAACACTTTAAAAGAGGAGCTGTGAATACTCACTTAATAGCAAAAAGCTCTGCTTAGATACATGAAAACGTTCACTTGCCGGCCTAGAGTCTTCCTATCAAAGCAAGGTACACAATTAGTCACTTTTCCTTTTCGGGTCAAAAAGATTTAGGTCTTTGCTTGAATTAAAACCTATCTTGTGTAATGCCAATTTAATATATAAAGAGTTGTAATATATATTGTCCTTGATTTGTCCAAATTTTTATTCAACTCAAATTTTTAAAAGTTCCAACTTGTTTCACATAAAATCATAACATTCCAGAAAGTTCATGATGGTTTTTAAGATATATCCCCTTACAAATCATCACCAAAATACATCTTCCTCATTTAATGTGTTATCCAAATTTTTGTATGGTTTAAGTTATTGAGTTAGCAACATTAAGTCAAAATATTACGAATTTTGGAGGGGTTTAAGTATTTAAATAGCTATTTTAACTTTTTAGGGTCATAATCTTCAAGACAAAATGCAGCATCTGGAAGTTACTGTTGGTTGGAAGGTCAAAACTTATCCTTTTTCAATGATTCCAAATGGATTACAAAGCTAACAACTAAACATAACTTCCAGAAGAAGAATCACTCTATTAAATTAAGTTATGACACTTTTAATATCCATGCAACAATCTGTCTACTGCTGAACATATTGCACCTTTATTTTGTTTTAAAACATTGAACCCCCAAATCTCCATATTTTGGATGAAACCAGTTGCATTAAAAAGATAACTCATTAACTATGCTTCAGAAGAAAAATAAAGCATTTTGGGTAACTAACCAAAGAGATACAGTCGTCCAAAGTAGGGTTTACCTACTGTTGGACTCACTGTTTGCACACCTGAAATGATTCGGGTGTTTGCGGGGGGGAGGGGGGGTGGGGGTCAAAACTCCATATTTTTGAGTTATTGCACTTGGGTTAGAACCCCAACTCAGAGAATAACCTTTCAGAAGAAGATTCATGACATTTGGACAAGTATTTTGCAAGATATGGGCAACAGAAGTACTAGGTAGTAATCTGTCAGCACCAAAATGCCCTTTTCAAGGGTTAAAACCAACATGCAACTTGATTTTACCTACTTTTTTGTGTTCTAATGCTTGGGTCATGGATTACTACCATTATATGAACATTTTTTCTGTCTTTGGTGTATAATCTCTCCTTAGAACTCAGAAAATTCGAAGGTTAGATGAAAAGCAACTCAAAGTGCAAGAAAAATGTGTTTTTCACCAAAAATTGAAAGAAAATAGTAAAGATGAAGTTCTTACCTTACTTGGATGATAAAAAGGGTTTCAATATCTTAAAAAATTTGCTAAAAGAAAGATTTTTGTTGGTGTTCTTGGCTGGAGTTAAAGGGGAGAAGAAGAGAGAAGAAGGGAGAAGATGAGGGAAATGAGAGAAATTCAAGTTTTTATATGTGAAGTGTGTTGGGGGGAATGGGGGCCAGCCACTTAGGCCCATTTTTATAAAAAAAAAATATATTTTTAAAGGCCCACAATTTGTTGTTTATGAATTTGCAAAAAAAAAAGAAATGAAATGCAAGTAGATTTAGGTTAATTTTTCTCAATTTTGGCAAAATAGTTAGATTTTAAAATGAACTTCATGGAATTAGGTTATTTATGTCATCCATTTTTTTTATAAATGGTGCAACTAAATAATTTTTGGCATTACATTAAGATAAATTTTATCCTATACTTGCAATAGCGGCTATCGGGATAAGACACCGAAAATCTAAGCCGGTTACGCACCTAACTATCTAATTTAGCTTTGGTAAGTAAATTTTTAAATTTTGAGAAGTCTTAAACTATTGCTAACCTGAAGCTTCTGATTTGACAGTTGTCACATTTTCTGGATCAGATGTTTTCCGTTCTATAAGGTCTACAACTATAAAGTCTCTTGAATCATTTGTGAATAGAAATTCACCATTTTCAAGATTAGGATTTATAGTGGAAACATATACAGAAGGTAATCTGTTTTCAAAAGATGTCAGAAGTTTGTTTGAATATTGAAATAATTCATCAACATTCTGATCTTTAATTTCCCATGGGTAAACCCCAAAGCCTTCTTCGTCTTTGTTTAGACAGTCATTTAAGTCAATTAAGGTACAGGGAATAATTTCTGGATGATCATGTGATGGTGCAGAGCTATTAGATGTTTCGTTTTGAAAGATTTTATATTCTAGTTCTGCAACTTCTTTAAAAAAACATTCATCCAGGGTTGCAAGCAAATGCTTTTCAAAATTGGATCTTATCTCTTTTTCTACATGCATGGGGATGAATTCATCTGCATCTGGAATGAAGGTGATATTTGTAAATGAGCCAAAGTTGAAAACTTCATCCTTCTTCTATACCAGTTTTAAATCAACTTGATTTATTTTGCTGATTTTTCGATCAAAAGAGCACTTGATGTTCTTATACTTTAGTTTTCGAACTATATGTTCACTTTCATACTTTGACCTTTTGAAGACAGATTGGTTATATAGACTGGAAAAACAGGTTTTTGTTCCTTTCCCATATGGAATACATATTCCAAGGTAGATCTCTTTTTGCATGTATAGGGGTCAAGGTCATCAAAACCAAGACCAGCCTTATCCATTTGCATATTTATTTTTTCATGCACATCTTGAGCATCTTGATATTTTTTAATCAAGAGTTCCTTCTTCTGAAGGTTGATGTGTAGAAATTCCATTTTCTTTAGAAAATAGTTTTTAATCGCCACAGAATTCAGTTTGTCACTATCTTTTTCTTCTATTTCCTTGTCTTTTTGTTTCAAAAGCTGTTTAAGCTCATCAATCTCCTTTTTGTAAACAGTCTCTGTAAAACCTTTATGTTTTAAAAGTTTTTCATTTTCTATAGAAAGTTCTGATTTCTCTTCAGTCAGAAGCTCTATTTCTCTTTTGAAAATATTTCTCCTTTTTTCCACGAGTTCAAAAGATTTTTCAAGAGCTTTTCTCTTTTGTTTTTTCAGATGAGAGCTTCTGTCTGAATATCTCAAATTCTTGAGTGAGATTAAAGATGGTATTCTCAAATTCAGCATGTCTAGAAGTAAAACAAACCTGAGTGTCAGAGGCTGAATCCTCTACATCATTCTCCACGGCCATGCCGCAGAACACGTCTTCTGCATCACTTGATTGATCAGAACACAAATTTTGTATGTCGGCCATCTTTGTTGTTTCGTCTCTGTTGTGCTTATATTTATTTTTGTAGTAGATTTCATCCTTTACCATAGCTCCTTTGCACTCTTTTGATCCAAACTCCTTTAAGTGATTTGAATATGATTTCTCTATATACTTAGTGAAAATTCCAAGTCTATGTTATTGTTTGTATTCAGCGATAGCATATACTGATTGCACTCAGTGATCGCTGAAAATCAGGAACATCACCTATGTCTCTGAAGATCTGAAGAACAACACTCACACCAAAGACCATTCAACGATAGTCGAAGACCTAGCTGAAGAAAGAGATGAACAGCTCATGATCTGAAGCGGTTCAGTGAATACAACATCCATCTATTAAAAGTGTGAGATCTTGCATAAAGCCTCAGTGATACCTGAAGACTTCATCCTTGAAGAATGAATATCAGTGATCAACTGGGGCCTACTCAACAAAGATCAAAGTTGATCTTATCGTCGATGCACAAATGTTAAACCCCCATGCCATGCCAGAAAAGACGTACGGACTGTCCCCTATGTCCTTACCAACTCTGATTAGGCTACTGTTCATATTCGGCCAAAAGCATGGTTACTTTATAAACAAAGAACAAGTCCCAAATAGAAACTTAACAACGTGACATGTACCTTCTGAGTAGCATTAAATGCAACGGGTATAAATAGATGAAGACCTGTTCTTCATCTTCATGCATGCTAATATCTCTTCTTGAACCTCTGATCTTACCTATTATCTTTCCTTGTGCATCAATTACTTAGTGATTTCTAAAGTTGTAATAGAATAGTTTTAAATACTTGTTTATATCCCGTTTATAATTGTCAAATTTGTTTATTGATATAAACTCATTTAAAACCCTAAAAGCGTGTTTATATTCAACCCCCCTTCTACAAACTGTTTCTATACTTAAAAACTTTTGTAGACTACTTTGGGACCAACAAGTGGTATCAGAACAGTGTTTATTACTTTATATCTTTAAAAGAACTTATTTCTTGTTATTATAAAATGGAAAATACAAATATGAACTAAATAGACAATGGATCTTTAGCTAATCCTCCTAGATTTAGCAAGGATAATTTCCTTGTCTGGAAGGAAAGAATGACTCTATTTCTAGAAGGGTCAGATCCAAAGGTCGCCTACGATGTAGAAAATGGACCATTCATTCTTACACTTCTAGTCCCTGCAGTTCCTGCAACTACTTCTGCTCCTTCTATTCCTGAGAGACCTATTCCCAAAACTCCAAACCAATGGAGTGAGGAAGACAAGAAAGATCTAGCTGTTGATTCAAAAGCTAGATCTTTTTTTGCAATATCGTTGCCAGATGATATATACCATTCTGTCATGAAAATGAGGACCTCTAAGTCCATGTAAACTCTTTGTGTTCAATATGAAGGAACTAGTGAGGTTCAGATTACTCATCGAATCTACTTAGTGAGAGAATATGAAAGCTTCATGTTTCTGAAAATGAGATACTTTCTCAGATCCACCAGAGATTCAACTGTTTAATCATTGTTCTAAAAATAGTTGGTCAAGAGTACTCTAACTCTGAAGTACTTACAAAGTTAATGGAATAACTTCCTGAATAATGAGACACATTTACTACGTGTCTGAAATTGTCAAAGAACACTGAAACTTTTTCTTTAAGTGCTTTGTACAAAATGTTGCTCAACCATGAGAAATCTCAAACCTTAAAAAGAAACGTTTTGAAAGACACTAAATCAACCAAAAGTACTTCCTTGGCTTTAGTGACTTCAAAGATGGAACCTTCTAAAATTCTATCTTCTTCTATTACAACTATCACTGAGTTAGATCAAAATAACTCAGAAGATATCACTAATGCTGATATTTTTGACTTTGATAATTCTTTGGCTCTTCTTACTAATAGTTTCAGCAATTTGCCAAAAAGAGCAATTTCAGTCCTGCCATCACTGACTCTGACAAGTCAAAGATACCTCCTTCAGATAAAGCATCAGCGGTCTGTTTTAACTGTCAACGGAAAGGTCACTTTGCTTGTGAATGCAGATCCAAGAAGGTTGTTGTTCCAACCACCTCCCAGATCCCTGATAAATCTAAACATGAAAAATATTCAGAGTTAAAAGAAAAATATCAGAATCTGAAGAAAACCCAGCGAAAAGGCAACGGCCTTGTCGCTGAAGAAATTGACTAGCATCAAGAAGTTTACTAGGCTCAAACCACCGACGAATTTGTGTCAGATGAAGAAGACATAGCCTTCATATGTCTTATAGCTAGAATTGAGGAAGCAGAAGAGGCCTCTAACACCTCTTCATCAGAATCTCCATGTATTCAGGTACCAATTCTAGACAACTTCTTTATCTCTAAACTTGATAGCTTGTCGGCTCTCGACGCTATGATTGTTGATCTCTACAATGCTCTGAATGGTAAACCTAAGGCTGAACAAATAAACTCAGATCTAAGTGAAAAGCTTAAAAATTGCCACCTTAAAATCAAAGAACTTACTAAAATCGAGAAAGATTTTAAAGACCAACGCTTTGTAAATCAGACCATTGGCATTGAGAGACAATAAGCTATTACTGAGCGCGAAATGGCCATCGCTGATCTCAAAACTGAGAAAGCCACCATTGAGGGATGGTGCAAAGCCTATGATAAAGTCAGTGAGATCATAAATTCGCAGATACCCAAAAAGATTAAGAGCGGTCTAGGATATTCCTCTAACCAAGAAGAAACTGATAATGATCGTTCATGTTAAAATTCAGAATGTTTATTTCTTCTATCCCCGATCCCTCTACTCAGTGTTTCTCTACATCTAAGTCAAGACCTTCTAAACCCCTTACCAAGGATTCAGGGAAGGTCATTAAAGACAAGTTCCTTAATCATGTTCCTAAGACCAAGAATTTTCCTAAACTGAAGAAGAATCCTTCAGTTTCTTTAGTGAGTCATCCTCTGAAATCTAAGAAGAAGATCCTTGCACATATTCAGAGATCAACTCCTCGAATCAAGATTGATCCCAATCCATCTAAACCTGAGAAACCCGTGGTCCCTCCAAGGTCTATGGAGAAAGGAATTCTTGGCCCTGGTCCTGAAATTGATCTACTCGCTGCATGCTTCTTGTTCAAAACCTGTTTTCAAGCATAGAAAATGCTATCACTGTGGTGAGACTACCCACATTGCAAGTAAATGTCCTAATGCTTCTAAAGCTGAAAAACTATCTCATGGTAAGAAAGTAGCTCAAGCTGAGAAATCAGTGAAGAAGACCACTGAAGATAATTCTTCAGTAAGCAATAACTCTATTAATCCTGTTATTTCTTCTAACAATGCAGGACCCATAGTTCTATGAGTACCTATGAAAAATTAATTCCCTTATCCTATGCAGAGGGCTAAAGGTATTTTATATCTTGATAGGTGATGCTCTAGGCAATGACTGGCAGAAAATCTCTGCTCTCTGAATATAAGGAAGAACTAGGGTCCTTCAGTGACCTTTGGTAGAAATGGCAAAGGATACACCAAAGGTTATGGTGTTCTAACCAACGGAGAAACTTCTTTCAACCGTATTGGTTATGTTGAAGGGCTAAAACACAATCTCTTAAGCATTAGTCAACTCAGTGACAAAGATTTCAGGGTTTTGTTTTCAAAGACAAGATGCGCCGTCACTGATAAAAATGACAAACTTGCTTTAAAAGGAAAAAGATCAGAAAACATATATGTCATTAATATGGATAGTACTCATTCAGAGAATGTTTGCTTTCTATCCGAGGTCTCCTCTGATATACACTGGCTTTGGCAGAAGAGACTCTCTCACCTGAATTTCAAGATGGTCAATGATTTGTCTAGAAAAGAACTTGTTAATGGACTCCCTAAACATACTTTTTGCAAAGGAATCTCTTTGCTTAGCATGTGAAAAAGGAAAATTGACAAGAGCAACTTTCAGATCTAAACAAGTCGCCTCAGTGACCGCACCTCTTCACTTACTCCATATAGAACTCATTGGACCAGTCAACGTCCAATCCATATCTGGAAAGAAATACACTCTGGTGATTGTTGATGAATATTCCAGGTACACTCGGGTATTCTTTCTTCGCTCCAAGAGCAATACACCTGATGAAATTATTTCCTTTATCAAGAAAATGGAAGTCCTGAACTGAATTCAAAAACAGTACCTTGGTTAGCTTCTTTGAGGAAAAAAGAATCTCTCATAATTTCTCATCAGTGAGGACTCCTCAGCAAAATGGTGTTGCTGAAATAAGAAATCGAATGATCATTGATGCCGCTCGCTCAATGCTCAGCGAATCTCATCTACCAATTCAATTATGGGCTGAAGTAGTTAACGTTGCGTGTTTCACTCAGAATCCTGATAGTCAAGATATTTAAGAAGACATCCTATGAACTCTTTCATGGAAGAAAGCCCTCACTGAGTTACTTACATATCTTCGGATGTAAGTGTTACATCCTGAATGACAAAAATCATTTAGGAAATTTCGATCCAAAGGCAGATGATGGTATCTTTCTTGGGTACTCCTCAGTATCTAAGGCATTCAGAGTCTTCAAAAAGAGAAGACAACATGTAGAAGAAACAATGCATGTTAACTTTGATGAATCTCGCTTAATAAATTCTATTCATGTCCCTGAAGACCACGAGGAACTGAATAGTTGGAGAACTCTCACTATAGGGAACCTGAATCGTATTTCAGTACACCTCCTTTCACTGAACGTAATGATGATGAATGTCCTAACCTCATCCCCACCTCTAACAATAGTAACGATCCTTCCTCTTCAGGGATAGATGCTACTCCTCTAAATCAGATTCCTCCCTCTGATTCTTCCATTGGTGATTCATCAGTGAATAATCGAGTTCCTCTCTCTACTCAAGAGAATGCAAATCCCTCTGGGTCCCCTCTAGGGATGATAAGAAATGTTGAAGAACCTATTGTTGAAGCATCCTACGTTCTCCCTGAACAAGTCGCTGATTCATTTGTTGACCAATCTCCTCAACTACCTGCTCACCGATGGACTCGACATCACCTAATTGACCAGATCATCGGTGATCCATGTATAGGTATTAAAACCCGTCGGGATATGGGTAATTTATGTCTCTTTATAAACTTTATTTCTTTTACCGAACCTAGAATGATAGATGAAGCCATCACTGATCCAAGTTGAGTCAGTGCTATGCAAGCAGAACTAACCGAGTTTCAGAGAAACAAAGTTTGGAATCTTGTCCCTCGTCCAACTAGTAAGACTGTTATAGGAACCAAATGGGTTTTTCGCAACAAACTAGATGAAAATGGCACTGTAATTCGTAACAAGGCTCGACTTGTTACTCAGGGATAAATACAGGAAGAAGGTATTGAATATGATTAAACTTTTGCTCCGGTTGCTAGACTAGAAGCCATAGACTTTTCTAAGTCTATGCTGCCCATAAAGACTTTAGAGTTTTTCAGATGGATGTTAAATGTGCTTTTCTATATGGTAAACTAAATGAGGAAGTTTATGTTGAGGAAACCCTTGGTTTTTCTTATCCTAGGCACCGTAGTTATGTTTTCAAACATGAAAAAGCTCTTTACGGGTTAAAGCAAGCTCCCTGAGCTTGGTATGATACTCTTTCTAAGTATCTCTTAAAAGAAAATTTTGTACTTTGAAAAATTGACCAAACCCTTTTTCTTAGAAAATATAAAGGTCATATTATTCTTGCTCAGGTATATGTCGATGACACTATATTTGATTCCACAAGACTGAAACTATGTACTCACTTTGCTAAACGTATGGAAAAGGAATATAATATGAGTATTATGGGTGAACTAATATACTTTCTTGGTCTTCAGATAATGAAATCTGAGAAAGGCATATTCATATGTCAGAGTAAGTATGTTAAAGATATGTTGAAGAAGTTTGATTTAACTCAAAGTTTTCCAATGAAAACTCTTATGGTGCCTCCTCTGACACTAAACAAGAACCCTGATGGGAAACCAGTTAATGTCACTGCCTATAGATGATTGACAGGCTCACTATTGTATCTTATAACAAGTCAACCTAATATTATGTACTCTACTTGTCTCTATGCTAGATATCAAGATGAAGCCAAGGAATCCTATCTCATCGCTGTAAAGTGAATTTTCAGATATCTGAAAGGAACTCCTAATCTTGGTCTATGGTACCCCAAAGGCTCAGGGTTCGATCTAACTAGTTACCATGATAGTGATTTTGCAGGATGCAAGATAGATAGGAAAAACACCACTGGAAGTTGTCAACGTCTAGGTGGAAAGTTGGTGAATTGGACAAATAAAAAGCAAAACTCATTATCCACATCAACCATTGAAGCTGAATTAGTAGCTGATGGGAGTTGCTGTGCCCAAGTCCTTTGGATGAGGAACCAACTCAGTGATTATGATGTTAAGCTTTCAGAGATACCTATTTATTATGATAGCACAAGTGCTATTGCTATCGCTAATAACCCTGTTCTTCACTATAAAACCAAGCATATCGAGATCAAATATCAGTTATTAGAGATCATGTTATGAATGGTGAACTTGCTATGTTTAAATGCTGAATAATGAAAATTCCCTAATCCTGACCTTTTCACTAATCCTCTTGATGAGACTAGATTTAATCTGTTAATCAGCAAACTTGCTATGTTAAACGCTGAATAATGAAAATTCCCAGTGATCAACATCATTCAATGAGTACCAAAATGTTTTTCAAATTCATTAGTCATTCCCTAAACTCAGATTCAGTGATAAATATCTTGCTAAGGTATGTAACTTCTTCCCAAACACTCTCTGCATAATCTTTTATTCAGAGAATGCCTCTCAAAAAGAGAAAACCCATCACTGGAAATGCTATTATTTCAAATGATGAGGATTTTAAATGGATAATGATTAACATTTATTAAGTTAAATGATAATCTTATTATTTTTACACAAAGGACGTGTTAGAAATTTTCTGACACACAATGGACCTTAACGTTTCCTATCCTATCAAACCCTAAGGACTTGCAAAGGGCATCATTACCTTTTCAAAAAGCCTAAACCGTCGTTTAGTTTCCTTTCTCTCTCCTTTCTCTCTCTCATCTACCTATAAAAGGTAATTTGGATTTCATTTCTTCTTGAAAGTTCCCGTAAATCAAGATGAATATAAAAGATATATGATTTGGAGCAAGAAATTCGGTTGTTGTATTGATAAAGACAAGATCACAAACTTTATAACTATGAAGAGTACATGTACGACTAACTATCTAACTAAATGAGATGACTTTCTATTTATACAGATATGGAGAGTCTAAACTAACAGTATGGTTACAAGACAAAGCAATAAAATTTATACACGTGTAAAACAGCCTTCAGAACTTCCTTAGAGAATGTCTTCAGAACTTGTTCAGAACTTCTAAAGATCTGTCTTCAGAAGTCTTCAAATATATTTCAGAACTTCTAAAGTCGTCACTTCAGAAGTTATGCCTTAGTCTTTTATTCAAGCTTTCCTTCAGAGACTTATACTTCAGACTTTTGACCTTTACTTCTGAACTTAACTTAGCTTTATTTTAAACAACACTAGTTTAGAAGATCCTAAAAACCCAAAAACCTGTTCTAAGGTCCTTCTTAGAATAAAAGACATTTTGGTCATTTTGATCCAAAATATCATCCAAATTTTTTCTAAAATCTATTTATGGTATACTTTTGTACCAAAATAAACAATTAGGTATCCATTTTTTAACTAAAACTTTTGTTCAAACGTTTTTTCTTAAAATCTACCAAATAACGAGTATTTTGACTTTGTTCATCAAATCACTTGTTTTTCGCAATTTTTGGTATTATTTGTACCAAAAACCTCTGGTTTATACATTTTTTTGTATTAAGCCATGATTTTTCTCTTTAGTGTTCCAATTTTTGAAACAGCAATGGCAACTTCAAGCAAGAACGTCAACACCTACTTCTCCTCTGAAGAAGAAGCTATTCCTGTCACCGTCTTCACTGTTGCAAAAGAAGCCACCTTCACCGTGGAACAAGGGTTTGTTAAGCCCTGCAAGCATGTCGCTCTTCTCAACATCCCTGCTGAGAGATCCTATCTCAGGGATGGCACTATTTTCCTAGAAAAATACCCTTTGAAATTCGCCTTCACCCATATCCCTGTTGGTATTACTAGTCACGTACAACAGTTTTGGTACACGGCTCACTACACAACCAGGACCACTGAAAAAGGAAACATACTCTGTGCAGTCGGGTTCATCATCAGCATGTGATCGGTGGCTATCACTACTGGAGCCATCAGGGAGGCTCTTCGTCTCCCGATCAAGGAAAAGGGTCAGCAATGGGAAGTTGAACCATCTAAGGAGGAAATTCAAGAGTTTCTTGAACTCATTGGGTATAACCGGACTCCACAAGAGAAGAACCCATCTGAGCTGAACAAGGAGCTCACAAAAATCGAAAAGAAAAGAGTGTCGGCTAAGTGGCAATACATTTTCACCCACGTCATCCAGTGCCTTGGCACTAAGAACAGGGCTCTGGAACATGGCAACAAGAAGTTCTAAGAGATGGCATACTCCATATGTTGTGGCCGCAATGCCTCTATCATCTTCGATGTGCTTTTCAGGAGAGTCAAGGCACCGAATAGAGAAAAGACAATCCCCTTTCCAAGATTCATCGCTACTATCTTGGAGTATGTGTATGAAGGTTACCCCTCTGAGGTTAATCAGAAATTTTCCCAGATAGGGAAAAAGGCACTGGAACACGATGAGAAGATCGGACATGCTCCCTAACTCCCTTACATGTGTCCAGGTCACTGAATAGCCCATCAGTGATCCACCATGACTCATCTTCCTCAGCTATCAAATGTAAATATCCAGCACCGATGGTCACAAAAGACCATTGCTCACATGCCTCAGACAAAGAAGTCCAACAAGAATGTCTCTCAAAAGACAACTCTTTCTGATTTCGACGTTGTACCAACACATCCTCCAACCACTACCACGATAATGACTTCTGTGTCTGTTGCCGCTTCATCAACACTACCAACTTTTTCAACGATTTCGGTCACTGAAAACTTAGTCACCAACTACGCTGAAGCTGGTATAGGAATTACATTCACTGCCTTCTGTTCTATCTCTACCTACTCTTCTTTGGTCCACATATCAATCCATGACACAGATATGGTTGTCCCCATATCTGAAGAGGTTGAGAAGCATGTTGTTCAGGAATCAGTTTTGTTTCGACAATTTGATTCTTGGAAAGCTACGCGCATAGGACCTGAAAATGTTTCTCTTAAACACTCTCAGAGACAAGTATGTGATCCTCTGGACACAACCGTCGCGAGTTTCAACCATGAGAGTAATCTTTCAGATACTCTCAAGGAACCCTTGCATATACTTTCTACCACCCAACTTCTTTCTTCTAACCCTGAGCTCTTTTTGGCTCATTTGTCTTTTTTACCTATAGGTGTCACTGATGCACATACCTCAACCTTTGCTGCTGCTGCTACTGATCCTAAACGTGTCTCTGATACACCTGTCTCCAAGTCTCCAGCTCTCAGCATGGAGCAAATAATAAAGATCAAAAAGGAGAAAGTTTAGGGAAAATATTTTCCCCAACTCAAGGAAATTCCTCCGATCTCTCTACCTCCTCCATCTGCCTCCATACAGATACCAACTCTGGATTATCTGGTCAATGAATCTTCCCAGATAAAGCACAGGGCAGATATCCAACAGATCTCCGCATAATTTATCTACAATAAGGTATCAGGGATACAAGCACTGAAGAATGTCGTTCTAGGCATCCAATCTGAAGTCTCCTCTCTGAAGACAGAAATGAGCAACGCCATTGCTCAGAACACTTACGCTGTAACTCAGTTAGGGAGCCGAATTGATAAACAAGGAGAAGAGCTTGCAACACAAGGAAAGAAAATTGTAGAGATCCGCCGGCTTCTCCCGGCATCCAGTACATCCTTTTCTCTCTCGACAGCTGATCGAGAGAACTTGAGTCAGCTCTCTGATACTCAGAAGGCCCAATCAGAGACACTTGGTAACATAAAAATCAATGCCAATACTCTATTGGTGCATGTTCTCCCTAAAAGAAAACAAAGAGGGGGAGAAAGTGGCAAAAGAGGTTGAGGAGCAGCTAAATAATGAAGCGAGTGAGGTTTTTAAGAACGCTGAACCTTCCTAGCAAAACATTGATGCTCTGAAAACCCTCATTCCTGATAAAGGTGACGAAGAAGAAGAAGAAGAAGACGAGGAAGAAGGAGAAGACGAGGAAGAAGGAGAAGATGATAATGAAGGTCCTTCATTCTCACTCTGAGATGAAGATGATGATGATCCTTCAAACTTCTTCAAATCTACTCGTTCAGGGATAACACAATCAGGGATTATGTTCAAGGCACCCTTGGGGGACATGCCCTCTCCAAGTCAGGCGCAGTCTGATCCCTAAGGGAAAAATTACAAGTGATTGATTATGAAGATCCCAATTCCCTAAATAAAGCGAGGAGCCTAATATCTCTGAGGTCAGCCTTCATTTAGAACTATACATCCCTCTTTCTGAACCCCAACCAGTCATATCCCTTCATCTTGCTATCGTTACCAATACTTCAACTATTAGAAGTATTGTTGTATTATCTAACTCTGAACCATCTTCTCCTTCTCTGAGTGAACCCTGTCCCCCATTGCTGACTCCCATCCTGAATAAACCTTCCACGAAAGATCTACATTCATATATATATATATATATACATATCTGATTCAGAATCTGAAGAGGAAGAAGGCCTTGTTCAGGGTTGGGTTAATAAAGGAACTAGAAAGTACCAGAGTAAAAATCCCTCTTCGTACCTCAGGCCTTGAAGATCCTGTTCCAATAAATACATATGATGAATTCCCATTTCTATCCCAGAAGAAAGAGAGCAAGCCTTGCAAGCTCAGTAACAACAAGATGAAAAAGAAAGAGAAGAACAAGAAAGCCTAAGGGGTCGCTGAAGCCTTGGCTAGAGAAGAAAGAATAAAAGCTAGGCAACTCAGAAGTCAACAAATAAGAGAAGCTCAACAGAGTCTCAGAGTCGCTGAAGCCTTTGCTAAATAGGAGCTAGCCGAAGAAAACCAAAGAGTCAATCCTCTCAGAGCTCAACTGAAGATTCTACAAGCTACAAACCAAGAACATCAGAGAGCCATGGAACAGAAAATTGAAGAACTCGAGTGGTGTAAAAAGAAGGTAAAATTACGTCTGTTCCCTGAAACAACTACAAATGTCTCCATCCAGAGACGAAGATCAAAATCTGGTCCAAAGATAGATGTAATCTTGATCAGAGATCACCATAAATAAAAAGAAGATCCTCGATTCTTAAAGTTCTATGGTTTCTCCGTATGGCAGGAGATCAAAGATGGTATCTAGAAATAAAAGTCTCAGTATAAGTCAGTTGTAGAAAGGCATCTGGATCTGCTTCTGCAACAGATGTCTTAATATGTTACGGTACCTCCTCGACCCGAAAAATCCAAAAAAGAAGAAATCAAAGTCCGAATCTAAATTCGAACTTGATGAAGGTCCATCGTCCAGAATTGAACATGAGACTAAATTTGACTTTGAAAGTATCATCTCCCATCATCTCCCATCTTGTCCTCCCTGATCTCTCAATGCTAAATATCTCTGACGGCTCAGCAAAAGTATGAATAAAATGAAATGATCAATGTCCTAAACTAGGGATGATTTTCTTGAACAATGATAGTAACCAAAAGTTTTTCAGAAACAAGGAGATTCACCTTGCTGCTGTCAAACTCCTCAAAATTCTCTACTATAACTGCTGGGAGGAAAATGTTCCACTCTATCAACAAAAGAAATTTATTGAGGAAGAACGATGAAGAAGAAAAAAGTACGCTGAACGATATCCAAAACCCAACTCTTAGTTTTCTTCGTTCTTTGTGGTTTGCTTCAGTGAATCGTACTTTACCTTAAATATTTTAATTTAATTTTCATATGTACTTCTTCAGATTGATTATTTAATTAAATTCAAAGAAGTACTTTACTCCATCTATGTACTGAAAAGATTCCTAAAAATAGTAAAAGGGACAATGAACATATGAGTTCTGATAACTCTTAAACTTCTTATTTCTCACTAATTTTATGCTCTATAATTATTAGTGAATGTACTTTCTAGCTTTTATACTTGTAACAATTGTGATTTCATATCCTTATAAATGAAATTCATTTCATATAGTGAAATAGCTAAAAAAGATCTCACAGATTAGTACTTAGAACTTTTACTTTAAACTTTTTATGGCCTTACTAAATCTTTCAAGCAATTTACCTATGTGGCTTAATCATAATCAAATAGAGGGAGATTGTTGATCCAAACTTTTTTCAGTGATTTGAATATGATTTATCTACTTAGTGAAAATTCCAAGTCTATGTTACTGTTCATATTCAGCGACATCATACACTGACTGCACTCAGTGATCGTTGAAAATCAGGAACATCATTTAGTCTCTCAAGATGTGAAGAACAACACTCACACCAAAGACCATTCGGCGATAGTCGAAGACCTTGAGGAAGAAAGAGATGAATAGCTTGTGATCTGAAGCGGTTCAGTGATAGTAACGTCCATATAACAGAAGTGTCATATCTTGTGAATGCCTTAGTGAGATCTGAAGACTTCATCCTAGAAGTCTCAATATTAATGATCAAAATGGGGCCTACTCAGCAAGATGAAAGTTGATCTTATCCTCGATGCACAAATGTCAAACCCCCATGTCTTGTCAGAAAGGACGTACAGACTGTCCCCTATGTCCTTACCAACTTTGAATAGGCCACTATTCATATTCGGCTAAAAATATGGTTGCTTTATAAACAAAGGACAAGTTTCCAATAGAAACTTGACACGTGCGATGTACCTTCTGAGTTGCATTTAATTCAACGGGTATAAATAAATGAAGACCTATTCTTCATCTTTATGCATGCTCAAATCATTTCCTTAACCTCTGATCTTATTCTTATCTTTCCTTATGCATCATAACCTTAGTGATTTCTAGTAGTAATAGATTAGGTTTAATTACTTGTCCTTATTCCGCTTACAACTATAAATTTGTTTATTGATATAAACTTTTTTCAAAACCCTAAAACTTGTGTTTGTATTCAACCCCCCTCCCTTCTACCAACTGTTTCTTTACTTATAAATCCTTGTAGACTCCTTTGGTACCAACACATTTTATAGTTCATTTTTCAAGGGGTAGCTTAAGTAATTATATGCATGATTTAAGGGGGGGGGGGGGGCTTAATCATTTACTTCTGAAAATATTTTGTTGATATTACTAACTACTGATGTTTGGATGGTACTTCTGAAGAAGATCTGTAAAGGTTAAAAATATCACTTTGAGCTTAAATCACTTAGTAGTATGAATAAGCTTCTAAGGTGAAAGGATTTTCGATTGTTCAAACTACTTCTGAAATGGTTCATAAATTTTCAAAATTTCAGAAGATAGATTTTAAATAATTATTGAATTCGGAAATTTGACTTCAGATTCTGAAAAGGGGTTTTCAGATTCAGAGAAATTTTCTCAAACGACATGTATGCACTTCAGAGACTAACACTAGCGTATTTTCCTTATCTGACTAAGTCCAAATTAGTGTCTGTGCCACGTGTTTTAATTTCATTGGATTGCGACTACCACGTCTTAAAAACGCTTCGGTGGTAAATTTCCCGTTTAATTCCTAATTAATCACGCCTAATCATGATCGCTTTTTGGTACTTTTTTGACACGTGTCTTCAAAAGAAAACTCTTTCCATTCCAGATCGATATATTCTTCATTTAGATTATTTTTTTCAAATCTATCTGATAACTTTGTTCTTTCCCTCCAAGTGCGATTCTTCTAAACTTATTGTTTTTTTAGTCATCTCTGGTTCAAATTTCTTCATTCGATCATGTTAAGATGCCGAGTTCAGATCTTCTAAACTGGAATGGTAAAGATAAAGCTAAGGAATTCTTAGAAGAAAGAGATCAAAAGCCTGAGTTCAAGACTTTAGAGGTAAAGTAAAGCCTAAGGCATAACTTCTAAAGTGGAGACCTCAGAAGTTCTGAAGATAGATCTAAAAAGTTCTGAAGATTGCTTTTGAAGATTGCTTCTGAAGAACAACTCACACGTGTATAGATGTCATTGGTCTGTGATGTACATAGCTGTTAGTTTAGACATTCTATACTTGTGTAAATACAGAGTATGTTAGTTAGTTACAGGTTACGTATTGTAGAGACATATTCTTGTACTTTCCACATTTGCGAATACCGTAATCTTGTGAATATCAATACAACAGCCGACTACTTTGCAATTAATCTTGTGATCTTATATTCATATTAGATATTCTGTTCTACGAAAAATATCAATTGGTATCAGAGCCATTAAACTATTCTTGACCTAATTTCTTAATTTTGTGAGTTCTAACAGAACTCTTGAAATTTTTTGATCAATCATTTCTTGATTGATCCGATCTACTTCTTTCAACAATTATAGTTGAATTGTTCGATCAAATCAACAAAATGTCGAAGGAATATGTTTCAATTGGATCCGAAACTAAACCGCCAGCCCTTTTCGTAGGTGATTATCATCAATGAAGGATAAGAATGATTCAATTCTTGGACAATATTGATGAAGAGCTTATGAAATCAATCACAAATGGGTCACTGGAGGTTTAAGTGAAAATCCCATATATTCTTGCTACTAATACAACTCCAGAGATCCCTGCCACCCGAATCAAGAAGCGAATAAACATGTTCAATAATGCAGAAAAAGCTTAATAAACCAACGCGTCCTCCAACCTCTACCACGACAACAGTTTCTGTGTCCGTTGCTGTTTTATCAGCTCCGCTGAAGCTGATACAGGTATTCCATAACAGGTATGTGTTCCTTAGGACACAACCCTCGCAAGTTCCAACCCTTAGGGTAATCCTTCAGATACTCTCAAGGAACCCTTGCAAACATCTAGTACCTCATAACTTCTTTCATCTGACCCCGAGCTCTTTTTGGCTCATTTTGCTTTGCTACCTACAGGTGTCACTGGTGCACCAACTTCAACCGTTGCGGCTGCTGCCGCTGATCTGAAAGGTGTCTCTGATACACCTGTCTCTAAGTCTCTAGCTCTCAGCGTGGAGCACATTATAAAGAGCAAGAAGGAGAAAGTTCAGGGAAAACCTTTTCCTACGTTTCTTAATCATAATCAAATAGAGGGAGATTGTTGATCCAAACTTCTTTTAGTGATTTGAATATGATTTATCAACTTAGTGAAAATTCCAAGTCTATGTCACTGTTCATATTCAACGATATCATACACTGACTGCACTCAGTGATCGCTGAAAATTAGGAACATCACCTAGTCTCTGAAGATCTGAAGAACAACACTCACACCAAAGACCATTCAGGGATAGTCGAAGACCTAGCGGAAGAAAGAGATGAATAGCTTGTGATCTGAAGCGGTTCAGTGATAGCGACGTCCATATAATAGAAGTGTCAGATCTTGTGTATGCCTTAGTGAGACCAGAAGACTTCATCCTTGAAGTCTCAATATTAATGATCAAAATGTGGCCTATTCAGCAAGATGAAAGTTGATCTTATCCTCGATGCACAAATGTCAAACCCCCATGTCTTGTCAGAAGAACGTACAGACTGTCCCTTATGTCCTTACCAACTCTGAATAGGCCACTATTCATATTTGGCTAAAAGTATGGTTGCTTTATAAACAAAGGACAAGTTTCCAATAGAAACTTGACACGTGACATGTACCTTCTGAGTTGCATTTAATGAAACGAGTATAAATAGATGAAGACCTATTCTTCATCTTTATGCATGCTCAAATCATTTCCTTAACCTCAGTTAAATATTGATCGTCGTGCCTTAACTCTATTGACTATGGACTTACCTTAACTCAGACCAACGCCTCCTCCAACCTCTACCACGACAAAAAAATTTGTGTCCGTTGCCGTTTCATCAGCTCCGCTGAAGCTGGTACAGGTATTACATTACAGGTATGTGTTCCTTAGGACACAACCCTCGCAAGTTCCAACCCTTAGATTAATCCTTCAGATACTCTCAAGGAACCCTTGCAAACATCTACTACCTCATAACTTCTTTCATCTAACCCCGAGCTCTTTTTGGCTCATTTTGCTTTGCTACCTACAGGCGTCACTGGTGCACCAACTTCAACCGTTGCGGCTGCTACCGCTGATCTGAAAGGTGTCTCTGATACACCTGTCTCCAGGTCTCTAGCTCTCAGCGTGGAGCACATTATAAAGATCAAGAAGGAGAAAGGTCAGGGAAAATCTTTTCCTGCGTTGCTTAATCATAATCAAATAGAGGGAGATTGTTGATCCAAACTTCTTTCAGTGATTTGAATATGATTTATCAACTTAGTGAAAATTCCAAGTCTATGTCACTGTTCATATTCAACGACATCATACACTGACTGCACTCAGTGATCGCTGAAAATCAGGAACATCACCTAGTTTCTGAAGATCTGAAGAACAACACTCACACCAAAGACCATTCAGCGATAGTCGAAGACCTAGCGGAAGAAATAGATGAATAGCTTGTGATCTGAAGCGGTGCAGTGATAGCAACGTCCATATAACAGAAGTGTCAGATCTTGTGTATGCCTTAGTGAGACCAGAAGACTTCATCCTTGAAGTCTCAATATTAATGATCAAAATGTGGCCTATTCAGCAAGATGAAAGTTGATCTTATCCTCGATGCACAAATGTGAAACCCCCATGTCTTGTCAGAAGGACGTACAGACTGTCCCTTATGTCCTTACCAACTCTGAATAGGCCACTATTCATATTCTGCTAAAAGTATGGTTGCTTTATAAACAAAGGACAAGTTTCCAATAGAAACTTGACACGTGACATGTACCTTCTGAGTTGCATTTAATGCAACGGGTATAAATAGATGAAGACATATTCTTTATCTTTATGCATGCTCAAATCATTTACTTAACCTCAGTTAAAGATTGATCTTCGTGCCTTAACTCTATTGACTAAGGCCCTACCTTAACTCAATCCAACGCCTCCTTCAACCACTACCACGACAACAGTTTCTGTGTCCGTTGCCGTTTCATCAGCTCCGCTGAAGCTGGTACAGGTATTACATTACAGGTATGTGTTCCTTAGGATACAACCCTCGCAAGTTCCAATCCTTAGAGTAATCCTTCAGATACTCTCAAGGAACCCTTGCAAACATCTACTACCTCCTAACTTCTTTCATCTAACCCCGAGCTCTTTTTGGCTCATTTTGCTTTCCTACCTACAGGTGTTACTGGTGCACCAACTTCAACCATTGCGGCTGCTGCCCCTAATCTGAAAGGTGTCTCTGATACACCTGTCTCCAAGTATCTAGCTTTCAGCGTGGAGCACATTATAAAGATCAAGAAGGAGAAAGGTCAGGGAAAACCTTTTCCTGCGTTGCTTAATCATAATCAAATAGAGGGAGAATGTTGATCCAAACTTCTTTCAGTGATTTGAATATGATTTATCTACTTAGTGTAAATTCCAAGTCTATGTTACTGTTCATATTCAGCGACATCATACACTGACTGCACTCAGTGATCGCTGAAACTCAAGAACATCACCTAGTCTCTAAAGATCTGAAGAATAACACTCACACCAAAGAACATTCAACGATAGTCGAAGACCTAGCAGAAGAAAGAGACGAATAGCTTGTGATCTGAAGCGATTCAGGGAAAGCAACGTCCACATAACAGAAGTGTCAGATCTTGTGTATGCCCTAGTGAGACCTGAAGACTTCATTCTTGAAGTCTCAATATTAATGATCAAAATGCGGCCTAGTCAGCAAGATGAAAGTTGATCTTATCCTCGATGCACAAATGTCAAACCCCCCATGTCTTGTCAGAAGGACGTAAAGACTGTCCTTTATGTCCTTACCAACTCTGAATAGGCCACTATTCATATTCGGCTAAAAGTATGGTTGCTTTATAAACAAACGACAAGTTTCCAATAGAAACTTGACACGTGACATGTACCTTCTGAGTTGCATTTAATGCAACGGGTATAAATAGATGAAGACATATTCTTCATCATTATGCATGCTCAAATCATGTCCTTAACCTTAGTTAAAGATTGATCGTCCTGCCTTAACTCTATTGACTATGGCCCTACCTTAACTCAAACCAACGCCTCCTCCAACCTCTACCACGACAATAGTTTATGTGTCCGTTGCCATTTCATCAGCTCCACTGAAGCTGGTACATGTATTACATTACAGGTATGTGTTCCTTAGGACACAACCCTCGCAAGTACCAACCCTTAGAGTAATCCTTCAGATACTCTCAAGGAACCCTTGTAAACATCTACTACATCCGAACTTCTTTCATCTAACCCCTAGCTCTTTTTGGCACATTTTGCTTTGCTACCTACATGTGTCACTGGTGCACCAACTTCAACCGTTGCGGCTGTTGCCGCTGATCTGAAAGGTGTCTCTGATACACCTGTCTCCAAGTCTCTAGCTCTCAGCGTGGAGCACATTATAAAGATCAAGAAGGAGAAAGGTCAGGGAAAACCTTTTCCTGCGTTGCTTAATCATAATTAAATAGAGGGAGATTGTTGATCCAAACTTCTTTCAGTGATTTGAATATGATTTATCTACTTAGTGTAAATTCCAAGTCTATGTTACTGTTCATATTCAGCGACATCATACAACGACCGCACTCGGTGATCGGCGAAACTCAAGAACATCACGTAGTCTCTAAAGATCTGAAGAATAACACTCACACCAAAGACCATTCAACGATAGTCGAAGACCTAGCGGAAGAAAGAGACGAATAGCTTGTGATCTGAAGCGATTCAGGGAAAGCAACGTCCACATAACGTTAGTGTCAGATCTTGTGTATGCCCTAGTGAGACCTGAAGACTTCATTCTTGAAGTCTCAATATTAATGATCAAAATGCGTCCTAGTCAGCAAGATGAAAGTTGATCTTATCCTCGATGCACAAATGTCAAACCCCCCATGTCTTGTCAGAAGGACGTAAAGACTGTCCTTTATGTCCTTACCAACTCTGAATAGGCCACTATTCATATTCGGCTAAAAGTATGGTTGCTTTATAAACAAACGACAAGTTTCCAATAGAAACTTGACACGTGAAATGTACCTTCTGAGTTGCATTTAATGCAACGGGTATAAATAGATGAAGACATATTCTTCATCATTATGCATGCTCAAATCATGTCTTTAACCTTAGTTAAAGATTGATCGTCCTGCCTTAACTCTATTGACTATGGCCCTACCTTAACACAAACCAACGCCTCCTCCAACCTCTACCATGACAATAGTTTATGTGTCCGTTGCCGTTTCATCAGCTCCACTGAAGCTGGTACATGTATTACATTACAGGTATGTGTTCCTTAGGACACAAGCCTCGCAAGTTCCAACCCTTAGAGTAATTCTTCAGATACTCTCAAGTAACCCTTGTAAACATCTACTACATCCTAACTTCTTTCATCTAACCCGAACTCTTTTTGGCTCATTTTGCTTTGCTACCAACATGTGTCACTGGTGCACCAACTTCAACCGTTGCGGTACGTTGCCGCTGATCTGAAAGGTATCTCTGATACATTTGTCTCCAAGTCTCTAGCTCTCAGCGTGGAGCACATTATAAAGATCAAGAAGGAGAAAGGTCAGGGAAAACCTTTTCCTGCGTTGCTTAATCATAATTAAATAGAGGGAGATTGTTGATCCAAACTTCTTTCAGTTATTTGAATATGATTTATCAACTTAGTGAAAATTCCAAGTCTATGTCACTATTCATATTCAACAACATCATACACTGACTGCACTCAGTGATCGCTGAAAATTAGGAACATCACCTAGTCTCTGAAGATCTGAAGAACAACACTCACACCAAAGACCATTCAGCGATAGTCGAAGACCTAGCGGAAGAAAGAGATGAATAGCTTGTGATCTGAAGCGGTTCAGTGATAGCAACGTCCATATAACAGAAGTGTCAGATCTTGTGTATGCCTTAGTGAGACCTGAAGACTTCATCCTTGAAGTCTCAATATTAATGATCAAAATGGGGCCTACTCAGCAAGATGAAAGTTGATCTTATCTTCGATGCACAAATGTCAAACCCCCATGTCTTGTCAGATGGACGTACAGACTGTCCCTTATGTCCTTACCAACTCTGAATAGGCTACTATTCATATTCGGCTAAAAGTATGGTTGCTTTATAAACAAAGGACAAGTTTCCAATAGAAACTTGACACGTGACATGTACCTTCTGAGTTGCATTTAATGCAACAGGTATAAATAGATGAAGACATATTCTTCATCTTTATGCATGCTCAAATCATTTACTTAACCTCAGTTAAAGATTGATCGTCGTGCCTTAACTCTATTGACTAAGGCCCTACCTTAACTCAATCCAACGCCTCCTTCAACCTCTACCGCGACAACAGTTTCTGTGTTCGTTGCCGTTTCATCAGCTCCGTTGAAGCTGGTACAGATATTACATTACAGGTATGTGTTCCTTAGGACACAACCCTCGCAAGTTCCAACCCTTAGAGTAATCCTTCAGATACTCTCAAGGAACCCTTGCAAACATCTACTACCTCCTAACTTCTTTCATCTAACCCCGAGCTCTTTTTGGCTCATTTTGCTTTGCTACCTACAGGTGTTACTGGTGCACCAACTTCAACCATTGCGGCTGCTGCCCCTGATCTGAAAGGTGTCTCTGATACACCTGTCTCCAAGTCTCTAGCTCTCAGCGTGGAGCACATTATAAAGATCAAGAAGGAGAAAGGTCAGGGAAAACCTTTTCCTGCGTTGCTTAATCATAATCAAATAGAGGGAGATTGTTGATCCAAACTTCTTTCAGTGATTTGAATATGATTTATCTACTTAGTGTAAATTCCAAGTCTATATTACTGTTCATATTCAGCGACATCATACAACGATCGCACTCGGTGATCGGCGAAACTCGGGAACATCACCTAGTCCGTAAAGATCTGAAGAATAACACTCACACCAAAGACCATTCAACGATAGTCGAAGACCTAGCGGAAGAAAGAGACGAATAGCTTGTGATCTGAAGCGATTCAGGGAAAGCAACGTCCACATAACAGAAGTGTCAGATCTTGTGTATGCCCTAGTGAGACCTGAAGACTTCATTCTTGAAGTCTCAATATTAATGATCAAAATGCGGCCTAGTCAGCAAGATGAAAGTTGATCTTATCCTCGATGCACAAATGTCAAACCCCCCATGTCTTGTCAGAAGGACGTACAGACTGTCCTTTATGTCCTTACCAACTCTGAATAGGCCACTATTCATATTCGGCTAAAAGTATGGTTGCTTTATAAACAAACGACAAGTTTCCAATAGAAACTTGACACGTGACATGTACCTTCTGAGTTGCATTTAATGCAACGGGTATAAATAGATGAAGACATATTCTTCATCATTATGCATGCTCAAATCATGTCCTTAACCTTAGTTAAAGATTGATCGTCCTGCCTTAACTCTATTGACTATGGCCCTACCTTAACTCAAACCAACGCCTCCTCCAACCTCTACCACGACAATAGTTTATGTGTCCGTTGCCATTTCATCAGCTCCACTGAAGCTGGTACATGTATTACATTACAGGTATATGTTCCTTAGGACACAACCCTCGCAAGTACCAACCCTTAGAGTAATCCTTCAGATACTCTCAAGGAACCCTTGTAAACATCTACTACATCCGAACTTCTTTCATCTAACCCCTAGCTCTTTTTGGCACATTTTGCTTTGCTACCTACATGTGTCACTGGTGCACCAACTTCAACCGTTGCGGCTGTTGCCGCTGATCTGAAAGGTGTCTCTGATACACCTGTCTCCAAGTCTCTAGCTCTCAGCGTGGAGCACATTATAAAGATCAAGAAGGAGAAAGGTCAGGGAAAACCTTTTCCTGCGTTGCTTAATCATAATCAAATAGAGGGAGATTGTTGATCCAAACTTCTTTCAGTGATTTGAATATGATTTATCTACTTAGTGTAAATTCCAAGTCTATGTTACTGTTCATATTCAGCGACATCATACACTGACTGCACTCAGTGATCGCTGAAACTCAAGAACATCACCTAGTCTCTAAAGATCTGAAGAATAACACTCACACCAAAGACCATTCAACGATAGTCGAAGACCTAGCGGAAGAAAGAGACGAATAGCTTGTGATCTGAAGCGATTCAGGGAAAGCAACGTCCACATAACATTAGTGTCAGATCTTGTGTATGCCCTAGTGAGACCTGAAGACTTCATTCTTGAAGTCTCAATATTAATGATCAAAATGCGTCCTAGTCAGCAAGATGAAAGTTGATCTTATCCTCGATGCACAAATGTCAAACCCCCCATGTCTTGTCAGAAGGACGTACAGACTGTCCTTTATGTCCTTACCAACTCTGAATAGGCCACTATTCATATTCGGCTAAAAGTATGGTTGCTTTATAAACAAACGACAAGTTTCCAATAGAAACTTGACACGTGACATGTACCTTCTGAGTTGCATTTAATGCAACGGGTATAAATAGATGAAGACATATTCTTCATCATTATGCATGCTCAAATCATGTCCTTAACCTTAGTTAAAGATTGATCGTCCTGCCTTAACTCTATTGACTATGGCCCTACCTTAACTCAAACCAACGCCTCCTCCAACCTCTACCACGACAATAGTTTATGTGTCCGTTGCCATTTCATCAGCTCCACTGAAGCTGGTACATGTATTACATTACAGGTATGTGTTCCTTAGGACACAACCCTCGCAAGTACCAACCCTTAGAGTAATCCTTCAGATACTCTCAAGGAACCCTTGTAAACATCTACTACATCCGAACTTCTTTCATCTAACCCCTAGCTCTTTTTGGCACATTTTGCTTTGCTACCTACATGTGTCACTGGTGCACCAACTTCAACCGTTGCGGCTGTTGCCGCTGATCTGAAAGGTGTCTCTGATACACCTGTCTCCAAGTCTCTAGCTCTCAGCGTGGAGCACATTATAAAGATCAAGAAGGAGAAAGGTCAGGGAAAACCTTTTCCTGCGTTGCTTAATCATAATCAAATAGAGGGAGATTGTTGATCCAAACTTCTTTCAGTGATTTGAATATGATTTATCTACTTAGTGTAAATTCCAAGTCTATGTTACTGTTCATATTCAGCGACATCATACACTGACTGCACTCAGTGATCGCTGAAACTCAAGAACATCACCTAGTCTCTAAAGATCTGAAGAATAACACTCACACCAAAGACCATTCAACGATAGTCGAAGACCTAGCGGAAGAAAGAGACGAATAGCTTGTGATCTGAAGCGATTCAGGGAAAGCAACGTCCACATAACATTAGTGTCAGATCTTGTGTATGCCCTAGTGAGACCTGAAGACTTCATTCTTGAAGTCTCAATATTAATGATCAAAATGCGTCCTAGTCAGCAAGATGAAAGTTGATCTTATCCTCGATGCACAAATGTCAAACCCCCCATGTCTTGTCAAAAGGACGTACAGACTGTCCTTTATGTCCTTACCAACTCTGAATAGGCCACTATTCATATTCGGCTAAAAGTATGGTTGCTTTATAAACAAACGACAAGTTTCCAATAGAAACTTGACACGTGAAATGTACCTTCTGAGTTGCATTTAATGCAACGGGTATAAATAGATGAAGACATATTCTTCATCATTATGCATGCTCAAATCATGTCCTTAACCTTAGTTAAAGATTGATCGTCCTGCCTTAACTCTATTGACTATGGCCCTACCTTAACACAAACCAACGCCTCCTCCAACCTCTACCATGACAATAGTTTATGTGTCCGTTGCCGTTTCATCAGCTCCACTGAAGCTGGTACATGTATTACATTACAGGTATGTGTTCCTTAGGACACAAGCCTCGCAAGTTCCAACCCTTAGAGTAATCCTTCAGATACTCTCAAGTAACCCTTGTAAACATCTACTACATCCTAACTTCTTTCATCTAACCCGAACTCTTTTTGGCTCATTTTGCTTTGCTACCAACATGTGTCACTGGTGCACCAACTTCAACCGTTGCGGCTGTTGCCGCTGATCTGAAAGGTATCTCTGATACATTTGTCTCCAAGTCTCTAGCTCTCAGCGTGGAGCACATTATAAAGATCAAGAAGGAGAAAGGTCATGGAAAACCTTTTCCTGCGTTGCTTAATCATAATTAAATAGAGGGAGATTGTTGATCCAAACTTCTTTCAGTGATTTGAATATGATTTATCAACTTAGTGAAAATTCCAAGTCTATGTCACTATTCATATTCAACAACATCATACACTGACTGCACTCAGTGATCGCTGAAAATCAGGAACATCACCTAGTCTCTGAAGATCTGAAGAACAACACTCACACCAAAGACCATTCAGCGATAGTCGAAGACCTAGCGGAAGAAAGAGATGAATAGCTTGTGATCTGAAGCGGTTCAGTGATAGCAACGTCCATATAACAGAAGTGTCAGATCTTGTGTATGCCTTAGTGAGACCTGAAGACTTCATCCTTGAAGTCTCAATATTAATGATCAAAATGGGGCCTACTCAGCAAGATGAAAGTTGATCTTATCCTCGATGCACAAATGTCAAACCCCCATGTCTTGTCAGATGGACGTACAGACTGTCCCTTATGTCCTTACCAACTCTGAATAGGCCACTATTAATATTCGGCTAAAAGTATGGTTGCTTTATAAACAAAGGACAAGTTTCCAATAGAAACTTGACACGTGACATGTACCTTCTGAGTTGCATTTAATGCAACAGGTATAAATAGATGAAGACATATTCTTCATCTTTATGCATGCTCAAATCATTTACTTAACCTCAGTTAAAGATTGATCGTCGTGCCTTAACTCTATTGACTAAGGCCCTACCTTAACTCAATCCAACGCCTCCTTCAACCTCTACCACGACAACAGTTTCTGTGTTCGTTGCCGTTTCATCAGCTCCGCTGAAGCTGGTACAGATATTACATTACAGGTATGTGTTCCTTAGGACACAACCCTCGCAAGTTCCAACCCTTAGAGTAATCCTTCAGATACTCTCAAGGAACCCTTGCAAACATCTACTACCTCCTAACTTCTTTCATCTAACCCCGAGCTCTTTTTGGCTCATTTTGCTTTGCTACCTACAGGTGTTACTGGTGCACCAACTTCAACCATTGCGGCTGCTGCCCCTGATCTGAAAGGTGTCTCTGATACACCTGTCTCCAAGTCTCTAGCTCTCAGCGTGGAGCACATTATAAAGATCCAGAAGGAGAAAGGTCAGGGAAAACCTTTTCCTGCGTTGCTTAATCATAATCAAATATGGGAGATTGTTGATCCAAACTTCTTTCAGTGATTTGAATATGATTTATCTACTTAGTGTAAATTCCAAGTCTATGTTACTGTTCATATTCAGCGACATCATACACTGACTGCACTCAGTGATCGCTGAAACTCAGGAACATCACCTAGTCTGTAAAGATCTGAAGAATAACACTCACACCAAAGACCATTCAACGATAGTCGAAGACCTAGCGGAAGAAAGAGACGAATAGCTTGTGATCTGAAGCGATTCAGGGAAAGCAACGTCCACATAACAGAAGTGTCAGATCTTGTGTATGCCCTAGTGAGACCTGAAGACTTCATTCTTGAAGTCTCAATATTAATGATCAAAATGCGGCCTAGTCAGCAAGATGAAAGTTGATCTTATCCTCGATGCACAAATGTCAAACCCCCCATGTCTTGTCAGAAGGACGTACAAACTGTCCTTTATGTCCTTACCAACTCTGAATAGGCCACTATTCATATTCGGCTAAAAGTATGGTTGCTTTATAAACAAACGACAAGTTTCCAATAGAAACTTGACACGTGAAATGTACCTTCTGAGTTGCATTTAATGCAACGGGTATAAATAGATGAAGACATATTCTTCATCATTATGCATGCTCAAATCATGTCCTTAACCTTAGTTAAAGATTGATCGTCCTGCCTTAACTCTATTGACTATGGCCCTACCTTAACACAAACCAACGCCTCCTCCAACCTCTACCATGACAATAGTTTATGTGTCCGTTGCCGTTTCATCAGCTCCACTGAAGCTGGTACATGTATTACATTACAGGTATGTGTTCCTTAGGACACAAGCCTCGCAAGTTCCAACCCTTAGAGTAATCCTTCAGATACTCTCAAGTAACCCTTGTAAACATCTACTACATCCTAACTTCTTTCATCTAACCCGAACTCTTTTTGGCTCATTTTGCCTCGCTACCAACATGTGTCACTGGTGCACCAACTTCAACCGTTGCGGCTGTTGCCGCTGATCTGAAAGGTATCTCTGATACACCTGTCTCCAAGTCTCTAGCTCTCAGCGTGGAGCACATTCTAAAGATCAAGAAGGAGAAAGGTCAGGGAAAACCTTTTCCTGCGTTTCTTAATCATAATTAAATAGAGGGAGATTGTTGATCCAAACTTCTTTTAGTGATTTGAATATGATTTATCAACTTAGTGAAAATTCCAAGTCTATGTCACTATTCATATTCAACAACATCATACAGTGACTGCACTCAGTGATCGCTGAAAATCAGGAACATCACCTAGTCTCTGAAGATCTGAAGAACAACACTCACACCAAAGACCATTCAGCGATAGTCGAAGACCTAGCGGAAGAAAGAGATGAATAGCTTGTGATCTGAAGCGGTTCAGTGATAGCAACGTCCATATAACAGAAGTGTCAGATCTTGTGTATGCCTTAGTGAGACCTGAAGACTTCCTCCTTGAAGTCTCAATATTAATGATCAAAATGGGGCCTACTCAGCAAGATGAAAGTTGATCTTATCCTCGATGCACAAATGTCAAACGCCCATGTCTTGTCAGATGGACGTACAGACTGTCCCTTATGTCCTTACCAACTCTGAATAGGCCACTATTAATATTCGGCTAAAAGTATGGTTGCTTTATAAACAAAGGACAAGTTTCCAATAGAAACTTGACACGTGACATGTACCTTCTGAGTTGCATTTAATGCAACAGGTATAAATAGATGAAGACATATTCTTCATCTTTATGCATGCTCAAATCATTTACTTAACCTCAGTTAAAGATTGATCGTCGTGCCTTAACTCTATTGACTAAGGCCCTACCTTAACTCAATCCAACGCCTCCTTCAACCTCTACCACGACAACAGTTTCTGTGTTCGTTGCCGTTTCATCAACTCCGCTGAAGCTGGTACAGATATTACATTACAGGTATGTGTTCCTTAGGACACAACCCTCGCAAGTTCCAACCCTTAGAGTAATCCTTCAGATACTCTCAAGGAACCCTTGCAAACATCTACTACCTCCTAACTTCTTTCATCTAACCCCGAGCTCTTTTTGGCTCATTTTGCTTTGCTACCTACAGGTGTTACTGGTGCACCAACTTCAACCGTTGCGCCGTCGCCCCCGATCTGAAAGGTGTCTCTGATACACCTGTCTCCAAGTCTCTAGCTCTCAGCGTGGAGCACATTATAAAGATCCAGAAGGAGAAAGGTCAGGGAAAACCTTTTCCTGCGTTGCTTAATCATAATCAAATAGAGGGAGATTGTTGATCCAAACTTCTTTCAGTGATTTGAATATGATTTATCTACTTAGTGTAAATTCCAAGTCTATGTTACTGTTCATATTCAGCGACATCATACACTGACTGCACTCAGTGATCGCTGAAACTCAGGAACATCACCTAGTCTGTAAAGATCTGAAGAATAACACTCACACCAAAGACCATTAAACGATAGTCGAAGACCTAGCAGAAGAAAGAGACGAATAGCTTGTGATCTGAAGCGATTCAGGGAAAGCAACGTCCACATAACAGAAGTGTCAGATCTTGTGTATGCCCTAGTGAGACCTGAAGACTTCATTCTTGAAGTCTCAATATTAATGATCAAAATGCGGCCTAGTCAGCAAGATGAAAGTTGATCTTATCCTCGATGCACAAATGTCAAACCCCCCATGTCTTGTCAGAAGGACGTACAGACTGTCCTTTATGTCCTTACCAACTCTGAATAGGCCACTATTCATATTCGGCTAAAAGTATGGTTGCTTTATAAACAAACGACAAGTTTCCAATAGAAACTTGACACGTGAAATGTACCTTCTGAGTTGCATTTAATGCAACGGGTATAAATAGATGAAGACATATTCTTCATCATTATGCATGCTCAAATCATGTCCTTAACCTTTGTTAAAGATTGATCGTCCTGCCTTAACTCTATTGACTATGGCCCTACCTTAACTCAAACCAACGCCTCCTCCAACCTCTACCACGACAATAGTTTATGTGTCCGTTGCCATTTCATCAGCTCCACTGAAGCTGGTACATGTATTACATTACAGGTATGTGTTCCTTAGGACACAACCCTCGCAAGTTCCAACCCTTAGAGTAATCCTTCAGATACTCTCAAGGAACCCTTGTAAACATCTACTACATCCGAACTTCTTTCATCTAACCCCGAGCTCTTTTTGGCTCATTTTGCTTTGCTACCTACATGTGTCACTGGTGCACCAACTTCAACCGTTGCGGCTGTTGCCGCTGATCTGAAAGGTGTCTCTGATACACCTGTCTCCAAGTCTCTAGCTCTCAGCGTGGAGCACATTATAAAGATCAAGAAGGAGAAAGTTCAGGGAAAACCTTTTCCCCAACTCAAGGAACTTCCTCCAGTCTCTCTGCCTCCTCCATCTACTTCCATCCAGATACCAGCTCTGGACCATCTGGTAAATGAATCTGCCTAGATAAAGCACAGAGCAAATACCCTGAAGATCTCTGCAAAGTATATCTACAATAAAGTATTAGGGGTACCAGCTCTGAAGAATGTTGTTCTAGGCATCCAATCTGAAGTTTCCTCTTTATTCTAAAAGCAAAAAAAAGGCAAAACGTTTCTGCAGCTCTAGCTGTATTTCAATCTTGATATTAGATATTGAGTTAAGGAATAAATAACGAGTTCCAGAGGCATCTTCCATTCATATCGATTTTCGTTTTTCTGCACCATATTTTGATCTCCCTTTTCTTCGATCCGGAATTCTCAACAAATCCTTGAAGACAGAACTGAGTAATCACTCAAAATACTTACTCAGTGAGTCAGTTAGGGAACAAGATTGATAATGTTAGACCTAAGAAGTATGAACCATAAGATGGAAGTATGATATGACGTGGCACACTCTTACCTCATGCGTCTCCGCTTACAACTGAATTATGTTATACATTCCTACCTGCTGACGTGTCAGTTTGTAATTGGTTAGCTTGTTGACTTTACATTCTTTGTAATAGTATAAATAGATTAAGTCTTTGAATGTAAATGTTTTCGATTAAAAAGCATACTTTTGGAGAGCATTTTGTGCATCTAATTCCTGTATTTTGTAATCGATCTTCAAGGTTATCAATACGATCTCAGTTTGTTCTTCATCTCTTATTACTTACTGTTTTTTTGATTATTACTGTTGTTAATTGAGTTGAATTGCTTCCGCTTACACATTGATTCACAAATCTCTCAATTAACTATTTAGAAAGGGATCTGGGTTCTAACAATTGGTATCAGAGCCATCTAATCAATCTATTGATTATTTGATCTCTTCCATTTGGAGAAATCCCTCTTCTACAGTACAGTATCTTTCAGTTTCATACTACTATTCATAACTCTACCCTGTTCTACGAGAATTTGTTAAATCTCATAACAATTTTCTCCAAAATAGTGGTAAGGGTAGTTAATTTTGAAGGATATCGATCTGTTTTTCGAGTCAATTGGAATTTAATTGTTCTAAATTTCATATAATCGTCAAATTTTTTTCTCTCTGTTCTCTGTCAAAAATGGCAAATTCAAATCTGAATGCTGTTTACACCTTACGTTCTCTGATCAAACCTCCTACTCTTGTTCGTGGTGAATATCCACAATGGAAAATTCGAATGATTAATTTCTATGAAGGATTGGATATTGAACTCTATCCTATTGTTCAAAATGGTCCCTTCGTACCAATGACTACAGTTCCAAGAATTCCTGCCACTACCAATACTGATGAAGTCCCAGCTCGACAAGTTCCAAAGCTAAGGGAAAATTGGTCTGATGAGGAAAAGGCCAAAGTAGAACTCGCTAAAAACGCAAAAACTCTTCTTATCATGGCTATTCCAAATGAGATTCTTCAAACTCTGGATTCCTGTGATACTGCCAAAGAATTATGGGATCAATTAGAAAACCTTCTGGAAGGTGGTGCTAAAATGAAGAAAAACAGAAGAGCTGAAGCTCTGAACGAGTATAATAGCTTCCAAGCCAATCCTGAAGAGTCTCTGGAACAGACCTATCATAGGTTTAATTCCTTAATAAATCTATGTAAAAGATGTGATATCATTCGACCACAAGAAGACAACAATGTTCTATTTCTTAAACGTTTGAATTCTGAATGGTCAAATCTTTCTATGTCCCTTCAAGCAAATCAAGATCTTGAGCAATGGTCTCTGTATGATGTTTTTGGTACATTGCAAGCCAATGAGAAAGAGGTTGTTCACAAGAAAACAACTATAGGTGGACCTCTTGCCTTGATCTATGAAACTAAGGGATCAACCAGAAGAAGAAATGAAGAAAGGAGAGGAAAAAGCAAGGCCTTCATATCAGAGGCTATTCCAGAGAATAATTTTGACTCTATTGATGAAATCAATGCATTTGCTGATTCTTTGGCTCTTATTACCAAACAATTCACTCATAGGTTTGGGAATAGATCATTTCAGGGGAGCAGAAGATCTGATCGATCTACTATTTCTCCCAAACAAGAGATTCAGAGAGCTGAGAAATCTGATGCTGAGAAGAAAGAAGATGAGATGAAAAAGAAGGATGTGTGCTACAGATGTGGCAAGCCAGGACATTATTCTAAGGATTATTGAGGAACTCTTGATAAAAACAAGACGTACTACAAGAAAAAATATAAGTACAATGTCACTGAAAGAGCTCATTATGCAGAGAAAGAAAACTGGCTAGGAGATGAGTCTAGCGGTGATGAGGCCATGTTTTGTGGGATGGCAAAGACAAATGAGTCAGAAGATCAACCTTCTGAATCACCGGTTAGTACTTTCTCTGAATCATCTGAACTTGAAAACACAATTGTGCTTTTATCAAACAATTTTGAAGAACTAAAACAAAAGCTCACAATTGAAAAGAAATTACGAAAAGGCATTGAAAAAACTATTTCTACAACACCAAGGGAAAGAGATATTTATAAAAGGGAGATGGACATTTTAACAGAAGAGAAACTGGAACTTAGCACTGAAAAAGAAAGGATTTCCATGACCTTAAAAAATACCGAAGTTAAGCTCAAAAAGGAGAACTTAACTTTTAAGAAACTTTTGGAAGAAAAAGACAAGGAGATTCAAGCTAAAGAAAGTGACAGATTAAATTCTGTAGCACTTAAAAATTATTTTCAAAAAGAGAGAGAATTTTTACATGTTGAACATCAAAACAAAAGGCTACAAATCAAAACATATTTGGATGCCCAAAAAGTTCACGACAAAATTAATACACAAGTAGGGAGACCTGGAATTGGTTTTGAGGATTTAGATCCCTACACATGTGAGAAAACGTCTACCTTAGATTATGTCTTCTGTATGGGACAAGAACAGAAGCCAGTGTTTCCAAGTTTATATGAACAATCACTCTTCAAACGATCAAAACTTGAAAATGGTCATCATTAACGAAGATCTGAATAAGATTCAGAAGAAATATGACATTTTCAAATTTGGCTTGAATGATCATGTAACTTTGAATCCAGAAGCTGATGCTTTTATTCCTACACAAGTAGAAGAAGAGTTACGACTTAGCTTTGAAAATGATATTTTCTCAACTCTGGATGAATGTTGTAACCTTGAAAATGAAAATATTCTGAAAAACTCTTCAGAAAACAATACAGAGATATTTCCTTGTTCTTTAATAGACTTGCATCTTTCTGAATCTCAAGATCATTTGGAAGTGATCACATATCCCTGGGAGACTGATGATCAAGGTGAACATTTCTTTGATAATTCTGAAAAGTATTTTTCTAAATTAGAAAATCATTCTTCATCTATTTACATCAAGTCTCCAGAGGTCATTAAAAATAAGGATGCCCCTTTCTTATATTGTAATGAACCTCAGGAAGTCAGAATCTCTGATAAAAATGTTAGAAAACATCCCAGTGGCATACCGATACTCTCTGCTTCTATAATAGGACAGAGAAAATCTGTATCTATTCATCCAGACTTCATAGGGATGTGTCTTAAAGCCAAATCTTGTCTTGAACTTGAGAAAGAAGAAAATCTCAAAAATATTTTGAAAAATAAACAATCTCCGAAATCCAATCTTCCAAAGTTTACTTATGTTCAAAAGGAAAAATGGACATCTAATATCCCTGCTCCTGTTTCAGTAACTTCAAAAGCTCCTAAGAAGGTAACTCAGAAGAAGCCTCCGCTGAAGAACATTTCAGATTTTGAGCATAAGTCTAGTCTTGATAGGAAGTTCTATAGAACTACTGATACTAGAAAAGACAATATTAAGAAAAATTGTAGTTCTCATTATCTTAATGAAAATTCGATGAAATCTTTTCTGTCTCAGAATTCTGAATGTTTTTCTATGTTCTTAAAATTGAAACAATTTTTCTTGAGGACCTCTGATCAGTCAAATGCTAATTTCTCTTACTGGAAAAATAAACAAAAGAAAAACAATAAGATTCAACCTACAAAGAAGAATCCTCAAACCTCTGCTAAATCAAATCCAGAGCAAGTTAAAAGATCTGACAGACCCAAAACTAACATTAAAGGACCCATAATTGGATGGGTACCTAAAAAACTCTGATTGATTGCAGAAGCAGCATGTGTATATCTGGTATCTTGACTCTGGATGCTCGAGGCACATGACTGGAACGAAAAACTTTCTCTCCCAATTCAAAGACAAAAGTGGTGGAGCTGTAACGTTTGGCGATAATGGTACGGGGTCAAATAAAGGGCTATGGTACTTTACAAGAAGCTAATATTACCTTATCTAAAGTAGCTCATGTTTCTGGATTGAAACATAACTTGCTAAATGTAAGTCAACTCTGTGATTCCAAAATCGTTATGGTATTTGATGAAAAACATTGTTACTTATTTTCTAAGGCAGGTGAGGAACTCTGGAGAGCTGACAGAACAGGTAATCTATATATGATGAATTTTACATCCATGGATGTTAAGGAAACTCTCTGTCTTATCTCTAAACAGAGTGAAGTTGCGTGGTTATGGCATCATAAAATGTCTCACTTAAAATGCTTGTGGGTATCTTGACTCTGTCTTATCTCTTGAAATGCTTGTCAAACAAAAGTTAGTCACTGGACTTCCAGAAGTTCACTTTCAAAAAGATCATCTTTGTCCTGCATGTGAAATGGGCAAAATCAAACGAGCTTCTCATAAAACAAAGAGTGATCATTCCTGTAATCGACCTCTGCAATTGTTACATGTGGATCTCTGTGGTCCCATTGCAATTCAGAGTCTCTCTGGAAAAAAGTATATTCTGGTACTTATTGATGAATTTTCCAGGTATACTTGGCTCGCATTTGTAAGACAAAAGTCAGAGGTACCTATCGTTTTACAGAATATGATGATCAGAATCCAAGTTCTTCTACATCAGAAGATTCAACAACTCAGAAGCGACAACGGTACTGAATTCAAAAATGCCAAGGTTGAGGCATACTTTGTTGAAAATGGAATCACACAAAATTTCTCTGTTGTACGCACTCCTCAACAGAATGGTGTAGTTGAACGTCGCAATCGAACCCTGGTAGAAGCAGCCAGAACAATGCTTGCAGCTTCTGGTCTTCCTATTCATTTCTGGGCAGAAGCTGTAGCCACTGTTTGTTTCTCTCAAAATCGTTCCATAATCGTTAAGAGGCATCTCAAAACCTCTTATGAGCTTATCAACAAACGAAAACCCTCTGTCAAAATTTTTCATATTTTTGGTTACAGGTGTTTTATATTAAACGACAGAGACAAACTTGGTAAATTTGATCCATAGTCAGATGAAGCTAAATTCTTAGGATATTCGTTGAACTCTAGAGCCTATCGAGTTTTTAACTTACGTACTAAGACTGTTATGGAAAGCATTAACTTCTGAGTATTCTACTTCAGAACTTAAACTTAATACAGTGACTTCTGATTATCTTTCAGGATCCAGAGAATCCGAGATCGATGCCATTTTTCAAGATCTTCTGGGCGAAGAAATATTTTCAGAACAAATCTCTCGTACCCCATCCTTAAGTATTCCTGAAGTTCTTCACACCTCTGGGATAACTCTATCTGGTCCTACATCTCTGATCCAATCTCATCACATGCCAGTCCAGAAGTCACTCAAGTATCTTCATCTGAAGCTACTTCTATATCTTCATCTGAGGGGGATATTTCAGGCACTAATGATTCAGATTCAACAATTCCAGATGAGGTTATTCAATCTTCTAAAACAGAAGTTCTGGCTCAACACGTACCACAAACAAGGATGAGAAGATGGACTAAATCGCACACTTCAGATCTCATCATTGGTTGTCCATCTGAGGGTATTAAACCAAGATCAGCTACTGCTAATGAAGCATTCTATGTCAACTTTCTTAGCATGATCGAACCAAAGCATGTTCATGAAGCCTTGATAGAACCAAGTTGGGTTGAAGCTATGCAAGAAGAATTACTTCAATTTGAACGTAACAAGGTGTGGAACTTAGTACCTTTACCAAAGGGAAAAATTGCTATTGGTACTAAGTGGGTATTTAGAAATAAGAAGGATGAAGACGGAATAGTGATCAGAAACAAGGATCGTCTGGTGGCTAAGGGATATTATCAAGAAGAAGGCATTGACTATGACGAAACATTTGCCCCTGTTGCAAGACTTGAAGCAATAAGACTATTTCTGGCTTTCTCTGCATACAAAAACTTGAAAGTATATCAAATGGATGTTAAATGTGCATTTTTGAATGGTTATCTCAAAGAAGAAGTGTACGTTGAACAACCTGTTGGTTTTAAAGATGCAAAACATCCAGAATACGTTTTTCTTCTCGACAAAGCTTTATATGGTTTAAAGCAAGCACCCAAAGCCTGGTATGAACGCTTATCCAAATTTCTGATCAGTAATGGTTATGAGAAAGGTAAGATTGATACCACACTGTTCATCAAAAGAGGCAAAGGTATGTTAACTATTGTTCAAATTTATGTGGATGACATAATATTTGGCTCTACTCATCAAACTGAAGTAGATCTGTTTTCTACATTGATGGAAAAGGAATTTGAAATGAGTATGATGGGAGAACTAACATTCTTTCTTGGACTCCAGGTTAAACAAAATACCGATGGCATCTTTATTAACCAAGGCAAGTATGTTTCTGACATGCTAAAGAAATTTCATTTTCACAATTCATCACCTATGAAAACACCTATCTCTCCTAGTATGAAACTAGGTCCTGATTCTTATGGGAAACCAGTAGATGTCACGGGCTACAGAGGTATGATAGGGTCTCTTCTGTATTTAACTGCTAGTAGGACTGATATTATGTTTGCCACCTGTCTTTGTGCTCGATATCAAGCCAACCCAAAAGAATCCCATTTGGCCGTTGGCAAAAGAATTTTTAGATACTTAAAGAGAACTCCCTCATTGGGTCTCTTGTATCCTAAAAGTTTTGGGTTTGATTTAATGGGATATACAGATTCTGATCATGCAGGATGTAAGCTGGACAGAAAAAGTACCTCTGGTAGCTGTCAACTTTTGGGAACTAGACTTATCAGCTGGACATCCAAGAAACAAAATTGTGTCTCAACATCTACTGCAGAGGCTGAATATGTTGCTGCTGCTAGTTGCTGTTCACAAGTCATTTGTATGAAGACTCAACTCAGAGACTATGGACTGATATATGATAAGATTCCCATCCTATGTGATTCAGAGAGTGCCATTGCCATTACTGAAAACCCAATCCAGCACACCGAAACAAAGCATATTGATGTCAGGTATCATTTTATCAAAGATCACGTAGAGAAGGGCACAATAGAAATGTATTTTGTCTCTACTGATTACGAACTAGCTGATATTTTTACAAAAGCTCTGGATGAGAAGCGTTTTAATTTTTTAATCAGCAAGTTGGGGATGATAAATATGTAAATCTTATTTTTTTTCATAATCTCGGAGCCGTCCAGAGACCTCTGATCGCTTCTGATTATTTTTTTTCAGAAACATTCAGAAGTCTCTGACCATCTCTGTTTCTTGAGCTTTTTATTCCTTTATATCCAAGTGTCAACAGAAAGGAAGCATTTCTTGAAAACTCAAAGGGGGAGATTGGTACAACTTCTGAGGGGGAGCTCCGAGCCTGTTTCTAGGGGGAGAAAAACTAAGTCTAACTTCTGTTAGCTGTCCTCTAAACATTTTCTTTCCTTAAAAGGTTGTTTACATCTGCTTCTTCTGATTAACTCTTGCCGTCAAGGTTATTCAGAATTTTCAGATGTAACTGAATCTTTTCTTGAAAAAATGTTCTTTTGACATTCTTAGGTCAAAAAAAATTTCTATTGTTTGTTGACTTATTTTTTTCTGAAATTTTAACATCAATAAGTCTATTCTTAATTAACTCTTGCCTTTAAAGTTAATTAAAATTTTCTTATTATTTATTAGTTTTTTAGGAAACATTTGTCAATGAATATTAAACTTTCACTTGGATCCAAACTGCTTTGTTTCTCCAAATGTCTGAGTTTTAATTCATTAAAAAGATTTAATCTCAAAAATTAGTTTAATCAATTAAAATGTTATTTTTCTTGATTAAATACTAATTTTTCTTATTATTTTCTTTTTAATTCTTTTTCGGGGATAATCAAACGGTTTACTTTCGATAAACCCTTCAGTGACTCATCAAACCTGTGCTAAGTCATCATCTACACGATGTATGCTTTACACGTGTCTTTCATCATGTGACTGCATGACTACACGCCTATGTGCTTACATCAGCATAACTGAATCGTTTTTCCTTTTCCCCATATTCAAAAACCCTTCTCATTCCACAGTACACTCAAACTCTCTCATATATAAACCCCATACACAGTACTTGATCCTCTTCCTCGCGATTTCTACAGTAATTGCTTCCAAACTTTCAAATTATCCCAAGAATACCTAACCATCCATCAATGGCATCCCAACTTGCAAACCCAAATCTCAATGATGATGAAGGTCGTCTTGTTGATTCCACAGCTGACAGTGCTCCAATCGTCAAATTTCTTTTGAAGGCAAATAATGTGCAGGTTCTCCTCGATCCCAACACCTATTTGGCCGAATTCAGGGTCCTGGTCGAATTTCTTCAACAACATCAACTAAACCGAGCCCTAACCTTGACAAATCCAAATGTTCCTGAGCTTTATGTCCAAGAGGTGTGGCAGTCAATGTACATCGCAGATGAAGATGACCTGCGTGGAAATTTCAGTCATCCTAATGCACCTGAAAATGATGTGGAAATACACATCACTAAGAAGAAGATTGCTAGGTATTTTCACTTGCCTTCCTCTACACTTGAAAATAATGGTGAGATTGTGCCAAACCCTGCCCTAGACCAGAATCCATCATCTGAAGCCCTGCTCTCCTTTGTTCAATTCTTGGGTTATAATGAGCATTTATCAAAACTCTCTGAATTCAAACGCAAGAAACTCCCCCCAATGTGGAACACGCTTATCTCCATTCTCAACAAAAGTCTCACATGCAAAATTGGATCCCAAGACCAAACCAACAAAAACATCCTTACAATTATGTATGGAATGTACTTTAATTGCCCTCTGAATTATACAAGCCTCCTCTTTCAAGAGATCAAAGTCGCTGTTCACACTAAAGTATCCCTCCAGAATCAAGAAAAACCTTTACCTGCCTTGATGTTTCCTAGGTTTTTGTCTCTGTTCACTTACCCAGCGATTGGTGCTCTTAAAGCTCCGCTGATTCAACCATTTTGCAAGATAGCTTCCATGAGCTCCCATAAACCAACTATCGATGTCAACGGTTACTCATCTCCATAGGAACTCTCCAGGTATATGCTCGACCTTATTCCTTCCTCCTCTCTCTATCTCTTATCTTATAAACGCTCCATGGTATTCTCAGAACAGAGAATACCTACCCAAGAGCACTTAGAGCCAAATGTAAGAAGTGAGGGGTCACGTGAGGCTGAGTTTGAAAAGAATCTGAGTGCACAACCGAGTGTTTCTACCCATGCTGACCTCTTAATGCAAGAGGGTACTAAAGATGTCCATAGAGACACATATGAGCGCATCTCTCCTTCTTTCCAAAGGGCTCCCACATTTGATGAGGTAGATGCCAACACATCTACTCTCATTGACCAAGGACCACCCAGTCCAAACCACCCTGAAACCATCCGATAAGAGGATATTTCTCAGTCTTCTGCATCAAGCACTACCGGGGAAACAGCATCTTCATCATTCTCTCAACAAAATGATGATAATATAAGAGTTCCTTCACCCCAGAACTCGCCACAATCCACACCAAATGTTGCTGTCTTCGTGACCGACAATGTCGTAGGAACCTCAGAAGATAAGTCCATATCTTCTAATAGTTTAGATGCTGAGGAAATCCCATCAGAGGGGTTACAGCAACAGGACGCACCACTTACCGGAGTGTTTACACCTCATCAAGGTAAGCACATTGTCTTAAGCACCTCATCCTCTAATGATGAGGACTCTGTTGAGACAATCAGAACAACCGAAGAGGTGCCTATTTATAACATCCCTCGAAGACAGGTTGGAAGTCCCTCCACACTCAACATACAAACAGGTGTGAAAGAGGGCCTCTCTGAATGCGAGAGACAAGGGGCTCCATTTGTTGGAGATGCACCGGTTACACATTCAGAGTTCCTCACCAATGCAGCGTTTCAAGCATTTGGTGATAAGCTTCAAAGATCTGTGGAAGATCTAAAACTATCCCTGGAATCTCACAATGCCATTCTTCTTGCAATCCAAAATGAACAAGCACAGCATACTCAAACTCTCGAGGCCCTCAGAGAGCTTATTTCTACAACTGCAGAAGCTCAACGATCACAAGCTTCTGATCAATTTTCTTCTCTGCATAAAGGCATCCAGGAAAACTCTGACGCTATCTTCTTTATTCCTGATGAAATTCCAACTCCAGAGGTCACCATCTCTGTTGACGAGTATGGCTCCTTAGTGGCAGATCTTCAGAAAATCATTAAGGCTGTACAACCCTCTGAAGACACTTCTGGATCATCTCTGGTGAAGAAGTCAGACAAGGCTGTCTTTCAGAAAGCCATGCTCGACAGAATTAATACTCTCACTTCCAAATATGTTTCAAAAACCGCCGCCAGCACTTAAAATGTGGATCAGAAGCTTACTTCTCTCGAGTCCTCTATTTCTCAATTATCTTCAATGGTAAGCTCTCTCTCTGCTACTTTCACTGCAAAACAGAAGGCTAAAGAAGAAAGCTTGCAAAAAGTCTGAACTCAAAAGAAAGAGACTTGAGGATCAGGATCCTGATTCTCAGAAGGGGGAGAAAATGCCGGAAACCAAGAAGGCTAAGACTGCTACGGGCACTGATACCTCTTCTCAAGATAAAGGAAAAGCTCCTGCCTCATCTCCATCTGCACCTCCATCTTCAAAACAAACACCTCTAACTCCAAGACCTCTGGCCACACATTCCGGCACTCTTCCTATGGATCCAGAAATGGCTCAATTTCTTTTGGATGTCATTGGAAACAACAGAAGTGTTCCCTACCCTCTAGAGGTTGAAGCAGAAATTCTTAAAGCTAAAATTGCCAAGGCTAAAGCTGAAGCTTCAAAAGCTAAGGTTGAAGCCTTAAATAAAAGAAGAGAAGAATAAAGAGTAGAAGCTGAACTCCATGCAAAAGCTGAAGCGGAAAGATCCTCTGCAGAAGAAGCAAGAACACGAGCAGAAATGGAAAAGGAAAAAGCTGAAAAAGGAACTGCTGAAGGATCATCAAGTCGAACAACTAAAAATAGAGAAAAACTGCAGAGACTTGGAAGAATTGATCTTCCAATTCTGGAAGTCACAAGAAGATACATGTATGCTCCTATAGATCAGAAGATCTATCTTATGTTGCCTAACTTCTCCAATGGATACAATGTCAGTGATGCTGAAACGGATAAATTCATGAGTCACAAGCAAGCTAGAAAGGATGTCTACACAACAGTGCCAATCAAGAGAATTTTTGCCATTAAGCATACTCCCTTTGAACAGACAGAGATTTGGTACACAATATATGAAGTAATCAGAGAAGACAATAAGACTTATTACTTCTGTGATAATGATTTATTGTCCATCTTTCCTTCTGATCTCATCTTTCTGGAGAATTTCATGAAGATTCGGATGACCAAAAGAAATGATAATCAAGATCAAATTGCCTACTCCAGGATCGTTCAATGCATGAAGTCTCTAATCAGATACAAGAGGCAAGTAGATTTTCAAATTGGAATCAATTACAATGTTGACAATCTTGCAATCTCTGCTACTAATGAAGACTTAGAAGGTATCAATTCTCTAAGAATCGGCAGAGTATTGATTAAACCAGAAGAAGGGGTTATCTTCAAAAGGCCAGATAGAAGGAGTTTCTTCAGGATCAAAGAAGCACACAAATATTCATCAGAAGTTGTATACATTGCAAAATGTTACATCTCTGTTGATATCAACAACTATGATCCTGAAATAACTGAGAGGATGGTAAAAAGACTCGATGGTCTCTTGAAGCTCAGAGGAATCATCGACAAAATCTCAAAGATCATTTCAACAGTTGATCCTCTTTAAGACAAAACAAGGATCATATTCCAAAACTCAGTTTTCATACTTAGGAGGAGATTGTTAGACCTAAGAAGTATGAACCATAAGATGGAAGTATGATATGACGTGGCACAATCTTACCTCATGCGTCTCCGCTTACAACTGAATTCTGTTATACGCTCCTACCTGCTGACGTGTCAGTTTGTAATTGGTTAGCTTGTTGACTTTACATTCATTGTAATAGTATAAATAGATTATGTCTTTGAATGTATATGTTTTCGATTAAAAAGCATTCTTTTGGAGATCATTTTGTGCATCTAATTCCTGTATTTTGTAATCGATCTTCAAGGTTATCAATACAATCTCAGTTTGTTCTTCATCTCTTATTACTTACTGTTTGTTTGATTATTACTGTTGTTAATTGAGTTGAATTGCTTCCGCTTAATCTTTGATTCACAAATCTCTTAATTAACTATTTAGAAAGGGATTTGGGTTCTAACAGTTGGTATCAGAGCCATCTAATCAATCTATTGATTATTTGATCTCTTCCATTTGGAGAAATCCCTCTTTTACAGTACAGTATTCCTGATTCTCAAATCTCTCAATTAACTATTTAGAAAGGGATCTGGGTTCTAACAGATAAGCAGGGAGAAGATCTTCCAACTCAACACAAGCATATTGCAGAGATCCTCCGACTTCTCTAGGCATCCAGTACCTTTACCTCCTCTCTTTCAGGAGTTGACCAAGAGAACCTGAGACAGCTCTCTGCTACTTAGAAGGCCCATTCAGAGATACTTGCTAACAAAAAGAGCAATGTCAGTACTCTATTGGTGTATGTTCTCCCTGATGCCAACAAAGAGGGGGAGAAAGTTACAAAAGACCTTGAGGAGCAGCTTATAAATGAATCAAATGAGGTTCATAAGAACACTAAACCTACTCAGCAAAACATTGATGCTTTGAAAACCCTCGTCCCTGATGAAGAAGCAGACGAGGAAGAAGAAGACGATGATAATGAAGGTGTTCCCTTCTCTCTCAGAGATGAAGATGATGATGACGATGATGATGATACTTCAGACTTCTTCAAATCCGCTCGTCCAAGAATAACACAATCAGGGGTGGTATTCAAGACACCCTTGGGGGACAGGCCCCTCCTAATCAAGAGCCGTATGATCCCTTAGGGAAGAACAAACAGGTGATGGAAACTGAAGACCTTACTTCCCTGAACTTAGAGGGGGAGATCAACCCTGAGGTATGCCTTCCATTAGAACTATATATTCCTTCCTCAAAACCTGATTCAGAAAACTCCTGAGAAGGTTTATCGGAGGAAGTCTTAACAGAAGAACACTTATGATTTTAAGCATAAGTCTAGCCTAGCTAAGAAGTTCAATAGAACTACTGATACTAGTATAAACAGAAATAAGGAGAATATGTAATTATCATTATTCTAATGAAAATTCAATGCAATCTTTTATGTCTCAGAATTCTGAATGTTTTTCTTTATTCTTAAAACTAAAGAAATTTTTCTCGAGGCTCTCTAATCGTTTTTATGATAATTTCTCACACTTTAGGACTAAACCAAAGAAAAACAAAAATACAACAAATAAAAAGATCAAACCTTTAAATCCTATTATATCAAATCACGTGCAAGATAAAAACAGTGAAAAGTCTAAAACTAACGTTAAAGGACCCATTATGAGATGGGTACCTAAAACACTCTGATGGTGATTGCAGAAGCAGCGTGTGCACATCTGGTATCTTGACTCTGGATGCTCGAGGCACATGACTGGATCGAAAAACTTACTCCCTAAATCAAAGACGAATGTGGTGGAGCTGTAACGTTTGGAGACAATGGTAAGGATCAAATAAAAGGTTACGATACTTTACAAGAAGGTAATATTACCTTATCAAAAGTAGCTCATGTTTCTGGACTGAAACATAACCTGCTGAGTGTAAGTCAACTTTGTGATTCTAGAATACTTGTTGTATTTGATGAAAAGCATTGTTACTTGTTTTCTAAGGCAGGTGAAGAACTCTGGAGAGCAGACAGAAAAGGCAATTTATATATGATGAACTTTACATCAAAGAACGGTAAAGAAACCCTATGTCTTATCTCCAAAAAGAGTGAAGTTGCATGGTTATGGCATCACACAATGTCTCACTTAAATTTTGATAACCTTGAGATACTTGTCAAACACGATTTGGTAACTGGTCTTCCAGAAGTTCACTTTCAAAAGGATCACCTCTGCCCTGCATGTGAAATGGGAAAAATAAAACGAGCATCTCATAAAACAAAAAGTGATCATTCTAGTACTAGACCTTTGCAATTGTTACATGTCGACCTCTGTGGTCCCATTGCAATTCAATGTTTATCTGGTAAAAGGTATATACTTGTACGTATTGATGAATTTTCCAAGTATACATGGTTCGCATTCGTTAGAAAGAAATCAAAAGTGTCGATTTTCTTGCAAAATATGATGACCAGAATCCAAGTTCTTTTACACCAAAAGATTCAGCATCTAAGAAGTGATAACGGTACTAAGTTTAAGAATGCCAAGCTTGAAGCATACCTTGTTGAAAATGGAATTACACAGAACTTCTCTGCTGTACGTACTCCTCAACAAAATGGTGTAGTAGAACGACGCAACAGAACATTGGTTGAAGCTGCTAGAATGATGCTTGCAACTTCTGGACTTCCCATCCATTTCTGGGCTGAAGCTGTAACCACTGCGTGTTTCACCCAGAATCGTTCCATTATTGTCAAGAGGAATCTCAAAACCTCTTATGAACTCATTAATAATCGAAAACCCTATGTCAAATTCTTTCACATTTTTGGATGCAGGTGTTTTATTTTAAATGACAGAGAAAACTTGCCAAGTTTGACAAAAATCAGATGAAGCTAAATTCTTAGGATATTCGTTAAATTCAAGAGCTTTTAGAGTTTTTAATTTACGGACTAAGACTGTAATGGAAAGCATTAACATTGATTTTGACGATCAAACTCAATTAACTTCTGAGTATTCTACTTCTGAACTTAAACTTAACACAGTAACATCTGATTATCTTTCAGGTACCAGAGAATCTGAAATAGATGCTATTTTTCAAGATTTCATTGGCGAACAAATATTTACAGAGCAAAGACCAATCAATCAATCATTAAGTATTCCTGAAGTTCTTCTGGAATCAAACTTTTTGGTCCTGAATCACCTGCTGAGAGCCCATCAGAACCATTTGTCATTCCTGTTTCATCTAGTGACTGTCCAGAAGTCACTTCTGTGCCTTCATCTGAGAGGGGGACTTTAGATGATCCTCAAGTATCAGAATCCCTTCCAGAAGAGGTGATTCAATCTTCTGAAACAGAAGTTCACGCGCAACTAGTAACTCAATCTAGGATGACAAGATGGACCAAGTCACACACACTAGATCTCATAATTGGTAGTCCATCTGAAGGTGCTAAAACAAGTTCTGCTACTGCAAATGAAGCCTTCTATGTAAATTTTCTTAGCTTGATAGAACCAAAGCATGTTCATGAAGCCTTGCAAGAACCCAGCTGGGTGGAAGCTATTAAAGAAGAACTGCTCCAGTTTGATGGAAACAAAGTCTGGAACTTAGTACCTTTACCAAAGAACAAAGTAGCCATTGGTACTAAGTGGGTCTTTAGAAATAAGAAAGATGAAGACGGAATATTAATCAAAAACAAAGCTCGACTGGTGGCTAAGGGGTATTTTCAAGAAGAAGAAATCGATTACGATGAGACTTTCGCCCTTGTTGCAAGACTTGAGGCGATTCGTCTATTTCTGGCCTTCTCTGCATATAAAGACTTCAAAGTTTATCAAATGGATGTGAAGTGTGCATTTCTGAATGGGTATCTCAAAGAAGAAGTGTATGTTGAATAACCTACTGGCTTTAAAGATGCTAAACATCCAGAGTATGTCTATCTTCTCGACAAAGATTTATACGGGTTGAAGCAAGCGCCAAGAGCCTGGTACGAACGCCTATCTAAGTTTCTGATCAGTAAAGGCTATGAAAAAGGTAAAATTGATACAACTTTGTTCATCAAAAGAGGAAAAGGTATACAATTTTTTCTCCAAATCTATGTGGATGACATAATCTTTGGTTCTACTCATCAATCATAAATTGATATGTTTTCTAAATTGATGGAACAAGAATTTGAAATGAGTATGATGGGAGAACTAACGTTCTTTCTAGGACTCCAAGTTAAACAAAATGCCTCTGGCATTTTTATAAATCAAGCTAAGTATGTTTCTGACATGCTTAAGAAATTTCATCTTCAAAATTCCTCACCTATGAAAACTCCTATCTCTACTAGCACGAAACTTGGACCTGATCCTTCTAGGAACTCAGTGGATGTTACGGGCTATAGAGGTATGATTGGATCTCTTCTGTATCTGACCGCTACTAGACCAGATATTATGTTTTCCTCTGTGCATGCTATCAAGCGAATCCTAAAGAATCACATTTGTTTGCTGTTAAACGAATTTAGATATCTCAAAGGATCTCCATCACTAGGTCTCTGGTATCCAAAAAATTCTGGATTTGATTTAATGCCATATACAGATCTCTTCAATCTCGGGATACCACCTAAATAACTATAACTGCGGCCAGAGAGTCAAATAGGTCGGGAAGAAAGAGTCTGAGGTTGGGTCTGATCATGCAGGATGCAAGTTGGATCGAAAAAGTACCTCTGGAAGTTTTCAACTTCTAGGTAACAGACTTGTAACTTGGACATCCAAGAAGCAAAACCGTGTTTCAACATCAATAGCAGAAGCTGAGTATGTTGCCGGTGCCAGTTGTTGTTCTCAAGTAATCTGGATGAAAACTCAGCTCAGAGAAATCCCTAACCTATGCGACTTAGAGAGTGCAATCGCCATTACTGAAAATCCAGTTCAGCACTCAAAAACCAAGCACATCAATGTCAGGTATCTTTTTAATAAATATCATGTAGAGAAAGGCACAATTGAAATGTATTTTGTCTCTACTGATTATCAACTTGCTGACATTTAAACAAAAGCTCTGGATGAGACACGATTCAATTTCTTAGTCAGCAAGTTGGGCATGCTAAATATGTAATTTTACTTAATTCTTTGATCTTCTTAGAATTCTGTCAAATTACTCATTTTTGTACATTTTTTTTTCTCTGCATATTGTTTTGTTTTGTTTTATCTTCTGTTTCGCACAAATCAGAACCGTCCAGAAGCCTCTGGTCACTTCTGATGGTTTACTTCAGAGGCACACAGAAGCCTCTTGACACCTCTATTCCACATAGAATACATCTTACATTTGTGATCCAAGTGACAACAGAAAGGGTGCAAATCGTACATGTTCGAGTGGGGAGCAGAATGCAATTTTCGAGGGGGAGCTAATCTTACATGTTCGAGGGGGAGCATATCAAGTCTAACATCTTTTAGCTGTCTTCTGAACCTCTCTTTATTTAACAATTTTCTTTGAATCTGTTTCTTCTGAATAACTCTTGCCATCAAGGTTACTAAGACTTTTCATATTCAACTTAAATTCTTCTGAAAAGATGTTCGTTGACATTCTTGGTCAAAAATCGTTTTCCAAGACCTGATATTCTTTGCTTTGTTTTTTTTTCTGAAATTCTTTCTAATAAGATCATTTTCTTTAATTCTTGCCTTCAAGGTTAATCAAAATATTCTTATTTTATAGATATTTCCTAAATAAATATTTGGCTTAGAATATTAAGCTTTCATTTGGTGCAAATATGTTTTCAAGCCAAATGTCTACTTTTAATTTTTAAAAGGGATTACTTACTTTAAAATTATTTTGTTAATCAACAGTTTATTTGTTTGCTTAAATTGTAATTTTTTTTAATTAATTTCCCTTTAATTTTTTTTAGGGGAATACTCGATCATTTTAAGCGCTAAAACTTTTTTCCCTGTCAATCTTCATTTCCACGTTTCAGTCATCGTGCCAGTGCATGATGACGCGCATACCCATCACTCGAGAACACGAACTGTTTTTGTTTGTCCCCAAATTAAAACCCTTCCCACTCCCAAATCACTCGAGTACTCTCTCTCTCATATATAAACCTCGAGTTAGGATTTTAACAGTATTGTTCTTCATCGTCTTCCTTACGAATCTGAATCCTTCACAATCTGCGTCTTACTCTCTCTCAAGCATCCTTCATCAATGGCATCTCCAGTTGCAAATCCAAATACCCAAAACGATGACGGTAATTTAGTCGCATCAACAACTGACAGTGCTCCAGTCGTCAAGCTACCGTTGAAACCCAACAATGTTCAGGTTCTTCTCGATCAAAACACTTATCTGTCTGAATTCAGGATCATGATTGAGTTCCTGCAAAACCACTCGCTGAACCGAACTCTAATCCTGACGAATCCAAATGTTCCTGAAATCTATGTGCAAGAGGTGTGATAGAGAATGTTTGTCAAGGATGACAATACTTTACTTGGAAGCTTTGGACACCCCACAGAACCAGAAACTGTCGTCCAAATCCCAATCACACGTAAGAAAATAGCAAGGTATTTTCATCTTCCTCAACCCTATATTAAAGCTGAAGGTCAAACTATCCCCAACCCTGGCCTTGAACCAAATCCCATACCAGAAGCTCTACTGGCTTTCATTCGTTTCTTAGGTTACAATGAACAACTCAATAGGCTATCTGAGTTCAAAGGAAAGAAGTTGACCTCGATGTGGAATGTACTAGTCTCCATTTTGAATAAGAGCCTCACCTGTAAAATTGGTTCCCTAGACCAAGCCAGTAAGAATGTTGTCACCATCATGTATGGGATGTTTTTCAATAGACCTTTAAACTACACTAGCCTCATATTTTAGAATTGAAGGCTGTTGTTCGAACCAAAGCTCTTCCTGCTTTAATGTTCCCACGATTTCTATCATTGTTCACCTTTCCAGCTATTGGTGCTTCGGAAGCTCCTCTCATTTAGCTGTTCTGCAAAATCGCCTCTATGAGCTCCCACAAGCCAACAATTGATAACAATTTTTATCCTGCACCCAGAGAACTCTCCAGGTACATGCTAAACCTTATTCCTTCAACCTCTCTTACTCTAATATCCTATACACGCTCTATGATATTCTCAGAACAGAGAGTATCTACCCAGAGCACTTAGAGCCTAGATTAGGTAATGAGGGGTCAAGCGAGAATTAGCATGAAAAGAACGTGAGTGACAACCCGAGTGTTTCTACCCATCCAGACCTCTTAATGCAAGTGGGTACAGAAGATGTCCATCGAGACACATTTGAGCGAACCTCTCCAAGTTCCCACGGGTACCCACATCTCCTGAGGTAGATGTCAACACATCTACTCTCATTGAAAAAGACAACCCAGTCCAAACCACCCAGAGCCAAAACGATCAGAGGATATTCTTTATTCCTATGAATCAAGCACAACAGGGAAATCTAATTCTTCTTCGTCGTCCTCTCAAAAGGGTGATAATGAAAATATAAGAGTTCCATCGCCCCAGAACACGCCTCAACCTACACAGAACGTTGATGTCTTCGTGACCATCGATGTCTTAGGGCAAAAAGAGGGTACATCCATACCCTCTTTAGTTTAGATGCTGATGAAATCTTATAAGAGGGGTTACAGCCAAAGGATGCACCACTTACCGAGGTCTTTACCCTCCACAAAGGTAAACACATTGTGTTCAGCTCCCCATCCTCTGGTGATCGGGAAAAAGTTGCACCTTTCAGAACAACCGAAGAGGTGTCTGTGAATAACAGCCCTCGAAGACAGGTTGGAAGTCCCTCCATAATCTACGTCGAAACAGGTGTGAAAGACGTCCTCTCTAAACGCAAGAGACAAGGGGCTCTATGTGTTGGAGATGCACCGGTTACCTCTTCTCAATTTTTCACCCATGTAGCGTTCAAGGCATTTGGTAATCAAATTCAGAGATCTGTGGAAGATCTAAAATTGTCCCTGTATCTCAACAACAAGTAATGGCAGCTATACAAACCCAACAAGCAACTCAGACTCAATAGTTGGAGGCCATTAGACAACTTCTATCTGAAAATGCAGAAGCTCAAAGGAATTCTGCTGCTGATCAATTCCGGCTTCTGGACGCAGAGATAAAGGCTAATGCAGAGGCTATCTTCAATCTTCCTTCAGAGCTTCCTACTCCAGAAGTCACAATATCTGCTGATGAATATGGTTCATTTGTTGCCGACATCCACAAACTCATACAGGCTGTATTTCCTTCAGAAGATGCTTCTGCTTCCTCTTTAGTCAAAAAGTCTGACATGGCACACTCTCAAAAGGCAATGATTGAACGCATCAACGCTCTGACCTCCAAATATGCATCTAAAACCAACTCCAACAACTTGAATATGGATCAAAAGCTCACAACTTTAGAAACCTCTGTTTCAAAGTTATCTTCTCTGGTAAGTGAGTTATCTGCATCATTTGAAGACCGGAAGAAAGCCAAAGAAGCTCGGGCATGTAAAAAGGCTGAGTTGAAACGAAAAAGATTTGAGCATCGGGACCCTGATTCTTAGAAGGGGGAGAACATGGAAAATCTTAAGAAGATGAAAACTGAAATGGGTTAGAAGATGGAACAAGAAAAAGGTAAAGCTTCAACCTCCTCACCTTCTGCACCTCCTCCCTCTAAACAAAATCCGATGACGCCTACTCCTCTAGCTACTTATAAAGGTTCCCTCCCCAAGGATCTAGAAATTGCCAAATTTATACTGGAGATAATTGGCAATACTAAAACGCAATCTCAACGGGCAGAAACAGCGACAACCAAAACAGAAGAAGAAGCAGCCAGAGCTAGGGCAGCCAAAGCTGAGATAGCCAAAGCAGAAGCAGCCAGAGCTGAGGCAGCTAGAGCCGAGGAAGTCAGAGCAGAAGAAGAAAGAATAAGACCATAGGCTGACAAAAAGCTAAATCTGAAGCAAAAAAAGCTAAGGAAGAAGCCATAAAAGCCAAGGCTAAAGCAGAAAAAGCTCAGGCTCAAGAAGAAAAAGAAAGAGAAGAAGCTGAAAAAGCTAAAGCTGATGCTGAAAGGGCACTTGCAAATTTTGAAGAAACAAAAAGAAGGGAGTCAGCGATAGCATACGCTGAAACTCAGAAGCCTCAACTCTACCTCTGAAGATCTGAAGATCAACCAAGACACCAAAAGAGCATTCAGCGAAAGTCGAAGACCAAGCTGAATAAAGAGGTAATCAGCTAGTGATCTGAAGCGGTTCAGTGATACCAAGGATTATCTAAAGCAAAGTGTGAAGTCTTGTCAAGCCTCAGAGATTCTTTGAAAGTTCATCCTTGAAATTTCAAATTCAGCGATCAAATGAAGCTTCTCAAACAAGATTAACGTTGATCTTATCCTCGATGCACAAAAGTCAAACCTTATACTATGTCAGAAAAGGACGTACGGATTGCCTCATATGTCCCCATCATATCTGATATGGTACTGTTCACATGCAGCCAAAAGCATGGTTGCTTTTTGAACAAAAGACAAGCTTCCTATGAATGCTTGACACGTGGCATATACCTTTTGTCTTGCATTAAATGCAAACGGGTATAAATATAATGAAGATATCTTCTTCATCTTCATGCATCCTAATTTCTGTTTTCTATAACCTCTGTCTCTCTTCTTTCTTACTTCCTTGTGCATCAACTATGTGATTTCTTAAGTTACAATAGAATAGGTTTATTACTTGTTCTAATTCCTCTTGTAGCTGTAAATTTGTTTATTCAATATAAACACATTTAAAAACCAAAAATTTGTGTGTTTGTATTCAACCCCCCCCCCCCCCCCCTTTCAACAAACTGTTTCTATATCCTTGAACTCTTGTAAACTCCTTTGGGACTAACATATTCTTACAAACTCCTCTATACCTGAAAGTGATAACCTGTCAACTCTCGATGTTATGACTGTTGATTTTTACAATGCTCTAAATGGAAAGATCAAAGCTGACCAAATCAATATTGATCTTTCTAAACAACTGGAAAATTGTCATTTAAAAATCAAAGAACTGACAAGGATTGAAGAAACTCTAAAAGATCAAGTCTTTGTAAATCAAACAATAAACATTAAGAGACAACAACCTATCACTGAAAGGGAAAAGGGTATTGATGATCTCAAGGCTAAAAAAGCTACCGTCGAAGGATGGTGCAAGGCTACAGATAAAGTCAGTGAGATCATCAATGCCCAGATCCCTATGAAAGTCAAAAGTGGGTTAGGATATAACCCTGAAAAAGAAAAATCAAAGAATCATCGTTGCGTGTTAAAATTCAGAATGTTAGTCTCCTCAATCCCTAATCCTTCTTCTCAGAAACTTCATTTAAATGAGGAATTACCTATCTAATGATTCTAAGAAAACGATCAAGAACAAGTTTCTTAATCACGTTCCTAAAATCAAAAACTTTCAGAAACAGAAAAAGAACTCCTTTGTTCCCTCAGTAAATCATCCTAAAACTGGGAAGAAAATCCATGGATCTATTCAGAGATCAACAGCCAGAATTAGGTTCGACCTCACATCTGTCTCTGAAAACATTGTTATACCCCCAAGGACATTTGACAAAGGAATTCTTGGTTCTGCTCCTAAAAATGTTTCTTCTTGCTCTCTAAACTCTTTCAACTCCAAACATGCTTATAAATATAGAAAATGCTATCACTGTGGTGAAAAAACCCACATTGCCAACAAATGTCCTAATGCTACCAAAGCTGAGAAATTAGCTCATGGAAAGAAAGTAGCTCAAGCTGATAAATCAACAAGAGTAAAATACACCAAGGTTGCTAAAACTTCCAAGGTGAAGATATCCACTGAAGAGAATTATTCAGCTAGCAGCTCATCCGCCACTCCTTCCACTAACACAGCAGGACCCATAGTAATACGGGTACCTATAAAAAATAAATCTTTTAGTTTTTTTGCAGAGTGCTAAAGGTATCTGGTATCTCGATAGTGGATGCTCAAGGCACATGACTGACAGAAAATCTCTGCTCTCTGAATACAAGGAAGAAGTTGGTCCCTCGGTGACCTTCGGTGGAAATGGCAAAGGATACACTGAAGGTTATGGAATTCCATCCAATGGAGCAACTTCATTCAGTCGATTCGCTTATGTTGAAGGACTAAAGCACAAATTATTGAGCGTTAGTCAGCTATATGACAAACATTTCAATGTTCTATTTATAAAGAATAGATGTGCTGTCACTGACTCTAATGACAAACTTTCCTTGACAGGCAAAAGAGTAGAAAATGTGCATGCCATTAACATGAATAGTTCTCACTCCGAGAACATGTGCTTCATCTCCAGAGCCTCCTCGGATATAAACTGGTTATGGCACAAAAGACTCTCTCATCTAAACTTTATGATGATCAATGAATTCTCTCAAAAAGAACTTGTCAGGGATCTCCCTAACCATACCTTTACAAAGAAATCCCTTTGTTCAGCGTGTCAAAAGGGAAAACTGACAAAAGCTTCTTTCAGATCTAAACAAGTTTCATCAGTGACCTCACCTCTTCAGCTTCTCCATATGGATCTAATTGGACCTGTCAATGTCCAATCTCTATCTGGAAAGAAGTACACTCTTGTGATAGTGGATGAATATTCCAGATATACATGGGTATTCTTTCTTCGATCCAAAAGTGAAACATCTGATGTAATTATCAGATTTATCAGAAGAATGGAAATCCTGAACAATCTCATTGTTCGCTCCATGAGAAGTGATCATGACACTAAATTCAAAAATAGTACCTTGATTAACTTCTTAAAGAAAAAGGAATCACTTACAACTTCTCATCAGTGAGAACTCCTCAGCAAAACGGTGTTGCTGAAAGAAGAAATCGAACGATCATTGAAGCAGCTCGCTCAATGCTTAGCGAATCGCATCTACCTACTTAATTCTGTGCTGAAGCAGTCAACACAGCGTGCTTTACTCAGAATCGATCTCTGATAGTGAAGCGATTCAAGAAGACTTCCTATGAATTATTTCATGGAAGAAGACCCTCTCTGAAATATCTACACCTCTTTGGATGTAGATGGTACATTATGAATGATAGAGATCATTTGGGTAAATTTGATCCAAAAGCTGATGATGGGATATTTCTTGGATAGTCTTCTGTATCTAAGTTTTTCAGAACCTTCAACAAAAGAAGACAACACGTTGAAGATTCCATGCACGTCAATTTTGATGAATCTCATCCAACTAATTCTACTCCTATCTCTCAAGAAGATGTAACACCCCGTCCCACATGGTTAAAGATGGAAAATGCCACAATTGGTTTGCAAACTTAAACCAACATTTATCATCATAGATTATCTCTAGTTCTTCCATCTCCGTACCTCTCATCCCCAAAACCTTACTAAATCATGTATCTGCCAAGGAAAAAGAAAATCTCAGCTGAGCTTAACGCCCAGTGAATGGATAATAATAATTAAACAATTAATATGAGATAACAAGTTCAACAGGAATTCGTAACGTTAAATGATAATTCAAAAGAACGTTAAGAAACAATTTGTCCGAAGGCATATCAAGGGTCCGAAGACCAAACCGGATCACGAGGATACGTTGTTCCCAAAGAATTAATATGAGATAACAAGTTCACCAGGAATCCATAACGTTAAATGATAATTTAAAAGAACGTTAAGCAACAATTGGTCCGAAGGCATATCATGGGTCCGAAGACCAAACCGGATGATCAGTCCATTCGGGTGTCAGTGAGGAAAGGGGTGTGAGCACAACACAAGCAATCTTCTCCGTGGATTTAACTACGGCCACAATTAACATCCGATAACGGTTCCTAGGATCGATCCATACGCCCTCTAATTGACTGGTACCAAGTCAAGTCAATATACCATTGAGGACGCCATGATAGTTTTAGCCACCATGGAAGCATCTCAATACCGGTGCTCCCAATATTGAGTCTATAGTATAAGTTCATAATAAATACGAATTAAAAGGTCAAGTGATCAAGTGATCAATGTTCCAAACACGTAAATCATGTTTAAAAAGGAAACAAGAGTTCAATTGTATTTAACCAACATAAAGGAAATTTGGAACCAACTATTCGTAGTTTATCACAGATTATCCGGATTAGGAAAACTTATGCAAATGGTTATCTCTGTGTCAAGTGAAGAAAGATATCCGTACCTGAATAAATATTAACGGAATACCACGAGTTGGAACGTCCTTAGAGTTGATAGCAATCACCCAAGGCCACCTTGTGTAAAACAATAACTCATTACTTAATAGACAATAACTAACACATATATACTTGGTAAAATAGTACTTAGACCATTGTTCCTACCCCATATTAGATCTAAATTAATACTATATAGTTTTAGATTTGGTTGGCATAGGGTCATCACAAGGTACAAACAACAACTGCACGTTAAGTCACTACTCATTTCAGGTTATGTCCTTCGAAACTTTTGATGTTTTACACATACTTAAAGGCATAATTAAGGTTTAACTTATAAATGAAAGTTGTAGAACCATCTCTAGGAGAACAATCGCACAAGATTCATCTTATTTGGAGAAATGACCAATTTACTATGAACTTATAATTTTGAGCTACTTAAATACAGAATCAGCTCTTGGTGTAAACTACAAAGATGTAGTAGACACTTCAAGCTTTCCAACCGTATATTACACGTCTAAATTGGACGAACGAGTGATTTTATATGAATTTTACAAACAGTCTGTAAATAGTGATCATCCCCAGCACACAACTTCGAATTTTACCAACGACTCTACTAAATTCCATTTCATTTGATTTGCAAATAACATCAATGTTTCAACTCATCTTAATTGACTTTCCAAGTATAAAAGCAATATAATTTAATCTCATATATGCAATCCACAATGTGAGCTCTAAAATTTCTAAAACCTCATTGTAAAAGCATACTCATAACAAAAGCTTAACAAACCTTGATTCAATGATGATTCCAATCTCATACAAGCCTAAACATAAATTTCAAGCCTAAACATAAATTTCAAACCCATAGATTGATCATTAACCTAACTAAGAACTATAACTTGGAAGGGATAAAAATTGTACACATACCTTGAGTTTTTGAAATTAAATCTCCAAACTTTCAACTAATTTGATAATTCTTCCATTAGATTGAAGCTTGATGATGAAGTTCTAGAAAAAGGGAAGAAACCGTGTGGTGAAGAAGAAGAAGATAAATTTAGGTTACAAATGATTTTCATGAAAACTTGGGAGTATTTATATTTTCCAACTTTGCACTTTCACCCCCCAAGTCTAGATTCTCATCTTTATGCCAAAAAGTGTATAAACTTAACATTTTAAGTTAAGTTTAGATACACTTTGTACATGTATGATCCATTGTATGATATTTCATTACAATGTAGTCCGAGGTACAAGTCGGGTAATACATTCAATTTCCCATATAAATCCACATGCATAGACTACTTCGTAACAAAATCTAGGGTGTTATAATTCTCCCCCTCTAAAAAGAAGATTTCGTCCCCGAAATCGAATTAAGATCTAGAAATTATGTACCTACCTACCTGGAAATTGTTGTGGATATTCTTTAAGTATCGAATCATCCACAATTGTATGTGACTTTTTTATCTATTAAAATAACTCGTTTGCTCCTACCGGAACAACCTTTCTAGTTAAAAACCAAATGCTTTCGGATTGTCACGCTTTTGCTGTGCGACTCTGATTAAACACACAGAACACCGGATGTTCTTAATAATCTCAAACTCGATCAATATTTATGAAATTAAAATCAACTCATTTTCCATCTTTAATTTACTCAACACCCGAAACTATCAAAGATTTAAAACAAACAATAACATTATCCGCTTAGATCATATCAAGATTTACGGTCTTCAAAATGCATCAAAGAACTTCTTGATGGACAAACATTATATTCTCAAAATCTCACAATCCTCACAAATGTAAAATTTCACACAAGCAACATAGCATTCTTAATAAACCAATGATGACTTCATTGATGATAAACAATTTATCAAAGCTTTATACCCTCTTAAAAACGATAGTAAACCAAATCAACATTAATAAAACATACCATTTCTACGAAAATAACCATTACTTGAAAAATCCACCAAGCAAATCAATCTATATTTTAAAAATAATAAACTCAAAACTTTCCACCGAACCAACCTATAACTTATAAAAATTCTCAATAATTCAAAAGTCACTTAATTCCCGAAAGGAAGCAACTTATGCACATAGAACACTAAACTGAATAATACAATATTAAATACCAAGATCACCCAAAACATTTAACAAATAAATGCTAGTTAAATCTAACGGTCTTTTTCACATCAAACGACATATTCTACACTTTCACTACACCTTTCTGAAATCATAACGTACAATTTTAATATAACACTCGCTTGCAATTCCAAACTTTAAATCAATCACCCAAATTAAACTACGAAATACCTCTAGAACTTACACCACTCCCAAAAATTTAATATACGAGCAAACTACAATTTTATACCTCTGATCAATTTTTTTTACATTCTCCATTACTTGATCAAACACCAAAACCAAAACACTTACAAGATCAGACCTAACCAAACACTCCACCAAAATCTACAATATATTTCTTTACATACAAGGAATTCTTCAACATTCCATTTCAAATTCTTACGCAAACACTAAACACTTTCACCAACCATTTCAAATTCTCATAATTAACCGATTGGAACAAAATAAGTCATCAAAAGTAAACATATAGTTACCTCTAAAAACTCGATACCTAAATAAATTTCACTTTCCAACTTTGACTTCTTATCTAGAACTATCCAATTAAAACCCATATCATAACACAACCTATTCAGAAAACCAATGCTAAGACTTTACATAACCGCAAATCTCGATAACGAATCAAAGACTTACACACTTACCTTGACATACAACACCATAATCTCAACCATACCACAATAGTCACTCCGCAAAATCCTCGTGACACTCTTTAGATATTCACTAGACGACATTACTTGACACCAAATGACACATCACTATTAATCTCAAATAAAGTCTTATCGAAACTTAATTTTCTCCAGTCTATGAAACACAATCTTTAATATCTCATTCATCCCAAAGGCATCACAACCATAATACATGGAGGAAGTCCATCAACATCAGTCTCTCCTCACATGCTCGAAAAAATCTCCAACTAATCACAACACTAGAATATAAAGCCATTTCATGGCTTAAATTCTTAAATTAAGGGAAGTACTAGGTAAACATCCAACTCCCTTAAACCACTTTTACAAACCAAGAAAATTATAAACTCTAAAACTATTATAACATTATAAATAGGATCATCATATATTACCCCTCAGCTTAAATCTAGATTATCAACAACCTAGTTCACTTAACCCATGGCCATAATACCATCTATAACGACCTGTTTTCCAAAATAACCTGAAAGACGGGAAACCAACTAAAGCTATGGTCCGAAAAGGATCTGATGATACAATCTTACTAGAATCATTTATAAAAACGACAACCAAAAGAATAATTCTAATCGCAATAATAAATAAAATATTTCCAACTGATCCATCAAGGATCCTTTAAAACAACCCCCAAAATAATTTTTTTAAAAACTCAACAACGGAAAGAAATAAAACCAACCGGAGATCATAATTATTACCAACCTATAATCACTCGAACTATTATCCGGAAACATAATTTACCCGACCATTTAATGGACCAATATTTAAAATAATCTTCACCACATGATTTACCGCTTACCCTATTGTCTCAGGCTAACAACCCCAACAAGATAAATACGTGGGGTTTAAATATACCATGAGTCTTAACGGTTAAAATATTCTCAAACCGAACACTTGAATTAACTGAATTAGTAAAGGTGTTAACCTAACTTCTATTATCCCAAAAATTCACCTTTTATAATTCTTAAACCACTCCTCTAAACCATGACTTAAATTCTACACTTAAACGAGAAATGAAGCATACGAGATTTCAAATAATTAGCATGTATACAGCCTAGGATAATCCTATCTTAGTTTTACCCATTTCTCATAGATCAAACTTAGTCGTATTACAGGATCATAACCTATAGCTCTGATACCATTTTTGTAACACCCCGTCCCGCCTGGTTAAAAAAGGAAAATGCCATAATAGGTTTGAAAACATAACACAAGATTTATCATCATAGATTATCTCTAGTTCTTCCATCTCCGTATCTCTCATCCCCAAATCCTTGCTAAATCATGTACCTGCCGAGGAAAAAGAATTAATATGAGATAACAAGTTCACCAGGAATCCATAACGTTAAATGATAATTTAAAAGAACGTTAAGCAACAATTGGTCCGAAGGCATATCATGGGTCCGAAGACCAAACCGGATGATCAGTCCATTCGGGTGTTAGTGAGGAAAGGGGTGTGAGCAGAACACAAGCAATCCTCTCCATGGATTTAACCACGGCCACAAATAATATCCGATAACGGTTCCTAGGATCGATCCATACGCCCTCTAATTGACCGGTACCAAGTCAAGTCAATATACCATTGAGGACGCCATGATAGTTTTAGCCACCATGGAAGCATCTCAATACCGGTGCTCCCAATATTGAGTCTATAGTACAAGTTCATAATAGATACGAATTAAATGGTCAAGTCATCAAGTGATCAATGTTCCAAACACGTAGATCATGTTTAAAAAGGAAACAAGAGTTCAATTGTATTTAACCAACATAAAGGAAATTTGGAACCAACTATTCGAAGTTTATCACAGATTATCCGGATTAGGAAAGCTTATGCAAATGGTTATCCCCGTGTCAAGTAAGGTACGATATTCGTACCTGAATAAAGATCAACGGAATACCACGAGTTGCAACGTCCTTAGAGTTGATAGCAATCATCTAAAGCCACCTTATGTAAAACAATAACTCATTACTAAATAGACAATAACTAACACATATATACCTGGTAGAATATTACTTAGACCATTGTTCCTACCCCATATTAGATCTAAATTAATCCTATATAGTTTTAGATTTGGTTGGCATAGGGTCATCAAAAGGTACAAACAACAACTGCACGTTAAGTCACTGCTCATTTCATCATCTGTCCTTCCAAACTTTTGATGTCTTACACATACTTAAAGGCATAATTAAGTTTTAACTTCTAAATGAAAGTTGTAGAACCATCTCTAGGAGAACAATCGCACAAGATTCATCTTATTTGGAGAAATGACAAATTTCCTATGAACTTATAATTTTAAGCTATTTAAAGACAGAATCAGCTCTTGGTGTAAACTACAAAGATGTAGTAGACACCTCAAGCTTTCCAACCGTATATTACACGTCTAAATTGGACACAACTTTGAATTTTACCAAACAGGCTGTAAAGAGTGATCATCCCCAGCACACAACTTTGAATTTTACCAACAACTCTACTAAATTCCATTTTATTTGATTTGCAAATAACATCAATGTTTCAAATCATCTTAATGGACTTTCTAAGGATAAAAGCAATATAATTTAACCTCATATATGCAATCCACAATGTGAGCCCTAAAATTTCTAAAACCTCATTGTAAAAGCATACTCATAACAAAAGCTTAACAAACCTTGATTCAATGATGATTTCAAACTCATACAAGCTTCTTTATTTCCAATCTTCTCCCAATTTCAAGCCTAAAACATAAATTTCAAACCCATAGATTGATCATTAACCTAACTAAGAACTATAACTTGGAAGGGATAAAAAATTTACACATACCTTGAGTTTTTGAACTTAAATTTCCTAACTTTCAACTAATTTGATAGTTCTTCCATTAGATTGAAGCTTGAAGATGAAGTTCTAGAAAAAGGGAAGAAACAGTATGGTGAAGAAGAAGAAGAAGAAGATAAATTTAGGTTACAAATGATTTTGCATGAAAACTTGGGAGTATTTATATTTTCCAACTTTGCACTTTCACCCCTCAAGTCTAGATTCTCATCTTTATGCCGAAAAGTGTATAAACTTAACATTTTAAGTTAAGTTTAGATACACTTTGTACATGTATGATCCATTGTATGATATTTCATTACAATGTAGTCCGAGGTACAAGTCGGGTAATACATTCAATTTCCAATATAAATCCACATGCTTAGACTAATTCGTAGCAAAATCTAGGGTGTTATAATTCTCCCCCTCTAAAAAGAAGATTTCGTCCCCGAAATCAAATTAAGATCTAGAAATTATGTACCTGCCTACTTGGAAATTGTTTTGGATATTCTTTAAGTATTGAATCATCCACTATTGTATGTGACCTTTTTAACTATTAAAATAACTCGTTTGCTCCTACCGGAACAACCTTTCTAGTTAAAAACCAAATGCTTTCGGATTGTCACGCTTTTGCTGTGCGACTCTGATTAAATTCACAAAACACCCGATGTTTTTAATAATCTCAAACTCGATCAATATTCATGAAATTAAAATCATCTCATTTTCCATCTTTAATTAAAATCATCTCAATTTCCATCTACCAAATAACAAGTATTTTGACCTTGTTCATCATAATACTTGTTTTGATTCTTCACATTTGGTATTCTTCATACCAAGAACTCTTTCTAGTTTATAGATTAAGTGTTAAACCATGATTTTGCTATTTGGTGTTCCTATTTTTGAAACAACAATGGCAACTTCAAGCAAGAACACTCAAGCTGATGATTCCGCCCAGATCACTCTTCAGCGAGCACCTGCATGCGCCTTCTCTCTGGAACAGGCAACGTTCAAATCCTGCAACTATCTGGCTCTGGTGAACATGCCTGCTGAGAAATCACAATACAATGATGGTGCTACGTTTATCAAGGCTTGCCCTTTGATGTACGCATTTGTCCACAATCCCATAGGAATCACTACTCATCTTCAAGCCCCATGGTTTACTGCTAGGGATGGAAACGGGACGGGTATTGGGCGGGTAATGCATCCCCCGTCCCCGACCCCGACCCCCGTTTAAACCCCCCGCCCCCGCCCCGACTAATCCCTGACGGGTTCGGGGGAAAGAAAACCCCGACGGGTACGGGGAACCCCATGGGTACCCGTATAGTAAAAATCGACGTATTTTAAAATTAAAATTATGATTAAACCATTAGTATATTAATTAATAATATTAAAAAACAAATGTATATGTCAATTTAATAATAAATGTATACGTATATACATATTTATTTATTTAAACACACACTATATACATATATTTTAAAAAGTAAAAAAATTAATCGGGTACATTAGGGGCGGGTAATGCCATCCCCGACCCCGCCCTTACCCCGCTTCGGATATGAAAATATATCCCCGTCCCCGCCCCGTTACCCGATAAACCGGGGAATCCCCGCCCCAACAGGTACAATTTCCATCTCTATTTGCTGCATACTGCACCACACTCACCACATAAAAGGGAAACAAACTCCCTGCAATCGGGTTTCAGATTCCTACTCATGGGTTCTTCGCTTTCACTGCTGGCTTTCTACGAAATGTTCTCCGCCTCCCTGCTAGAGGCAAGAATAAGAAATGAGCCCTTGATCCCACTAAGGAACAAATGGTTGAATTCTTGGATTCCATTGGTTATGTTTGGGAAGATACAACTGATAAGAATGTCGGCTCGAAGATGGAGAAAAAGAGACTTCCGGCCAGATGGCAATACATCCTCACCCAGGTGATTTAATGTCTGGGTTCTAAGATGGGTTCCCCAAGACCAAGCAGGCAAGCACTATCAAGACATGGGCTTTGCTCTCTGCACCAACTACCCCCTGAACTATGCTGACTACATCTTCAGCGACATGTACAATAAGGTGGGCGCTGTAAAGAGGGAGAAGTTCATTCCCTATCCTAGGTTATTCGCCACCATTATGGAGTTGGCTTTCAAGGATGAGTACCCAACAGTTGCCAAAAAAAACTTCTCTATGGTAGGCAAGAAGTCGGTTGATGTCACTGAACATCCTGGAGATGCTTCTTACACCTCCTACATGATGAAGTTTATCAGCGAGGCTGTTCCTATGCCCATCTCACTGACAAACCCATCATTGAGTATCCACGGCACCTCCTCCCCTCTAAAGCAAAACGAGCCGAGTGAAGGTCACAAAAAGACCATCGCCCAAAAGCCCCATGCCAAGAAGCAAAAGAAGGGAGTCTCTTAAAAGACTTCCCTCTCTACCAAAGGCGTATTACCAACGTCGTCTACAGCCCCCGCCACGACAATGGTCTCTACATCCGTTGCCGCTTCATCAGCTAGTTGTCCCTATCTCTTATAAAGTTGAAATGCACGCTGTCCAAACTTCAGTGTTGTTTCGACAATCTGAATCATTGAAGGCCATTAACAAAGGACCTCATAATATTTCTCACAAACATTCTAAGACACAGGCTAGTGATCCTCTCGACACTACCCTCGCCTGTGGTATCCCTGAGAGTAATCCTCATGATACTCTCAGGGCTAATAACATGTCTTTCTGTCACCCCTCATCTAACCCAGAGCTCTTTTTGGCTGCTCTGTCTATGTTGTCAATAGGTGTCACACCTCCTCTCTCAACCTCAGCGACTGCTACCACAACCAAGGTTGCTACTCCTTCCAGCAGCGTGTACATAAGGTTCCAATAAGTAAGCTAGAAGAAGAGGAAAGGTGAATAAACATCATAAGGGAGCTAGAAGCAAAAAGAATAAAGGTGCCCAAGTCCGCTGAACCAGAAGAACCCATACCAATCAGCGTGGTGGATGAATTCTACTTGTTGTCTAAGGAAGAGAGAGTCCAAGCCCTTGAAGCTTAGTGTATCAGGGATGAGAAGATGAATCAAACAAAGAATGATCTTGAACTGGCCAGAAGGATACTCAGGGAGGATTGAGATGAAGCGACTAGGAAGCTGAACGAGAAAAGTGAAAGAGTCGCTGAAGCTCTAGCACAAAGGAAGCTGTCTCAAGAAAATCTGAATGTGAATCCCATCCATGCTTAAGAAGGGATACTAAGTGCACTGACAAATGAAGATAAAAGCCACAGAGAAAATGAACTACGCTAGTGCACTTAACGATTCAATTATCGGGTGTCTGACTCTAAAATCATTCGTGCTACTATTGAAGGACGCACTTCTAAGAAAAGTGGTCTGCAGATACATGTACGAATGTACAGGCACTCGTCATGCAAAAAGGAAGAAGCCTGGTTCTTAAAGTTCTATGGATACTCTGAATGGTTGGAAATCAGAGATGCCATTCAGGGGTCCAAATCAAAATTCAAAGATGTGGTTGAAAGAGTGTTGGATAAGCTTTTGCAAAGGATGTCTCAGCATGTTCAAGTTCCTCCTCTCCCTGAGCCTTCAAGAAGAAAAAGATCAAGCGCTAGCGAAGGTCCCTCCAACAAAAATGAATATGAAACTACGTTCAACTATGACAGCATCCTTGGGCATCTAGATATCCCTGATATCTCTAATCTTAACGTCTCTCTTCCTCAAGGCTTACAGCTAGCAGAAGGCGATATCATCACACTCCCCTGAAGCTGGTATGGTGTTCTTAGACAATGATGGTTTCCTTTGATACGAAAGAAACTCAGAGATCACAAAGGCCTCTTCCAGATTTGTCAAGGTAATGTACTATCATTGCTGGGCAAATACTGGACCTATGCTGAGACAAAAAAACATTTATCTAAACGAGTTACGAAGAAGACAAGAGAGACTCTCTAACTAGTTGGCAGTCTTTAGTGTTTTGTACTTTACTTACAATTGTAATTTCATTTTCAAGTTCTTCTGATTATCTATAATGAAATTTCAATGAAGTACTCTACTCCATTTGTGTACTGAAAAGATCCCTGAAAACAGTAAATGGGACAATGAACATAAGAGTTCTACATTCTTTAAAATCCTCTCTACTCACTAATATTTCCTTCTGAAAATTAATCAGTGAATGTACTTAAAGCTTCTACTTGTAAACATTGTGTTTTCATATCCTTATAAACGAAACTCAATTGTAAAGGAAGACTAGCTGAAAAAGATCTCACAGATTAGTACCTAGAAAATTTCTCTTTAATTTTTTTTTGTCCTTAATAATCCCTTCAAGCAAATCTTCTATGTTTCTTAATCATAATCAAATAGGGGGAGATTGTTGATCTTAACTTCTCTCTGTGATTTGAATATGATTCCTCTGTATACTTAGTGAATATTTCATTTATAAGGTTATGTTCAAATGCAGCGATAGCACACGTTGATTGCACTCAGCGATCACTGAAACTCAGGAACCTTAATCTTATCTCTTAAGATTTGAAGAACAACATTCACACCACAAGAACATTCAACAAATTCAAAGACCAAGCGGAAGATCAAGACGATCAACTCGTGATCTGAAGCGGTTCAGTGAAAGCAAAGGATTGTCTAAATAAAAGTGTGATGTCTTGCAAGACCTCAACGATAGTCTGAAAGTTCATCCTTGAAGTTTCAAGTTCAGCGATCAAGTGAAGAAGCAAGATCAATGTTGATCTTATCCTCGATGCACAAAAGTCAAACCTTATACAACGTTACAGAAGGACGTACAGATTGTCTCTTATGTCACCATCATATCTGATATGGTACTGTTCACACGCGGCCAAAAGCATGGTTGTTTATGAAGAAAGGACAAGCTTCCAGTGAAAACTTGACACGTGGCATATACCTTTTGTCTTACATTAATTGCAAACGGGTATAAATAGATGAAGATCTCTTCTTCATCTTCATGCATGCTACTTTCTATCTTCTCAAACCTCTGCCTCATTTCTTTCTTACTTCCTTGTATATCAAACTGTGTGATTTCTTTAGTTACAATAGAATAACTTTACTTACTTGTTCTAATTTCGCTTGTAACTGTAAATTTGTTTATTCAATATAAACTAATTTAAAAACTGAAAATATGTGTATTTGTATTCAACCCCCCCCCCCCTCTACAAACTGTTTGTATGTCCTTAAACTCTTGTAGACTCATTTGGTACCAACAGGGTTGAATTAGAATTGTGTCAAAATAACGAAACGTTGTTATCTTGTAATTATGGCAAGTGTATATTGCCTATATTATTAGTTTCCTTATCTCATTAATCCTAGAAATATAAATAGGAGTCTTAGGGTTATCAAGGGTTATCATTCAAGCTAGAAGTCGAAATAAGGAGAGAAACATATTATTAAGCGAATACAGTGTAATGGATACATTCTACAAGTGAGATATACGACTTCGGTTATTCATATATTCATCGTGTTCTTCGTGTTTATACTGTTGCTTAACGTACTTGATAATATTTTGGGATCCACAATTGGTATCAGAGCCAATCAATCTAAGTTTTGGACTGATTCTAATCGATCTCGTGGAATGCTAGGTAAAAATTCTCGATTTTTTTTCTTCTCAATCCATACTTCAGTAGCCTTAATCGATTTATTTTAAAACCCAGATCTCTTGCTTTCTGTCGATTTTTGTTATCTGATATTAGCTTAGTCATTAAAATCGAACTAATATGTGTTGATTAAAACAAGAAACCTGTTCTTGGTTAGATCTCGAACCCATCATCTTGTTGCACCTAACAAACTGTCATATCACTCGAGAACTCCATTCAACAATTTATCGAATTCTATTTTTTTTTCAAAATTATTGTTACTTTCGTTTATTTTGAGTACTTTTGCTTTTCTTAATTAATAGAAAACTCAGAACCTGTGTTAATCCCATATTACAACAGATCTCATATAGAATGCCCAATGAATCCTCATTTTATTAGAACTGTAGAAAGCTTTTCAGAGAAACACACACTTACACCTTTAGATGACTCTCATATGTGGTGTACCATTTATGTTCAACTTCCTAACTGTCTAACAGACTCTCTATATATACTACAAAGGTAAAGCTACAGTTACATGTATTTAAATCACAGCCCAATTACATTAAGACATGTCATCAAAAACTCTATCCAGAAGTTCTTCAGAACTTCTGAACTGTCTTCAGAATTCTGAACTTTCACTTCAGAACCACTTCTGAATTTTCACTTCATAACCTATTCAGAAGTTCTTCAGAACTTCTGAATATATATTTTGCACTTCTGAAGATGACTTTATTTATCTTTCTAGCATTAGTTCAGAACTTCTGAACTATTCATCTTCAGATTCTGAAGTTCTTTTCCTTACAAAACATTTCAAACATAGGATCCAAATTCATAGGATTATTTGGATCCTAACAACCTGCAGCTTTTCTGTTTCAAAAATTCTCAAGTAAACATCATAAATCTTAGTAGTTTTTTCTTTCTTCCTAATTGAGAAAATTGGAAACCTGAGAACTTAGCCCTTCTTGTCCATAACAAGACTAAATAACTTGTGTTACTCTAGATCTTTTTAGTCAAGAATCATTCGTTTTTGCTTTATGAATTCGATATCTCTAAAATCTTCTCGACTCCCTTTAGGCCGACATCTTTTTCCTCAAATTTAGTCAAATAGCTTTTCTCGTACCTATGTAACCCGACATAAAATCTTAAAGTCAACATCTTTCTTATCGAGGTCCTTTTACTCGACATTAATTTCATCGAGCCTTTTTAAACTCGACATAAACTTTTGTCGAACCATCATAAGCCGACATAAATTATTCTCGAACCCTAGTCAATCGAGATAAACTTACCCACTTCCATAGAAATCTTAGAATTTTTTCAAAACTCGTTGGTCGAGATCAAAACCAATCAAGTACAATGACTACGCACGAAGCCATGGCTATTGATCAGACACAAAACCTCCCATTCTCTTCCAAGGGGAATATTCCCAGTGGAAAGACCGTTTTCTGGATTTTGTAGAGAGACATGATTACGTGGAAGAGATCATGCGTTCAATTACTGAAGGCCCACCACCTGTCCTCTAGCGATATCTTCCAGCTATGCCCAACAATGACCCTCCTGTTCCTGCCTAAAAAGAGGTCAAACCCAAATCTGCATACGATGAGAAAGAAAAGAAAATTACAAAAGGTGATCAACTTGCATGATCATACCTACTTCTCAGCATCCTACTTCCAAGGGGAATATTCCCAGTGGAAAGACCGTTTTCTGGATTTTGTAGAGAGACATGATTACGTGGAAGAGATCATGCGTTCAATTACTGAAGGCCCACCACCTGTCCTCTAGCGATATCTTCCAGCTATGCCCAACAATGACCCTCCTGTTCCTGCCTAAAAAGAGGTCAAACCCAAATCTGCATACGATGAGAAAGAAAAGAAAATTACAAAAGGTGATCAACTTGCATGATCATACCTACTTCTCAGCATCCTGAATGAAATCTACATGAGTATCGATAGCCATAAAATAACGGCCAAAGGGATGTGGGAACAAATCGAAAAAATTCATGCTTGGAACCAAGATCGGAACTCAAATGAAGATCACCAATTGTATCTCACAGTATGAGGAATTCAAGGCTAAAGAAGGAGAAAGTCTTACGAATACTTACACTCGTTTTGTTCACTTAATAAACGAGCTAAGCAAAAATGTGATTCGCAAGACAAAGATCGAGAACAACGTGAAGTTTGTGAGCAATCTTCAACCCGAATGGCGCCGGTTTGCCAATCAAATCAAACACAACAAATTTCTCGTGGAACTCGATCTGCATGAAGTATACGTAACCTTGAAACAAGACGAGGAGGGTGGTACTAGAAGCAATGGAGGCGAATAACAAAAACAAAAAGCCATCCGACCCAATTGGTTTAGTCTCAAAAGAAAGCTCGAACACATCCCGAAGCATCCCGCAAGAAAACATCCTAGACATGGAAGACAAAGACTTTGACTATGATCCCTAGATCGCCCAATTACAACAACAATTGCTTTCCAACAAAAGTTCTCCCGTCGTTCCAACCCCAATCAACAACGTTATGCTTCGGGCCAAAGAATCACGAACGAATAGCCATGTTCGAGCCAAAGCCAAGGAAAGATGAACAACGTCCACCGATCATGCCCGAAGACAAATTAAAAGGTGAAATGAGTCTGTGCTACAACTGTGGCAAATCCGGTGACTTTGCTCGTGAATGCAAAAAAGCCAATCGTCAAAGACCCTAATTATTTCACATACAAGTTGATGCTTGCAAAACAAAAGGAAGCTGGAAAGGTAATAATGGCTGAAGACGAACACTTTTTCAATCATGGCAATGATGATGAGGAAGATGATATGCAAGCCACCTTCAGCTTGATGGCTTACATTGATCCTTCTGATGATTCCAAATCTCATGCTTCCGACTACGCACCTTAGGTAAGCCATCCTGACTATGATGAATTTGTTGCTCAAATGCATGATTTGATGGTTCAATTGCAAGAATTAAAATCTAAATTTAAAACCGAGAAGCTGTTGGTTTCCAGATTAGAAGCACGTCTAGAAAATAATCATAACCAACTTTTACTTTTCACATCCGAACTTGCTAATTCTCAAAGTGAAACACAAAATTTACAAACGGAAAAGACCACTTTTCAAAATGAGAATTTGGTTCTAAAGCAAAAAGTTTCGGATCTCATGGAACAACTTAACAAATCTAAACTTGAGGCCGAAGATTTTTCATCAAAATATAAGTTTTCCACTATTCAAAGAGAAGATCTTTTGGAAAAACACAAGGCTTTGGAACTAAAACATTATAAAATTGGTCAGACGGAACAAACGATTCATCTTAACGCCCCGAAAGATTTAAGTTCAAAAGCTGGATTAGGTTTTAATAATCCCAAATGGTTAGATAAGGCCATTTATAATACTCCGATTTTGTATAAATTTGAATATCTAGACCTTGGTCCAGATTATAAAATTCAATTTATGAAGTATAATCATAAAGTCGAGAAAAGGGATGATTGGAATAGGAATAACAAAAAGTGTTACCAGATTCCATTTTGCTACCCTAAGCAAATAGAAATGGATCATTCAAACGAAACTCTTCCAAATAATTATTTTCCTTCCTACACCAATGAAGAGCTTCAAACTGATATTCCGATTTCTAAACCTTACATTCCCACCTTATCTTTAGAAAAGGAAATTGTTCAATTAGAAAAGGTGTTGGAATCTGAACGCTCTTCGTCGGAAAAGGAAAAGGAGGCTTTGATCATAAAAATCCAAAATCTTGAAAACGAAGCTTTGCATAAAGAAAATCCCGAAGTTAATACAACTTCCAATATTTCTTCATCTAAAGCATTCGTTAGCAAATATTCAGATGACTGTGAAGAGATGTTCAAATGTGACCCAACTTATTGTCCTCCCAAACATCAAACTTCCCTTTCTCCTGAATAAATTGACACGGAGTTTGATGACCTTGAAAACATGATCTATCTTGATGAAAACTCAAATCCTTCTTCAAAACTTAAATCTCAAGAATGTCTAAATGAGTCGATTGCCACATTTGACTTCCAGGTCATGAGGAATTTTTGGATAAAGGCAAGAAACCCATAGAAACAGTTTTGATTCCAGATGTTACGAATGAATGTTCATCTAGCAAATCAAAACCCACTCATTCTAACCAAAACAATCAAACTAATTTTCCAAAAAAGACCAAATCTCATCCCGGGAAAGGCACTAAGTATGGTCATTTTGATGTTTCAGCGTTACATCCTTTAAAGCCAAAGCAAGTTTAGGTCGAAAAAGAGAAAAACATTCCTCAAAGTACTCATCCCGCAATAAAGACAATTTTACTTTTTCAGATGTCAAACGAACTAATCGAAGTTTTATCTTTCCATATACTATCCATTCGTTCCGACATTTAATTAAATTTTCTCGAAATAAAATTTGTTGCTCAAATTGCGTTGTGAATGACTTTGTGCGCTTAAATTATTATAATAATGGTTGCTTTTCTGATATGCATAATTCTGACAACTATCATCAAATCAATTATTTTCCAAGTCATCCTGTTTTTAAATCGGTTCCCAAAAGGCCCATGACTACCGCACCTCAGTCCCAATTCAAATGGGTACTAAAGGTTGCAAAGTCAACTAACCTTGAAGGACCCATTTACAAATGAGTACCTAAATCTGCCTGATTTTTTACAGGCCAGTCATGTGTGGTACTTAGATTCTGTTTGCTCTAAACACATAACTGGACAAAAGGAGTTGCTTGCCAACTACACAGATAAACCAGGCAGATATGTACGATTTGGAAACAATCATTTTGCACCTATCAAAGAAATAAGAGATATTGTTCATGACAATCTCAGAATCTCCAAAGTTGCTTATGTCCAAGGCCTCAGTCACAATCTCCTAAGCATTGGCCAATTATGTGACAAAGATCTTGAAGTCAATTTCCGATCGAAAAGATGTTGCGTTTGAACTTATGAAGGAAACGAATTGTTAGCCGGTTCTCGCAAATCCAACCTTTATACCATTGACCTTTCAGAGGCTAATCCCCCAAACGATGTGTGTCTCATCTCAAAAGTCTCCAATGGCAAAAACTGGCTTTTGCATCGCTAACCCTCCCATCTCAACTTCAAGAATATCAGTCGACTTGCAAACGGAGGGTTGGTCACTGACTTACCAAAGATCAAATACGAGAAGACACATCTGTGTGACGCCTGTGAAATGGGAAAAATGAAGAAATCATCTCACAAACCAAAAGTGGATAATGTCACCACTCGCCCACTTCTGCTCATTCACATGGTTTTGTGCGGACCGATGCGGAAACAAAACATCCGTGGTAAGAAATATGTTATTGTTACGGTAGCTGATTATTCTCGGTACACATGGGTGAAATTTCTTCGAACAAAGGACGAAGCTCTCGAGACGATCATTGTTTTCTGAAGAATATTCAAGTCAAACTGGAGCTTACCGTTCAAACCATCCGCACAGATAATGGCACCGAGTTCAAGAGCCGCACGCTCGACACTTACCTCACCTCTGTTGGTATTTCTCATACATTTTCTATTGCTCGAACTCCACAACAGAACGGTGTGGTCGAACGACGTAACCGTACGTTGGTCGAAGCTGCTCGCCCATTCTAAGCTTCCACACTATCTATGGGCGGAAGCTTTCAACAAGCGTTGTAAGAAAACCCCATACGAATTAATCAACAAGCGCTATAACACAAAACCGTTCTATCATCAACCCGCGCTTTAACAAAACCCCATACGAATTAATCAACAACCGCATCCCGACCATTCATCACCTCCACACCTTCGGTTGCCGGTGTTTCATTCTCAATGAAAAAGAGGATCGCGGGAAACATCACACCAAAGCCGATGAAGGAGACTTTCTTGGCTACTCGCCAAACGCAGCTGCCTACCGAATCTATGTAAAGCATCTTGTGTCACGGAAAGCACCAATGTTCAATTCGATGATAAGGCAAAATTGGCACCTGAGCAAAACAGTTCCGGACGAGGAGAAACTTGCGTTTTAGCTTCCAAACACCGCAGTTCGGAACCTGTTCCTAACTCTTCTCATCCAAATCAAGCCTCCACCTCCAAGACGATGATCTGTTTTAGCACTTTTATTCTAATTACTTCGGACCATACATACCAATGCCCAAACATGTAAACCCATCAAACTTGGAAGTTGCCGAGACCGGTAATCTTTCCGGCAGGTTCCGAACCTATCTCATCCAAATCAAGCCTCCACCTCCAAAACAAATACCTCTGATTTGGATGATCTGTTTTAGCACTTTTATTCTAATTACTTCGGACCATACATACCAATGCCCAAACATGTAAACCCACCAAACTTGGAAGTTGCCGAGACCGGTAATCTTTCCGGACCGCCTGTATCGACGGACAAAGTCTCATCTGCTGCAACTCCAAGCACCTCAGTGCTACCTGATTTTGCTTCAAAACCTAATGTAGATGCACCCCTTGAAGTCACCACACCACCAAACTCGAAAACAGTTAACCCTAATCACGTTGTCACCGCCGATTTGAATCTGCTTCCAGCGGAACCACTTCCCATTCAAGTTTCACCGTTGAATCCTGAACCGACATTTTCTCCCCCACCTTCGACTTCCATTCCTAAGGATGTTTTCAGTTCAACTCGATCTTTCGAAGTGGCTCCAACTTTGGAAACATTTCAAGACTTACCACTTGGCACTTATGTGGATGACAATCCTGATCAACCCCCAAATCAACCAGTTCCCCATTCTCATAAGTGGACCAGATCTCAACCTCTTAATCAGATTATTGGAGATCCCTCAAAACCGGTCACAACGAGATCCCCCTTTGCAAATCAAACCAACCACAATGATTGTTTGTTCTCTTCCTTCCTAAGCAAAATCAAACCAACCACTGTTGAAGAAGCCATGTCTGATCCTGTTTGGATTATGGCTATGCAAGATGAACTCAATCAATTTGAAAGTCTTAAAGTTTGGCGCCTCGTTCCCCGACCCCGCAACAAGACCGACATTGGAACAAAGTGGATCTTCAAAAACAAGCGAGACGAAGATGGAATCCTCATACGCAACAAAGCACAGCTTGTTGTAAAAGAATATCGTCAGCAAGAAGGCATGGACTGTGACGAAACATTCGCATCAGTTGCTCGAATTGAAGCCATTCGCATGTTCTTGGCATATGTGGCTCACAAGAACTTCGTTGTTTTCCAAATGGATGTCAAGACCGATTTCCTAAATGGCGTTCTCTGAGAACAAATCTATGCTTTCAACCCGACGGATTTTTAGACTCGACAAAACCAAATCATGTTTACATTTTCGACAAAGCCTTCTACGGACTCAAACAAGCCCCGTGTGCATGATATGAAAGCCCTTCTGAGTACTTAGTCAAACACGGGTATTCCAAAGGTAAGATAGATCCTACTCTTTTTATCAAAAAGGAAAACGGTGATATCATGTTTATCCAAATCTATGTAGATGACATTATTTTCAGATCGACTAACCCGCAACAATGCAAGAACTTCTTCGAACTCATTATAGCCAAATTTAATATGAGCATGATGGGAGTGATGAATATTTTCCTCAATTTTCAAGTAAAAAACATTCGATAGAAATATTCATCAACCAATCGAAATACATTTCAGATATGTTAAAGAAATTTAATATGACGAACTGTACCTCGATTGGAACTCCCATGTCTCCGGGTTCTAAGCTACATGTTGATCCTAGGGGCAAAGCAGTGGATGCAAAGAACTACCGGGCCACGATAGGCTCTTTAAAGTATTTAACGGCTAGTCGTCCGGATATAATGTTTTCTACATGTGTATGAGCTAGGTATTAAGCTTCTCCTAAGGAATCCCGTCTTAGTGCCATTAAGCGTATTTTTAGATATTTAAAATGTACTATGGCTCGACAAGCTCCAAATCGACATGCTTATCTGATGTTAGAAAAGTTCCACGTGTCATTACCCCATGTCCCTACTATTTAAATCACTGGCCCACTTGCTATATTCAACCTTCAAACTCGGTTTTCCCTATTTTCTCTCTAAAACCTCACCCGAGCACCCAACAATCACAATTTTTTGTCAAATCTTTGAAGTTCGCAAAGAAAATCACATCACCAGGTTGGTATTCCATACGATAACACTTTCTTGTGATTTGTAGTTTTAACCATTGCATGCCTGTCAATTTCTTGATGAACTGTTCGGTTTCCAAAACCCTTGGGGTTTTCTATTTTCATGTTTTTGGTGTATCTGGTACAAATCGGACCTTAGAAGTGTGTTAGGCGATGCCCATCAACCATAGATCTAGGCTTGAAATCCTTTTTTTGGAAATCTGGCCTGTTGCATGTTCATCCTTGTCGGCCCATAACAATACTTGTCGATTCCTTATGACCCGACATCCTTTCTTGTCGAGTCCTAAAGGATCGACATCTTAGCTTTGAATGAATTAAGGTGTCTATGTCGAGTCCCTGTTACTCGACATAATCCTTGATTGAGCCTCAAGTTTTCAAAGTACTTTTGTCGGCCTTATTAGACTCGACATACATACTTGTCGACCCCAAAAGGCTCGATATACTCCCTTGCATGTCTTAGAAAATTCTAAGTGTTTATGTCGACCCCTTTTACAATCGACATATCCATATGTCTGCTCCTAAAGGCTCGGCATCCTCACTTATCCTTTTCTTCGACAAACCAAGTGACTTTATCGATTCACAGTGGCTCGCCACCTATTTATGTTGACCCTAATAGACTCGACATTCATACTTATGCTTTTCTTTGGGTACTGATTTGTCTTCCATGGTATGACTAACAATGCTTTTTCAGTATCAATAGCGGCCATAAATGATCCAAATGTGTCGGATGACGAAAACCCCATGCCTTCTGAGAGGTCTACTGCTCCAAGTATCAATGCTGCAAAGCGCAATGACTTGCTATTACCCTTCGATGAGAAAAGGAAATTTCTACCAAACAACCATCGGCTCGATTTCAATATGAAGCTCGAACATCCTGTCATCATGGAAATTTTCAAACGCCACCCTCTTCAGTTTGCCTTCTCCTTGGAACAGCGAGTTCCAGCTTTTTATCTGCATCAGTTCTGGTATTCCTTGACATATCATCCGGATGACGGCGAGCACCACTTCACTGCCCAAATAGATGACTATGTGACCCGTCTCACACCATCCAGAATTTGCCGTATCCTACGACTGCCTGCCGCGGACGCCTTTCCTGGACGTCAATCCTATGAAGACCCCGTAAATGAGGAAGAACTATGTAGCGACACCCACACTTTACGGTTTAACACTGACCTCATTCACGTTGGTCAATTCAAGCGTATGCACCTGCCACACCTTTGGTTCACACTCTTCTCACTCATCAATCGTTGTCTGGCGCGAAAACACACTGGAATGGACAAATCGAGCATCTTAGTCCTTCGTATATTCCACGAGATTATCTACAGTCGAAACTACGACTATGATACCCTTATCTGGTCGGACATGGTAGACTTTGTTGCGGATAAAGGGAATGCCATAGACCGTCAATTCCTAGCTTACCAACGGTTCTTCCAGCTATTCATTCACCATATGATGCGCTCCCTACGCGAAATTCCGAGACGAGCTGGCACACCAGTTGGACCCACCTACACACAAAAATACCTGAAGTTGAATGATTCTGAGTTCCCGCACACCATGCCAATTCCTGATGCCCTACTAGCCCACGTTGATCAGAACGCACCTAGTGTGATATATAGCCTACACAGAGAGTATCGGCTTAATGGCCCCTCCATAACCAGCTGGGCCTGCCCAAAAGCCAATCCATGAGGTACATAATGAGATGGGTGAGGCTCCTAGATTAGATGGGCAGGTTCAGAATCAAGGGGATCCTGAACAGGGCGTTGAGAGAAGAGATAAAGTGAGGAGAACTGTCGAGGGTGGTGCATCTGATCAACTCTTCCCTACTACTGTTGCACCCACCATTCCCATTCCACCTCCAACCAATGCTTCAGCCGCAACTACTGCCCGCATCCCATGCTTGAAACTTCTAGTCCGTGGCCGCCGAATCTTTCATCAACCTTCACCATCGGACACCGAGACTGATGATACTCTTGAACTCCATGATAGTTCCGAGGATCAAACACCAAGACGTCGCCAACTGCGGATGATGCGCTAAACCGGATCAGCCAACAACCGTCAATCCAAGATTCATCATCTGAGGCAACACTGATTCCTTTCCTGAACCATTTCATCATATTTCTGAACCACTATCTGAACCACTATCGAACCACTTTCTGAACCGAATTATGGAGAAATTATGGAGAAATTAAGGAGAACGGAGGGAGATTTAGTCGAAAATGTGAATGTAAGCTTGAGTGAAGGCGAGGCAAATATGAATGAGATTGAGATGCCTACAACCACTAGCCGGGTAATGGCGTTCCTTCTCGGTACTCATCCATTGGGTGCCAATATTGGACAAGACGTTGTGGACCCAGCAACACAAGTGCACACCCAAACCGACCACTCTGGAGTCTCACAACAGACTATGGTTTCATCAATACTTGCAGGTCTAGCTCCTCATCTACCTCCCCTCCTCTTGGGAGGCACAACTATTGAAACAAGAAGTATTTACTTCGACTTCAATTCTAAGCATATTGAGTCTAGAGCCCCCTAAGACACAAGAGTCACTACACACCATTGATCTCCGTGACACGGTCGGAACTTCCATAATGATGCCATTTATTGACATTCCACGAGGATTGGAAGGAGATCCTACCAGTGCTATTATCATTCCAACACTGAAAGTAGGTCCCATAGTTGATTTGACTATGGTGACAACAGGTGCTCTAAGTCATTTTTTGGGGTCTCAAAGGAGCGTGGAAACACATAAGAACTCTTGAATGGAAATGGAAAATAGATGAAAAATGGGGTTGCTCCGTCAGCAAAACTAGGATAAAGTTGAGCCAAAAGATCCCGATTCAAGATAAATTCATAAGGAACTGGTATTTCTTTAGGATCTACTCCAGCATTTAGAAATTGGTTAATCGGTAAGGATACATGTACTTGATGCCTCGCCCAAGTACCCTGGTTTTCCCCTTACAGGTTCCACTCCCATTACCTACACTATCCCTCCCGAACTGCAGAATTATGTGAACAATGCCTTCGAACGAGCAAGTTGATCTATTGGCAAGTCTACTGAAAGGTAAATCTGCTGCTGAGGTAATCACTGAATCTATGCCCGCAAAGAGGTCCGAGTTCACAAGCAAATCACCGCCTCATTCACCACCTCATAGTTCGTCCTCTTTTGATGATTCTCGCCAATCGCCTTCCCCACCACGACAATCTCAATTCAACAATGATGATTTGATGTCAATGCTATTGGCAAATTTGCTAGCTCAAGCAGAAGCCATTGGTATGCCTGGAGATGATCTTGCTGGTCTTCTACGCCGTAATCTTGAGATTCCAGTAGTTACTCGCCACGAGTTCGATTGCTTGAAAACCAATATTCACAACAAGATCTTCATATTGGAAACCTAGATGAAGAACTCAGAATCTAATATTCTTGGTGCCATCACTGCTCTTGGCACCGAAATTAGTCAGAGCTGCCGACTGAAACAATCTGTTCGACGACCTCGAGATGACCAGGACGATCCAGATGGTCCTAATCGCCCTGAGGGGGACACATGTAGTCGGATAACATAAGCTCAATCTCAAGTCAGACAAACCACCTCTACAGATCCTGGAACATCTTCATTCGCTCCACCATCTAGACAACAACAACAAGTCAATCCACCTCCCACGCACAAAACATGCAAATCAACCAATGGTTGAATAGGCCCATACAGATTTTGACTTTGGGAGTATGTCACGATCAGTGGAACCGAAATCGATCAATGATGAATCGGTTAATGTGCAGAATCTGCGAAATCAAGTAAAACACTGGTTCAGAGATCCATACGCTACGGTAATAAAAGAAGAAGAGTATCTGAATTTGCAACATGCAAATCTGATCTATCATATGGGATTCACTAGTGGAACGGACTTACTACCTCATCAAATCCGTTCGGAAAGGATGCTTAAGAATAACAACTCAAAATAGGTAAATCAACAGATCAGAGTTCCTTATCTTGAAGAAACAATGCAAAAGATATTTGTTGAGAAGAAGAATCCGAAAGATCTATCTCAGATCTATCTTGTCACTGAAATGGATTCCCATCAAGTGACGGAGTATGTATGGATGTTGAAGATCGATGCAAAGCCACCGGTAGAAGTGATCTCAAGGCACACGATAGTCCGCATCAAGGAAATAAGTTTTGATAAACTGTAACAAGTGATCTTTCCTACTTTCAGAGTCTTGCGAGAGAATGGAAAGGAATACTGCTTCACGAAAGTAGATTTTGCAAATATTGATGTGCTTGACATGGAAACCTTGTAAATAGAGCTGCGAGACAAGCCTAAGAGATCTTTTGAGGAGCAAAGAGCACTAAGAGCTATAGTGAGACATGTCCAAAAGGAGTTACTGTTCAGTTACCTTCATGATCTCCAAAGAGGAATTGACAGCCAACAACAAAAGATTTATCTTGCAAAACCTAATCAAGAAGTTCCCGATTTACAGAATTTGAAGGTTCTAATCTTTCTTACCATGCCAACTCTTGGTATTGTTTACATGAAGGAGAATGGAGATAAATGATTCTTAAGGTTCAATGAGGCAGCTGCTTTATCTGATGGTACGCTATGGGGTACCAGAAATAGATTATCAGCGGAGATAAGTTCGGATAGAAATAAGTCAATACAATTAATGAATGATCAATGGCAGAAGATTTTGGATGCACTAGATATCATTGACAAATGTGGGATCTACCGACAGACCCTAAGAAGATTTGAAGACTTATTTTGCCCCAAAGGGGGAGATTGTTAGGGTTGAATTAGAATTGTGTCAAAATAAGGAAACGTTGTTATCTTGTAATTATGGAATGTTTATAATGCCTATCTTATTAGTTTCCTTATCTCATTAATCCTAGCAATATACATAGGAGTGTTAGGGTTATTATTCAGGCTAGAAGTCGAAATAGAGAGAGAAACATATTATTAGAAGAATACATTGTAATCGGTACATTCAACAAGTGAGATATACAACTTCGGTTATTCGTATATTCATCGTGTTTATACTGTTACATTACGTACTTGATGATATTCTGGGATCCACATTATGTCATTTCAACATCTAACAGATCTTCTCTTCAATGAAGAGGTATTAAAGGAGAAGTTTGATTTGATGACTATTTTTTACAGAGAGCCTGTCATTATTATAAGAGTTGTTATTCCAATGATTGAAGCACCATTACTTGACAAAAAGTTTGAGAGAAAAATCTCATTCAATGAAGAAATTGATGAAAAGACTGTGTTCCCTAAAGACACTTACTAGTAAATGTTCAGAAGAAATCTGGACAGTTGTTATATGGAGCATTTGTTTGATGGAAGGTAGTCAAGAGGATATGCAACTGCCTTCAGAGAATTTTTTTAGAAGTACAGATTGAGAGTATGCATGATGATACAGTGATCAACAATGTGAACCATTTTAAAAGAAAGACTATGGGAAGCATGAATTTTATAGTGTTTGGTGAGGAGAGAGAAGATGGAACCAGTATAGCAACAATGTGACTTAGTTTCTGCTGGAATTCAGTGGTAAAATGGATGATGTTGTATTTGAAGTCGAACTTAGACGACTTCTGGGTATATATCTGAGAAATTTGGCATTACATGACTTTCAAATTTCTATTTAAAGGAGACTTAGGCATGTAAATATGTTAGAGCCTATCAGAATTACATACATTACTGCTGAATATAAAGAAGAGTTCTTCACTTTACCTGAGTTGGGATTTTATTACTACAAGTCACACAGTATTTGCTTGTACATATTCTTAATTTCTGATATTCCAAAGTACTCTACTTCAACTCTAATATGGTTTGCTGAAAAGATTGAAGGTCATAGATTTTCTACAAATACAAGGGTGAAAGAAGAGATCATATTTCAGATTGATGAGAGGATCATGCTTAGAGACTTGATTAGAATTAGTTTTTCACTTGGGTTAAGTGAAAGAAATTCTTAGATGGGAGCTGATAAACTTCTGAGTTATCCATATGAATTTTGTGTTCATGCTAGAAAAATAAAGGCTATAGATCAAGAGATGTCTAAAGCTCTTTAGAAGGATATTTCTGAAGAAAAATATACTGAGAATAAGGAGACTGAAAGTATGAAAGGAAAAGAAGTTGTGCGTTCTGAAAAAGGTGAAAATGTGGTAATGACTGAAGCTGGAGAGGAAGTGTTAGTTGATGAACATGTTGACCAATTGTTTCTTGAACTAAGCCATCCAGAAATGTTTATGTCTGAAGAAGAGTATCAGGTTGTTCATTTTGTTGATACCTATATTGGAAAAGATAATAAATTCAAGAAGACATACCTGGATTTTGTCAGAAGTGTTAGTAAATCAAAAGTGGTTGTTTATTATAAGCTTAACATAAGGAAAATCATTGATGTTAGCCGAAGAAAGTGGAGAGGTTACGAGTACTCAATATTTCAAGTTCAAAGGGTGAATGGAGAAATATGCATTTTTCAGTAGAAGATTTTAAGAGTGGATATCTAAGAGATCTGTTAATTATTTACAAGAGGCTTTACAATTTTGCAGATAAAGTTATAAAATTCAGAAAGGGATTTTCTTGTTAAAGATGCAACGTATAAAGAGGCAGTTTGAGATGCTTTGACAGATTTTCAAATAGCTTATGTTTTGGGAAGAGATAACGTGTACAAGACTGCTCCTAATACAAAGCTTGATGGGTTAGATTAATTACACACCAAAACAATTGTAGTTAATCCTCCTAGTTATGTGTATATATCTTTTAATAAAAAAATACATTATCAGATATGATGAATTTTCTAAATGCTCTTCTGGAACTATAAAAGCAATAAAAGACATATTGCAAAAGAGAACAAGAAGGAGACCTGCAAAAGTATTTACGGAAGAATGCCCAGGTTATGAAGAAGTTGCCAAATAGATGTTTACTCTTGCAGAGAAAACACTGGCTTACAAGGAAATAATCATTGGAGAATTTGTGCTCATAATTTTTGAATGGAAATATGAGTTATCCTTTTGAAGCAAAGGGGTAGTGTTAGATTATGAAGAGTTGCTTAAAAAGAGATAGAAGTTCTGAAGATGAAGTGTTCAAAAGTTTTGAATTGGTGCTGAAAAGACAAGTATAGACAACTTCAGAAAAAGTATCAGAAGTCTGAGTATGAGACTTCATAAGAAAGAAGAATGAAGAATGAAGATGATCCTAAAGCATGAAGTTCTGAAGAGGCAACTTCAGAAATTCTAAAGAGAAGACTTCAGAGTTCTGAAGGAACTCTGAAGGAAAGTTCTGAGGAAAACTATGAACACTGTCAGACACGTGTATAGAGGCTATTGGTTTGTGATGTACGTATATGTTAGATTAGCATCTCTATACCTGTATATATAGATAGACAGTTACTCAGTTCACAGTTGAACTTTGTACATGTCTTTCCATACATTTAAATCTTGTAAGTCAATTCTTAAATATAATACAATAGTGGACTTCCTTGCCCAAATTCTTGTGTTCTTAATTGTTTGTTTCACATTCTTTGATACGGGAAATATCAAAAGGTCCCTCAGTGACCTTTTGTGGAAATGACAAAGGATACACCAAAGGGTATGTTGTTCTGACCAACGGAGCAACCTCTTTCAATCATTTTGCTTATGTTGAAGGGCTAAAGCACAACTTGTTGAGCATTATTCAACCCTGTGATAAAGACTTTAAAGTCTTATTCACAAAGACAAAATGTGTTGTCATTGACAAAAATGACAAACATGCTCTTAAAGGCAAGTGTTAGATCTAATTAGCCCCAATTAGATAGAAAGTTTTATAAAGTTAGCATAATTATTTGTAGTCCATTTAATTGTAAATGTAATTGGACTTAGGCTTGGGCTTTGGCATTCTTTGTACCAAAATATTCTTGGTTTATACAATTGTGTAATAAACCATGTTCTTTCTCTTTGGTTTTCCAATCATGGCAAACACCAATATGAACGTCAGCTCTGTAACTAAAGAGACCACCCAATTTCTAACTGACTTCCAAGCTAAAAAAATCACCAAATTCAGTCTGGAACAAGCCATGGTGAAGCCTTGCAACCATGTTGCACTATTGAAATCCCTAACAGTTTTGGTACTCCACTCACTCCACCACCAAACATGAAAGAACGCGCTCTTAGAGACGGAGTTCTCTTTCAACAAAAGCATTCTCTACGATACGTATTCTATCACAAACCTGTTGGTATCATTGAGAACCTCCAACAGTTTTGATACTTCACTCACTCCACCACCAATGTCACTGACAAAGGTGTTTCTCTTCTTGTTGTCGGCTACTCTATAAGCCTTGGCTCTTTATCTGTCACCACTGGAGCCATCAGAACGGCTCTCAGATTCCCACAAAGGAGGAAATCGTGGATATGACTTGCTTCGTAAAGATGACAACCCTCAGCAACTCAACAAGGAACTCACCAAGTCGAATGCCTACTGTATGGCACTATCTCTTCACCCACATCATTTAGTGCCTCAGCACTACTATGTGAAGATCATCTTCGAAGACCTACAGAAGAGGGTCAACATGAATAAAAGGGAGAAAACAATTCCTTATCCTCGCTTCATGTCCATGATTCTAGAGTACATCATCAGAGACTACCCAAAGAGGGGCAATCAGCGCTTCTCTCAGATAGGGAAGAAGGCCCTTGTTGGAACCCAGATCCCTAATTAACTCAATTAATCGATAGATCTAAGAGAAATATAAGAGCAGAAGCAATATAAATCTATGATTAAAGCTAGAACAATTAATAGAACAGTAAGAACAGTAATTGAAGATCAAGTGAGAATTTGTATTTAATAACCTGAAGAGCGATTACAAATACGTTGAATGATAAACCCTAATTCTCACTAAAGGATGATCGACTCCTTTTACAGTGATAACTAACTCTATATATATATATATATTACGAAAGAGAGAGAAAGTCAAAAAACTAGCTTATCACTGAGTGACACGTCAGTCGTACAGAAAGTGTGACTGGCCACGTCACCAAGAGCGCATGAGTAAAGCAGTTGATATCCAGAGGTCTTCAGAGGTCTCTGGGCGCTTATGAAGTGAGAGAGATCAGAGGATGAGTCTCTGAGTTTGTTCTCTGAAGCTTGAGACTTATCCACTTTTGGTTCATACTTTCATAACAAGTTCTAACAATCTCCCCCTAAGTATGAATCCAGAACTAGGAATTTACAAAACAAAGACAGAAGTTCATTTCTTTGATGCTTAAACAAATACATCAAAAAGAAAGTTACATTGTAAAATTTAAAATGGAGCACAGGATGAAATGTAACAATCTTGTGAAATAGATCTATGATTTCTCTAATCTTTAAGGTTGTGTTGAGTTGCTTATTCATCCTTTCAGCTATGATTCTGTCACTGGCCCCTTTACTTTTGTCATCATTTTGAAGTGAGGCATAACTTTTGACTATATTCACAACTCTAGTGGAATACTTGTGAGCCTCTTTGATTTTGAAGAAGCTCTTTCTTTTCGATCTTTTGAAGATGATAGCATCTTCTGGTTCTGTCAAAATTAGGCCCACTGGTAGATTCTCAATTCCTTCCAACTCCTCATTTGGTGTTGTGATGCTCAACATAGTTTCTTTGTGATCGACCCCTGTTTGAAAGTCTACCTGCTTCCTCTACTTCAGAAAGGCTTCCATACATTTTATTATTCGGAAGAAGGCAAGTTTATCTTGACCATCTATTCTCTGATTCATTTTGTTCTTCATGAATATTCCTAAGGGTATTAAATATGAGGGATTAATTGATAGGAGGTCATTGTCACATAAGTACTTCTTTTGTTTATCTTCCCTAGCCACTTCATATATTGTATATAGCAGCTCTGTATCTTCAAACTTCATATGCTTGAACCCATATATGCGTTGGATTAGGGATCTTGAGTAATCTTTTTTTCTCATCAGCCTATGACTCATAAATTTGGTCTTGATCTCCTCACTTACATTGTAGTCGTTGGCAAAATTTGGAAGCATAAGATATATTTTATGTTCAGTTGCTGCATATATATGTTTGTAATCTACTTCTAAGGAGGTGGGGATTTTGAACTAATTGACTTTCCTTAGTTCCTCTTTTAAATGTGCCCTTTTTCTTTCAGAAGGCTCTTTCTTTGCCCTTTATTCTTCAACTCTAAATTTCGTTGCTTCAGAGACAGGTGGTTTAGAGACGGGAATTTGTGAGCTTGAGCTCTGACCTTTGAGATTTAAGGTTGAAGAGTCAGAAGGTGTAGGATCAGTTTGGGTTTTAGGTTTTGGGGTTTGGCTTGTTTGGCTTGGATGCTTCTGGGTTTGACCTTCTGGCTTTCTTTTGTTTCCCAAAAGACCGAGTATGAAGTTAACCATATCTGGATCTTTGGGAAGTGGGCCAAAATTGACAGCCAGAGGTGTTGGTGTAAGAGGTGTTTGTTTGGATGATGGTGGTGGTATAGAAGGTGTGGAGGCAGAGGTTTTGTCTTTACTCTGAATTTAAGTAGTTTTAGCACTATCGGTTTTATCCTTCTTTGCCATGCTCTCCCCCTTCTAACAATCAGGGTCCTGATCCTTAGATCTTTTTCTCTTCAATTCTGCATTTTTTCAATCCCTGGCATCTTTGGCCTTTTTCTTCGCTTTAAAAGCTTCAGAGATAGAGCTAACTAATGGAGTTAGCTAAGAGGCAGAAGCATCTAAGGTAGATCCTTATTGTGCTAACTCATTAGAGCTAGAGTTTTTGATCTTGAAGACAAACTTGACATTGATGGCGTTGAATTTATCCATCATTGCCTTCTGTAAAGAGGCCAAGTTTGATTTTCGAATTAGGGTAGAACCTTTTGATGTAGAGGCTTCAGAGGGTACAACAACATTACTGAGTTTGTTGATGTCATAGACAAGGTTGCCATATTCTTCAACAGAAATAGTGATTTCTGGAGGATGGATATCATTAGGAAGGTGAAAGATTGCATCATTATTAGCTTTGATCCCATCATCCAGCTTTGTATGGTTTGTTTTAAATCATTAGGAAGTGTTCAGCAGCCAACTTCGTTTGACTTTCTACTGATGTAGAAATCAGAGACTTCAGTGTTTCTAGATCGCTGGAAAGATTGCTCTGAGTAGTTTGGATCTGACTAAGTGTTGCGTTCTAAGCATTGATCTCTGACATGATACGTGCCCTTGATTGTTGTATGGTTTGTTTTAAATCCACCATAGATTCCTTCATTTGTTCAACGAATGTATTGAACACTACATTCGTGACAAAATCAGGTTGTGTAACTAGTGCATCTCCAACACATGGAGCCCCTTGTCTCTCGTGTTCAGAGAGGCCCTCGTTCATGCCTGTTTGGACGTTGAGCGTGGAGGGACTTCCATCCTATTTCCGAGGGCTATTATGAATAGGCGCCTCTTCAGATGTTCTAACGTTATTGACTTCCTCTACAACATCAGAGGGTGGAGAGTCAATTAACGTGTGCTTACCTTGAAAAAGTTCGAGGACTCCAGTAAGTGGTGCAACCTTTGGCCTGATCCCCTCTGATAGGCATCTACACTAGTAAAAAGCATGGACGTACCTTCTGTATTTCCTAAGAATGTGTTGGTCACGGAGACATCTACAAGTGTTGGAGGTGGCGAGTTCTGGGGCGATGTAACTCTTATATTTACATCATCAACCTTTTGAGAGGATGATGGAGATGATGTGGTTTCCCGAACAGTGCTTGAGTCAGAGGCAAAAATACCCTCTTCTTGGTTAGATTCAGGGTGGTTTGGACTGAGTTGTCATGTTTCAATGAGTGTAGATGTGTTGGCATTTACCTCAGCAAATGTGGTTGCTCTGGTTGGCTTGGCGAGGAACTCACAAATTTATCTCTATGGACATCTTCTTGGCTTTTTCTGAACAATCACTCGGCACGGTTAGAAGCGCTCGGTTGTTTACTCGTATTATTCTCAGTCTCAAGCTCATTCGACCCCTTATCATCTACTCTAGGCTCTAAGTGCTCTGGGGTAGGTACCCTCTGTTCTGAGTGTACCATAGAGCTTCTATAAGAAGTAAATTAAGGAGCGGTTTGAGGAATAAGATCGAGCATGTACCTGGATAGTTCGCGTTTGACAGTGTAGCCGGCGATGTCGATGGTTGGTTTATGGGAGTTCATGGTTGAAATTTTGCACAGTGGTTGAATAATCGGGGCATTAAGTACAACGATGGCTCGATGTGAGAATAGGGCAAGAAACCTAGGAAACATGAGTGCTGGGAGAGCCTTACCATTTGTTTGATTCAGAACTTTTAGGTGAACTACTACACTTATTTCTTGGAATATAAGACTTGCAAAATCCAGGGGTCGATTGAAGTACATACATACATGATGGTGAGAATGTTTCTGCTCGCCTGATCCAGAGACCTTATTTTGCAAGTGAGACTTTTATTGACTATTGAAACCAATACATTCCACATTGGATGTAATTTTTTCCTCTTCAATTCAGAAAGCTTGGTTATATGTTCGTTGTAGCCCAGAAAATTGATAAATGCTTCAAGATCAGGATTAGGTACCATCTGGCCTTCGACTTTAATGATAGGTTGGGGCAAATGAAAATATCTGGCAATCTTCTTCTTGGTTATGGGTATTTCGACAGCATTTTCAGGGTTTTCAGAATGACTAAAACTTCCAGATAAAGTTTCATCATTCTTGATACACAAAGTGTGCCACACTTCTTGAACATATACCTCCGGTACATTTGGATTTGTAAAAGTTTGGGCTTGGGTCAACTGATGGTGTTGCAAAAACTCTATCATCACATGATACTCTAAAAGATACATGTTGGAATCCAAAAGAACATGAACGTTGTTGGGTTTGAGGGGCAAATCAAATGACTGGAGCAATGTCTGCGGTTGAATCGATGAGCCTGTCTTCTTTGCCATGAACATTCATGTTTGCAGTTGGGTTTGCCATTTGTGAGATTAGGAAAATTTGGAAATTGGAATTTGCAAGTTTGCAATTGAGCACAGTAAAAGCTGGAGGTTGAAGACAGTGAAAAGTGAAATTACGGATTTACTGGAGTTTAAATAGTAAGATTTGAAAATGCACCCGAGTAATTTTGAAGATTAAGGGATTAATTGAGATTTGGGAAAGGGATTAGAATGGGAAGGGTTTAACTGGGAATTGGTGCCTGGAAATGGTTCCTGACTGCTGATGTATGCATAAAAGGCGTGCGAACATGCAAACCATTGATTTATGACACGTGGAGGTTCACTTGCGCGTGTATAGAGGGATGACAGACGCGTGTGTTGGCAGCATATGGCACTGTAACGTTTCTCGTGGGTTTTTGATGAGAACCAGTTCCTCTTTCATTGTTTTGAATATTCCCTCCAAAAATTAATAATAAAAATTATCAATTAATCAACATGAATTGTGGATTAAAAGAATAATTTTGGAAATTAATTTTTATAAAAAGAATATTAAAAATATTTTGAATTTAAAAGAAAGCTTTGTATTCTATAAATATCATTTTTGAAGAAATTTAATTAAATAAGAAAATTCTAAATATCTTTGACGGCAAAAGTTAGTTTAAAAGTAATCTTATTAAGAAGAATTTCAAAAGAAAAGAAAATTTATAGAACAGCTAACATGAGTTCGATGAAAGCATTAAAAACAATCATTTGGTCGATTGAAAACATTTTGAAACCAAATAAAATTTTTATGTTAAGTGCAAGTCTTTTCAGAAGAACTTTGATTGAATTTGAGATATCTTAATAACCTTGACGGCAAGAGTTAGTTTAGAAGTAACAAATTCGCAAAAATTTCTAAGGAAAAAAAAATCATACGACAGCTAACATTTGTTAGACTTGATTTTGAGAATAGAAAATTCTCCCCCTTGAATGAAGCACAAGTTTGTGCACCCCTTGATATCTGCATTTAGTGCTCCCCCTTGACCTGTGCTTGGATCATGAAATGTAATACCAAGTATTTTTGATAAAGACAAAGGCAACCAGAGACTTCTGATGAATTCTGTAATGTGCGTGAGAAGCATTCAGAGGCTTCTGACCAGTTCTGGGTTATTGAATTTATGCGACTAAGTGTAAGATCAAAAAAACATGCTAAATAAATAATCATACAAACTATAAGAAGTTTATAGGTTCTGTATAGATTACATGTTTAACATACCCAACTTGCTGATCAAAAAAGTGAATCATTTCTGAACCAAAGCTTTTGTGAATATATCAGCAAGTTGGTAATCAGTGGAGACAAAATACATTTGTTAGAACCCAGATCCCCAATTACTCTATATTCAGTAGATTTAATTACGAAAGATAACAGAGTAAGCGGAAGAACGATCTACGGTATTCAACAATAAGGTAATCAACAACGATAAGCATTTAAACAATTCAATTCAATGAATAAAGATGTTGAAGATCCAATGTATTCGATAAGCTGATGATTACAATACTGAAGAACTATTTCTCTCTCAATATAGGAATTCTCACCTATTTTCTCTCCTCTCAAAACTCTTTTTGCAATACAAGAAATGAATTCTATTTATACTATAGTGAGAGAGAAAGTCAATACAACAGCTAATGAGGAAGAGACACGTCAGGGAATATTGTAACAAATTCTGTTGAGCATAAGTCGCATGACTGTCCACGTCAGCAAGCGCGTGAGCTGGAAATAACCGCTGATTCACAGAGGTCCACAGAGGTTGTCCAAGCCTCTGGGAGCATCTGTGTTCTAAACACTTAGAGAAATCCGCAGCTCTGGCATCTTCTGGATAAGCTTCTGTGAAAACACTTAAGATTTCTGATTACATACTTTTACATAAAGAAATATTCTAACAACATTTCAGTTGTCCCTTTCTCCACATGATCCTTTATGAAATGATACCTGGTATTAATGTGCTTGGTCTTTGAATCCTGTACTGGATTTCTAGTGATGGCTATAGCCCTTTATGAGTCACAGAGGATGGGAATTTTGTCATACACCAGACCATAATCTCTGAGTTGTGTTTTCATCCAAATAACTTGTGAACAACAGCAAGTAGCAGCAACATATTCAGCTTCTGCTGTGGAAGTTGAAACACAATTTTGCATTTTGGATGTCTAACTGATTAGCCTATTTCCCAGAAGTTGACAGATACCAGAGGTACTTTTTCTATCCAACTTAACATCCTGCATGATCAGAGTCAGTATATTCAATTAAATCAAAGCCAAAATGTTATGGATACCATAGGCCTAACGAAGGTGTTCCTTTTAGGTATCTAAAAATTCTTTTGACAACAGCCAAATGAGAGACTTTTGGGTTGGCTTGAAATCTTGCACAAAGGAAAGTGCCAAACATTATATCTGGTGTGACAACTGTCAAATCAGAAGCTTAAGGTTAGTCATAGTTTAGGACTTCTCTACATTTAAAAATTTATTTAGCAAGGCTTAATTAGATATTTAAGTGCGTAACCGGCTTAGATTTCCGGTGTCTAAACCCGAAAGCACGCTATTGCAAGTATAGGATAAAATATATCTTCATGTAATGCCAAAAACACTTAATTGCACCAAATATAATAAGAGTTGATGATATAAAATCCTAAATCCAAATATGGTAGTCCAATTTAAAATCTAACATTTTTGCCAAAAATTGAGAAATTGTGACCTAATTCTCCTTGTATTTCAATTCTTTTTGGTATAAAACACAAACTACCCCCCCCCCTCTCTCCCTTTGATACCATTTTTTTTTCAAAAACCTCATTTTTAAACTTTGAAATTCTCTCAACTCCTCTCTCTCTCTCTCTAGAACTTAAGGGACATTTTCCCTCCTATTTTCTCTCAAAACTTCAGCCAAAAACCCTCTTCAAGATCAAAGTTTGAAGAACTTTGAAGCTTCAAAATCCCTCAAACAAGGTATGGACTTCATCTCTCTCTTTTCTTTTCAAATTTTTGGTGAAAATCAAAAATTTTCTACTTTAAATTGCTCTTCTTGTAAATCTCTGAATTTTCTAAGTTCTAAGGAGAGATTATGCACCAAAGACATAAAAAAAATGCTCACATAATGGTGGTAATCCATGACCCAAGCATTAGAACACAAGAAAATATGTAAAATGAAGTTGCATGTGGGTTTTGTTCATTAAAAGAGGCATTTTTGATGCTGACAGATTACTACCTAGTACTTATGTCGCCCATATCTTGCCAAATACTTGTCCAGATGAGACAACTGTCAAATTTGAGCTTCCAGGTTAGGTCTTATTAAGTTTATATTAGTGTTATTTTAGATAAGTTGTAAGATTGGTAGTTAGTTAGATTAGATTGGCCGAAAAATTTCTAGAGTTAGCGGTAATTGCTTAGAAAGTCCAGTTCCGACCCGTAACAATCTGAAACGTCCTATATTGTGCCTAATGCTCTAGTTTATACGCAATTTATATAAAATATGTAGTTTTAGTATTTAAAATATAAAACTTCTATTTTTATAGAATTTAATCACTTTTGGACTTACATTTTGAGGAAAAAGGCCAAAATTGAGAATAATGACATTTTAATTTCATTTTTGGGCTTGAGTTTAATTTAAAAAAAATTATATATTGGGTTGGAGTGGGACCCATGTACATGGTTTCACCCCCCCCCCTAATCTCCCATCTAAATATATATATTTTTTTCATTTCCTCCTCGTTTGTATTATTGAAAATTTGAATTTCTCACTTCTCTCTCTCTAAAATTCAAGGGTTTTCTTCAAAAACCCTCCTTTCTCCTTGAAGTTCCAACCAACATTCACCAACAAATCTAACATTTTAACAAGATTTTTGAAGATTTTGTGTCTCCTTCATCATCCAAGTAAGTAGTAACATCATCTTCTACATTTTCTTACTATTTTTGGGTGAAAAACCCACTTGTTCTTGCATTTTAAGTCTTCTTCTTCTAACCTCTGATATTTTCTGAGTTTATGGAGAGATTATACACCAAAAACATGTAAAAATGTTCATATAGTGGTGGTAATCTATGACCCAAACATGTACTTGTGTTTGTGTCGTCCATTCCAAGAAAATAACACGTCCAAATGGTATGAATCTTCTTCTAAAAGTTTATTATATGAGTTGGGGTTATAATCCAAGTGGTCTCACTCAAAAACATTGAGTTTTGACCCCCCAAATGCTCAAAACAAGTTGGATTTGCATCTGGAAGTTCAACAGTAGGTAAACCCTACTTTGAACAACCATAACTCTAAAACTAATCATCCAAATTACTTGATTTTTCTTCTGGAATTTATGTTAATGACTTACCTTTCAAATGCCACTGGTTTCACTCAAAGGCATGGTGATTTGGGGTTTCAACTATTCAAAACAATATGAGTGTGCAATCTGTCGAAAGCTGACAGATTTGTGGATACATGTTCAAATGGTCATATCTCCTTCAAAACTCAATGAAAAAAATAATTTTTCTATTGAGAGTCAATTTTATGAGTCATCTTATGGTTTCAAGTGGAATCAGATGAAAACTGTGAATCTACCAGAAGGTAAACTCTACTTTGTGTGATAATATCTCTTTGATTAATTGTCCATAATGCATAATTCTTCTTCTTCTGGAGTTTTCCTTAATGCGTTAAGGTTCATATGAATCCAGTTTCATTCAAAAATATGAAGTTTTGAGGCATTAACCAATTTATTAAAGTTAAATGTGCAATATGTCAAATAATGACAGATGTGTGCATGCAACGTTGTGGAACTCCTCAAATGAATGATTATTCTCTTAAAGGTTTCGTTATGTGTTATGCTTATAATAGAACTGGAAATTCTTAAAAATACTTAGTAGAACTCCTCAAATGACTGTTTTACTAACAGGGTGTAATCTGCCATACTTGCTATGACACACTGTTTTGTATAAATTATTTGAATCCTTTTTATAAGTCCAAAATGCATGAAATTTGGTCACAATGACCTTAACTCAATAATGTATCACATATAAAAAGATGGGAAATTTTATCGTTTTGGATGTTACATTAGTTTGATCATTTTTAGGACTTAAAGTTTCTGTCAGAAAGTGAAACTTTGAAATTGTTTGGTTTCATGAATTTTGATCACTTGAAGGACTATAACATTACATTTTCAGTATAATTTATTTCATTAAAGAGCATAGGTGCATTATGTATAATGGGACAATAGTAGACCAAGTTGGACATATAAGGACTTATAAGCACTCTCATAGTAATCGTTAGACATATAAGTGATCATTTGGGTACTTTGCTTTGTTAAGAAAGGGTTAGGCCGTCTAGCGGACGTCTTGTATATCTATTTGGAAGCTTTTGCTATAAGGTGAGTATTCACAGCCCCTCTTTAAATGTGTGTTATACGTTTTGGGGTGAAAAGCATGATTAAATGATGTATTTGAGCTATTTGCATTATCGAATGTGAAACATTATGAAATTGATTTTAATGGGCACTAAGGCATGTAAACTAATAGTTTGCATTGATTAAAATGTTCCATAAAAGTCTGTACACTACTATTAACTCAAGTGAGGAGCCGAGGGTATTTGTGGATAGCGCTATTGGACGGACAATCCCACCTCAAAACCGACAAGTAGGGGTGCGGATAGCAATCCCACTTAAAAACTACAAGTAGGGGTGCACTATACTTAAAATAAAGGTTCTACATATGTGGGGTTTTAGTCCCACCGCTATGGTAGAATTAAAAAGAGTTTTGTGGTCGAAAGGTTTAGTGGTGGCTCATTACCTGCTTTAAATTAGGGTACAAAATGTCTTGAACGTTTTAAGATGTAAAGATTTACTAAGTGCCATAAAAATAATTTGGCTCAATATTCATTTATGCAAAAGATGTTTATAATATTGAAAACCTGTGAAGTCACCAACTCTTTGTAGTTCACCTTGTTTTTATCATGTTTTTTCAGGGGTAAGAAAGGTTAACTAAAATGCTTGTTTTATGAGCGTGAAAACATCAATCACGTTTTAAATTTGAAATCATTATATTTGTACACTTTGTTTCTTTTATTTTGTTAAAACTTTGGACTTGTATGATGTAATTTTGGTTTTAAATTGTTATGTATTGGAATGGATGATTGGTGTTGTTTTTGCCCTATCGCTATGAAATCTTGAACTATTACGCCTCGTGTTTCCGCTTTAGCGGGGTGTGACAGCCTTGGTATCAGAGCTATAAGTTATAGAGAACACCGGTATTTCTATAAAAACCAAATACTATAACCAAAAGTTTTCGAAAACTATTTTTCTAAACTAACTTTAATTTTAAAAACTTACTACTGGAATAATTGGAATAAGTGTCGACTTATCATATTAAAATTAGGCAAAGCCTGATCACCTATATCTAATTTAATATGTATAAGGAGGGACATGGAACAATTATATTGGAGTCGGCTAAAATAAAAGCTTCTTGCCCAAATGAAAAGCATGGTCATAAGTGTGAGTTTGCATAAGCATTTTATAAATTGTTATTTACTAACGTACAGTTAGTAATTAAATTTGTTACTATTGCAGTTTGATATGTCTCACTCATCCACCTCGACTAAGTACTATGCTGACTCCTCAGGCTACGTGACTCCTCAGCCTAGGAGAGAACTTTTTGACTATTTTGTTGGTTAAACATGGAAACTTAATTTGAGGTGGCATGTAGCCCACTATTTAGAACTCTAAGATACTTGATGTCTTTTGGGAATTATTTTTGCTGGATATTGAAATTATGTGATTTTAAACCTATGATTTTATGAACCGAGTGTTTCATATGCATAATTTAGTTAAGTAGACTTGGCACAAATAGTAATAGTAATATAACCCAACCTTAATATGAACTTATGCCTAAAGACAATGCCTTCGAGGAGAGAAAACCCCTAGATCGCGCGAATTGTGTCTGAACAACTCATCGTGGCACTTCCAAACATCGTTAGTCAGGTGGCAGCGGGTCTGAATACTAATCAGGAAAACAACCCAGGCTCCGGAGTAGATAGGAACAGAAAGTCCACATACAAGATTTCCTGGATCTGTAATCCTAAGGAATTCCGTGGAACCGAAGGAGCTGTTAGACTATTAACTTGGACTGAGGGTATGGAGTCCGTTCTCCACATCAGCAAGTGCACTGAAGGGAACAAAGTGGAGTTTGCCGCTTGTCCGCTACAAGGACGAGCATTGACCTGGTGGAACACATAAGTGCAAAATCGAGGCCGGGAGGCAGCCAACAGTTTTACATGGGAGGAATTCAAGAGGATGCTCAAAGAAGAATACTGCCCGAGAAGCGAGATTCAGAAGTTGGAAGCGGAACTATGAAATCATGAAATGAAAGGGAAATGATATAGATTCTTGTACTGCCCGTTTCCATGAATTGGCAAAGATGGTACCACATTTGGTGACACCTGAAGAAAACCAAGTTGATAGATATGTTTGGGGTGTATCTCCTGAAATACGCGGAGATGTTACTTCGGCAAACCCGAAAACCCTTCAAGAAGCAGTGAATTCGGCAACCAGACTCACCAATAATGCTAATCGTTCGGGAATGTTTGCAAAAGACAAAGCTCAAGGTAAGAGAAAGATGGAGGACCCTCAAGAAGGCAATCTGGAGGAAGAATGGGTAAAAATATGAAAATGACAGGGAACTATGGGATTCAGACTCAACCAGCAGAGAAAGAGAAAAGAGCATACCTAAGTGTGATAAGTGCAATAACCATCATAGTGGAAGATGCATCATATGCCTCAAATGCAATAAGGGAGGCCATTTTGCTAAGGACTGTAGGAGTGGCGAAAGACGAACATGTCACAAGTGTGGAAGTCCAAATCACTTTCGAAACACATGTCCGAGGCTGAATTGAGAACCAAATATTAATCACGAACAACCAGCAAATCAAGGGAATCAAGGAGGTCAGGCAAGAGGTCGACCATCCGAGAATGGGGCAGAAGAAGCAAGACAAAATCCGGAGGTGGTCATAGGTACGTTTCTTTTAAGCGATCGTTATGCATCGGTACTGTTTGATTCTAGAGCAGATAGGAGTTATGTATCGCTAGAATTTAGGTCAAAGATAAACTTAAGATCCCAAAAATTGAAAGAGGTACACGTTATTGAATATGCTAACGGGCTGGAAATTAGGGTCAGGGACGTAATTATGGCCTGTACCTTAAATTTGACCAAAAGGAACTTTTGTATAGACCTAATCCCAATCAAGTTAGGAAGCTTTGATATAATTGTGGGTATGGATTGGTTGTCCAAAAACCGAGTCGAAATTTGCTGCTCCGAAAAGATCATTCGAGTTCCACTACCCGAAGGAGAAATACTCGAAGTACATGGAGAGAAACCCATAAAGAATATTAAAATAGTGACGTGTATTAAGATGCGATAATACTTGAGGAAGGACTGCATTACGTTTTCGGCACAGGTTGTGGATAAGGAGATCGAAGAGAAGCGCATTCAAGATATCCCTATAGTTCGAGAATTTCCTGAAGTTTTCCCAGATGAGTTACCTGGACTGCCCCCACCCAGACAAGTCGAGTTCCACATTGATTTAATTCCGGGAACTCCGCCTGTAGCAAAATCACCTTATCGACTAGCACCGTCAGAAATGCAAGAATTATCGGAACAACATCAAGAACTGCTCGATAAAGGATTCATTAGACCTAGCTCTTCACCTTGGGGAGCTCCAGTTTTATTTGTTAAAAAGAAGGATGGATCTTTCCGAATGTGTATCGACTATAGGGAACTCAATAAGTTGACTATCAAGAACCGATACCCCTCCCTCGAATTGATGACTTATTTGATCAACTTCAAGCTGCTATGTATTTCTCAAAGGTCGATCTTCGATCGAGAAATCATAAAATGAGAGTTCGTGAAGAAGACATTCCTAAGACAAGGTTTAGAACTCGTTATGGTCATTACGAGTTCCTAGTTATGCCTTTCGGGATAACAAACGCACTAGCAATCTTCATGGATTTAATGAATAGAGTATGTCGATCGTACCTAGACAAGTTCGTGATCGTGTTTGAGAGAAGAAGGAGCATGAGCAACATTTAAAGCTGATACTAGAATTGCTCAGAAACGAAAAGTTGTACGCCAAATTCTCCAAATGCAAATTCTGGATTCGCGAAGTGCACTTTCTTGACCATGTAGTAAATGAAAAGGGAATTCATGTTGATCCAGCTAAGATTGAGGCCATTAAGAAATGGGAAGCCTCGAAGACACCAACCGAGATCCGTCAATTTCTTGGGTTGGTAGGCTATTACCGGTGAATTATCGCGAATTTCTCCAAGATCGCGTAACCACTAACGACTCTAAAATCAAAAGGACAAGAAGTTTATTTGGGGAGAGAAGCAAGAGGAAGCATTTCAGAAACTCAAACACAAGTTATGCAATGCACCGATTTTGGCTCTACCAGAGGGAGTGGATAACTTTGTAAGGATTGGGATACGTACTGATGCAAAAAAGACAAAGTTATCGCATATGCATCAAGGCAACTTAAGGTTCACGAGAATAATTTCACCACCCATAATTTGGAGTTAGGAGCGGTGGTGTTCGCACTCAAAATCTGGAGACACTATTTTTACGACACTAAGTGCACCATTTTCACCGACCACAAAAGCCTTCAACACATTCTTGATCTGAAAATGTTGAATATGAGGCAAAGAAGATGGGTTGAGTTGCTTAGTGATTATGATTGTGAAATAAAGTACCACCCAGGGAAGGCTAATGTAGTAGCGGATGCATGAAGCAGGAAAGAAAAGGTAAAGCCAACGAGAGCACGAGCTATGGGAAGGATGGTTCAAACGAGTTTAAAGACTCAAATTCTTGAAGCGCAAAAGAAGCTTTAAAAGAAGAGAATTTGAAGCTTGAGACCCTGCATCGCTTAGAGAAAGAATTTGAGTTACGATCAGACAGAGTGCATTACTTTAAGAACAGAGTTTGGGTACCAAAGGTTGGTAATCTACGATCAACCATCTTGGGTGAAGCCCATCGATCAAGGTATTCGATTCACCCAGGGGAAGATAAGATGTACAAGGATCTGAATGAATTCTATCGGTGGCCAGGAATGAAGAAAGATATTGCTTTGTACATAAGCAATTGCTTAACTTCTGCCAAAGTTAAGGCCGGACATTATAAACCATCTGGTCTACTTCTACAACCCGAAATTCCCAAATGGAAATGGGAGCAAATAAACATGGATTTCGTAACCAAGCTACCCAGAACTGGGAAGGGACACGATACTATATGGGTTATAGTTGATCGACTTACAAAATCAGCTCATTTCATTCCTATACGTGACGATTTCAGTATGGAAAGGCGTGCACAAATTTACATCAATGAAATAGTTACATGTCATGGTGTACCTATTTCCATTATCTCAGATAGAGACACTCGTTTTATATCATGATTTTGGCAGTCTCTTCAAAAGGCATTGGGTACACGGTTGGATTATAGCACTGCCTATCATCCTCAAACGGATGGACAACCGGAAAGAACTATTCAAATGCTAGAAGATATGTCACGTGCGTGTGCAATAGATTTTGGTGGGAGTTGGGATACCCACCTACCGCTTGTTGAATTATTCTATAACAACAGCTATCACGCCAACATTCAGTGTGCGCCGTACGAAGCCCTATACAAACGTAAATGTAGATCGTTGCTTAGCTGGTTAGAAATCGGAGATAGACAACAGACCACGCCGGATATCATTCAAGAAACCACTGATATGATTTCAACCATCAAGGAAAGACTCAAGACAGAATTAGATCGTTAGAAGAGTTATGTGGATAATCGAAGAAAGCCATTAGAGTTCCAAGTGGGTGATAAAGTGCTTCTGAAAGTATCACCATGGAAGGGACTAGTACGCTTTAGGAAGAGAGGCAAGATGGGTCCCAGATACATTTGTCCATTTGAAATACTCGAAAGAATTGGACCGGTGGCTTACAAACTAAACCACAGGAATTGAGCGCCATCCACGACACGTTCCATGTGTCAAACTTGAAGAAATGCCTGGCAGATGAAACATTAGTTTTACCCTTGGGAGATGTTCAGATTAACGATCGGTTACACTTCATTGAAGAACCAATCGAAATACTTGACCGAGAAGTTAAACGGTTGAGGGGCAGTAAAATCCCTATTATTAAAGTTCGCTGGAATGCGAAGCATGGCCCTGAGTATACTTGGGAATGAGAAGATTTGATGAAGCATAAATATCCTCTCCTGTTTGCGAATGCCCCGGAGAGAGCTAGTTCTTAAATTTCGGGGCGAAATTTCTCTAACGGGGGGAGATTGTGACAACTGTCAAATTTGAGATTTCAGGTTAGCTCTTATTAATCCAAGTGGTCTCACTCAAAATCATTGAGTTTTGACCCCCCAAATGCTCAAAACAAGTTGGATAAGCATCTGGAAGTTCAACAGTAGGAAAACCCTACTTTGGACAACCATAACTCTCAAAATAATCATCCAAATTACTTGATTTTTTCTCCGGAATTTATTTTAATGAGTTACCTTTCAAATGTCATTGGTTTCACTCAAAGATATGGTGATTTGAGGGCTTCAACTATTCAAAACAAAATGAGTGTGCAATCTGTCGAAAGCTGACAGATTTGTGCATGCATGTTCAAATGGCCATATCTCCTTCAAAACTAAATGAAAAAGGATGAGTTATTTTTATGAGTCATCTTCTGTTTGCAAGTGGAATCACATGAAAATATGGAGTTTTGACCCTCCAAACACCTAAAACATTTTAGGTATGCAAACTGTGAATCCACCAGAAGGTAAACCCTACTTTTTGTAATAATATCTCTTTGATTAATTGTCCATAATGCATAATTTTTCTTCTGGAGTTTTATTTAATGAGTTAGGGTTCTTATGAATCTGGTTTCATTCAAAAATATGAAGTTTTGAGACATTAACCAATTTATTAAAGTTAAGTGTGCAATCTATCAACTAATGACAGATGTGTGCACGCAATTTTGTGGTGCCATATCTTCCTCATAACTCATTCAAAATAAGTGATTATTCTATTAAAAGTTTCCTTATGTGTTATGCTCATAATACAACTGGAATTTCTGAAAAATACTTAGTAGAACTGCTCAAATGAATGTTTTACTAACAGGGTGTAATCTACCATACTTGTTGTGACACACTGTTTTGTGAAAATTATTTGAACCCTTTTTTATATGTCCAAAATGCATGAACTTTGGTCACAATGACCTTAACTCAATAATGTATCACATATAAAAATATAGGAAATTTTTTCATTTTGGATATTACATTAATTGGATTATTTTTAGGACTTAAAGTTTATGTCAAAAAGTGAAACTTTGATATTGTTTGATTTTATGAATTTTGATCACTTGAAGGACTATAACATTACATTTTTGGTATAATTTATTTTATTAAAGAGCATACGTGCATTATGTATAACGAGACAGTAGTGGACCAAGTTGGACATATAAGGAAATATAAGCACTTTCATAGTAATCGTTAGACATATAAGTGATCATTTGGGTACTTTGCTTTGTTAGGAATGCGTTAGGTCGTGACGTCTCGTGTATATATTTGGAAGCTTTTGCTATAAGGTGAGTATTCACAGCCCCTCTTTAATACGTTTTGGGATGAAAAGCATGATTAAATGATGTATTTGAGCTATTTGCATTATCTAATGTGAGACGGTATGAAATTGATGTTAATGGGCACTAAGGCATGTACACTAATAGTTTGTATTGAGTAAAATGTTCCATAAAAGTTTGTACACTACTATTAACTCAAGTGAGGAGCCGAGGGTATTTGTGGATAGCGTTATTGGACGAACAATCCCACCTAAGAACCGACAAGTAGGGGTGCGGATAGAAATCCCACCTAAAAACTATAGGTAGGGGTGCAGTATACTTAAACTAAAAGTTCTACATATGTGGGGTTTTAGTCCCATCACTAAGGTAGAATTAAAAAGAGTTTTGTGGTCGAAAGGTTTAGTGGTGGCTCATTACTTACTTTAAATTAGGGTACAAAATGTCTTGAACGTTTTAAGATGTAAAGATTTACTAAGTTCCATAAAAATTATTTTGCTCAATATCATTTATGCAAAAGATGTTTATAATATTGAAAACCTGTGAACTCACCAACTCTTTGTAGTTGACCTTGTTTTTATCATACTTTTCAGGGGTAAGAAAGGTTAACTGAAATGCTTGTTTTATGGGCGCGAAGACATCAATCACATTTTAAATTTGAAATCGTTTTGTTTGTACACTTTGTTTCTTTTAGTTTGTTAAAACTTTGGCCTTGTATGATGTAATTTCGGTTTTAAATTGTTATGTATTTGAATGGATGATTGGTGTTGTTTTTGCCCTATCGCTATGAAATCTTGAACTATTACGCCTCGTGTTTCCGCTTTAGCGGGGTGTGACACCAAATGTCATGAATCTTCTTCTAACATATTATTATCTGAGTTAGGGTTCTAACCTAAGTGGAATCACTCAAAAATATGGAGTTTTTACCCCCATACACACAAATCGTTTCAAGTGTGAAAATAGTGAGTCTAACAGTAGGTAAACCCTACTTTGGACGACTGTATCTCTTTGGTTAGTCACCCCAAAATTCTTTATTTTTCTTCTGAAGCTTAGTCTAATGAGTTCTCTTTTTAATGCATCTGGTGTCATCCGAAAATATGGAGATTTAGCAGTTCAATCTTTTAAAACAAAATAAAGGTATAATCTGTTCAGAGCTGACAGATTGTTGCATGCATATTAAAAGTGTCATAGCTCGTTCAAAACTTAATGAAAAAGGGTGATTCTTCTTCTGGATGTTAGGTTAAAGTGTTAGCTTTGTAATCCATTTAGAATCATTGAAAAAGGACAACTTTTGACCTTCCAACCAACAGTAACTTCCAAATGGTGCATTCTATCTTGAAGATTTTAACCCTTAAAAATGAAAAATAGTTACTTAAATACTTAAACCCCTCCAAAATTCGTAATATTTTGAAACAATGTTGCTAACTCAGTAACTTAAACCATACAAAAATTTGGGTAAGAAATTAATTGAGGAAGATGTATTTTGGTGATGATTTGTAAGGTGAAGTATCTTGAAGACCAATATGAACTTTCTGGAATTTCATGATTTTATGTGAAACAAGTTGGAACCTTTAAAAATTGGAGTTAAATAAACAATTTGGACAAATCAAGGACAAACTATATTACAACTCTATATATATTAAATTAGCATTACATAAGATAGGTTTTGCTACAAGCAAAGACCTAATTCTTTTAGACCCGAAAAAGGAAAAGTGACTAATTTCATACCTTGCTTTGATAGGAAAGGATTAGGCCGGACAAGTAAGCGACTACGTTCATCTTTCAAGATTAATAGCAAACCGGTGAGTATTCACAGCCCCTCTTCTAAAATGTTTTATATGTTTTGGGGTGAAAAGCATGATTAAATGGAATTTTTAGCTAATTATATTATCGAATGCGAAATATTATGAAATTGATGATCTGGGCACTAAGGCATGTACACTAATAGTTGTATTTGAGTAAAATGTCCTGGAAAAATTTGTGCACTACTTTTAACTCAACTGAGGAGCCAAGAGTAATTGTGGATAACGCTATTTGGACTGACAATCCCACCTAAAAACTTACAAGTAGGGGTGCACATTACTTATAATAAAGTTTCAACATATGTGGGGTTTTAGTCCCACCGATAAGGTAGAATAATAAAGACCATTGTGGTCGAAAGGTTTAGTGGTGGCTCAAAACTTACTATAAATTAGGGTATAGTATGCCTTGTGAAGTTTCGTAATTCAAAGATTTATTAAGTGCCATAAAAGTTATCTCAATCGAAATTCATTTATGCAAAAGATGTTTATCGTATTGAAAACCTGTGAACTCACCAACTCTTTGTAGTTGACCTTGTTTTATCATGCTTTTCAGGACTAAGGGAGGTAAATCGAAATGTTTAATTATGTGGACGCGTCAACATCAATCAAGTTTTTATTTGAAATCATTTCGTTTGAACACTATGTTTACTTTATTTTGTTAACTTTGGGATTGTATGTTGAAATTTCGAATTTAATATATGTATTTGAATGGATGATTGGTGTTGTTTATGTCCTATTGCTATGAAATTGTGAGCTATCACGCCTCGTGTTTCTGCTTTAGCGGGGTATGAAATTTGGTCTACTTGCTGTCAAATACAGAAGTGATCCTATCATCCCTCTATTGTTCGTAACATCAACTGATTTACCAGATAGATTTGGATCAAGTTTTGTACTAGGAGAAATACGTGTTTTCATAGTAGTGGAATTTTGAAGTTTGAATTTCTTTAACATGTCAGAAACATACTTGGTTTGATTTATAAAAATGTCAGAGGTAGTCTATTTGACTTGAAGTCCTAAGAAGAAAGTTAGTTCCCCCATTAAACTCATTTCAAATTCACATTCCATTAACTTTAAAAACAAATCAACTTCTGCTTTATCAGTAAAACCAAATATGATCTCATCCACATAAATTAGAACCACAGTTAACGTACCTTTTCCTCTTTTAATGAACAGAGTTGTATCGATCTTACCTTTTTTGTATGAGTGCTTAATCAAATATTTTAACAAACGTCATACCAAGTTTTGGGAGCTTGTTTTAAGACATACAGAGCTTTGTTCAGAAGATAGACGTGATCTGGATGTCTTGAGTTTTCAAACCCAGGTGGCTGTTGGACATACACTTCTTCTTTCAAGTATCCATTCAAGAAAGCACATTGAACATCCATTTGGTACACCTTGAAGTATTTGTATGCAGAGAAGGCCATAAATAATCTTATTGCTTCAAGTCTTGCAACTGGAGCAAAAGTTACATCGTAGTGGATTCTTTCTTCGTGACAATATCCGTTGGCCACCAATCTTGCTTTGTTTCTTATCACAATACCATCTTCATTCTTTTTGAAATTCTTTGAAGATAAACAATCTTTCATCCAAGAATCTACACTCTAGATTCCTTGGATTATTCAAATATATATATACCCAGCAGAATTGGCTTATTAATCTCCATAAAGTTTCAGATATTTCATCATTTTCCACTATATTCAGAACTTGTGGTCTCCAAATCACCAATTCTCTATGTTCATTTACCTCCACTTCATCATTCACCTCCACTTCCTTATCAAATAGAATTACATCTGAGAGATCACTAGGTTCACCAAGTACTTCTTCAAAAGCCAAGTATTCATTCAACATTTCTTCATTAGAATCTGGAACAATATTTGTATCTTCTGTGCTTTGATTTCCTTCATAATCAAGAGACACTTTTTCAGTCCCATATCCTTCTTCAATAATTTCTTTAGAAATGACATTTTCAGCCTCTTGTCCTTCAGTTTCAGCATGCAAAATATCTTTATCGCCTCAGAAGTTCTGTTAGTATCATCATTAACAACATTCTGAACTTCTTCAGAAGATTTCTCAGAAGTTTGAACTTGTGGCATTTCAACATCTTCAGATACTATGTGTCTTTTCTCCCCCTGTTGATCATAAGGACCCTGATCATCAAGATATCTCTTTAAAGTATCTGCCTGAGACCTGCATTCTAATGCAGAAAGTATTTGATTTAAGGACAATTGAGAATTCTGAATTGCAGACAATTGATTCAGAATTTGAGAAATGTCTTCCTTTGTAGCAAATTCAGAAATATTTGAATTCTAAGAATTTAGAAGATGAGGGAAAGGTTCCAATACCAACAAATGGTATTGTTTACAGTCCTTTAGAAGAAGGCTGGCTTGTAGAGGTCACAACATCATGAATCAACACAGATTCTATGAATGAGGCTTTTGTAATGTTCACCTCACCAGGTCTTCCATTCAATCCTGGAAGTCCACTAATAGGAACATCTATGGATGTTGGTACAATATGACTAACACTTTGCATAATGACATCTAAAAGATGTGTGCTTGTGTCAACAGATGCCACATTTTGTGGTTTAGGCTCAAAGTGTAGTGGAGTATCCGACTCAATGTGCTCAAAACTATGAAGGGGGGACATATTTCCTTCTTTTTCAACAATAGGCTCCTCCAAGTGGGGACCTATTGGTAGATAAGTTGCTTGCCCCATAAGTGTTGGTGAAACACCCTTCTTTGGAGAGATGGGTGAGTGGTTGGGGGGGTTAACAAAAGTTGCCATGGGATCATTGGCTGTTTCAATATTACCCACCAAAGAGTGTGGAGTAATAGATGATGTGGTTGTCCGGCTTGTAACGTTTGGTTCACAAGTTTGTTTCTCTTTTACTTGTGTTCTCCCCTCTTCAGTTCTTTTTCTCACCCTTCTACCCAAACTCTCATTTTCATTTTTCCTCTTCACTCTATGAGGTTGTTCTCCCCCATGAACAGCCTCCCCACTCTTTCTAGGAATACTAGACCTCTCACAATGCTCATCACTCGGGGTAGAATCAGGGGAAGAGACTACTGGTTTTGGTAGTCCCATTGATTCACAATACTCATTAAAAAACCTATTTTTGGGATTTACATATGCAAGTAAATGAACAGGTAATGGGGATGCATTTGGAAATTTTAACTTTGCACTTGGTGGCCTTAGACTATCCATTGAAAAGGTGGAACATGTACCTCATGATCTAGAGTTGGGATGACTTTAACAGCTTTCATTTCACCTTTGATGAAAGTCTGAAAGAATCTTTGAAATGGTATGTAGGTGTAGGTAGAGTTTTTCAGAACAGCAGACTTGAGTTCTTCAAAAATGAGGGAAGCATAATCATAATGTTTATTATGTGCAACACCATGAAAAATAATCCTTCAATTTGTAGAGGCTTGATCTAGGCTTGATCTAGGCTTGAACTCTCTTTTCTTCTGAAGGAGCTTAAGGCATTCAAATTTTCAGAATAGCCCAACTTCATAAAATCTGAAATCATTTAAGAAGATGATGGAATAGGATCAAATGAAGTTTTCCCAACAACTTCATCTGCTTTAGGAAGAAAATGAATGTTACGAACATCTTCAACAGAAATACACACTCTGTATCCATGAACATAGGAAGAAATGTCATCTGCTTCTTCATCAACTTCAGCATGAAACCACGATTGTTGCAGGTATAAGGTAGGGACCAAAAATTTTCTTGATAATAGAGCATGAAGGGGATGTTTCTTCAAATTTCAATCAAGATCATTTGATCATCATTGAAATCAGCCGATATGAAGTTCAGAGCACAATTGTTCTTTTTGATAACCATTCGCTTATTTTCATGAACATAAAGTTTTGATAAATCAGGACCATCACTACTACCAGGGTTTGATTTAGCACGAGATTGAGAATCTCCAACTCCAGCATTTGATTTAGAAGCCACTTCAATAGGCTCAATTTGTGTTTCCCTAATTTTCTCAGTACGCGGGCTAGGGCTAGGGTTAGGGTTCGGATTTGAGGGTCCAGCGTCAATATTTACAGTTGTAGCAGTATCTTTTAGCATTTGATCATCTTCCAAAGTTATCTCCATTGATCCAACCATGATTTTCTTAGGTACAACCTTGAATGAACCATCACTTGAGGATCCATTGCTATCACTAAAACACGATTTGGCTGACTGAATAGGTAAATCCACATTTTTGGTCGACATTGATGGAAATGAATAAGGATTTGAGTTTGATTGAAGATCAATAATCACAGAGAGATTTCGGAGGGAAAAATTTCTAAAAAATGAGGACGACGATGAAGCCATGGATTATATCTGATTGGATGATCGTGGATAGACACGTGGCCAAAAAGTAATGACAATTAGAGTAATAATCATCATTTATTTAGATAAATGAACCGTTTAAGCGACGTGTTTAGGAATTTTCCAATGAAATTAAAACACATGGCACACGTTTAAATGATTATAGTCTTCACAACGGGAAGTATAGTTCTGAGAACAAGTTCAAAAATTTCAGAATAAGTTTTGAACTTCTGAGAATAAGTTCAGAAGTTTGAATGAAGAGATTCAGAAACACTTTAGAACTTTCGAATTAAGTTCAGAACTTAACTTCTATCAATTCATATCCACGAAGTAGGTTTGAACAATATGTAAAAATATTTATCTTCAGAAGTTTGTCCATACTTCTCAGATTTTTAATGTTTTGAGCTTTTACCCATCATTTCAGATCTTGATGACATAGGAGAGTACCAAAAAGTAAGATTTTAGTATCACTCCCCCCTAAATCATGAATATCTATGATTCTCCCCCTTAAACAGTGCTAAGCATAAAATTTGTTAGAAAGAAGAGAAATAGAGAAATGAAAAAAAAAATTGAAAGTATTATGAGACAATCAAATTGAGAAATAAAAAATTAATACTTCTTAGTAATGAAATATAAACTTCTGAAAAGTTAACTTCAGAAATTCTAAAGTTAAGATTTCTCATAATTTAGATGGAATGAATCTCAGAACACAACTTTTAATTCTTAATTGATGTTTAATACTTAAATAGACATATTCATCATGCCCAATTTACTTACCAAAAAGTTAAAACGTTTTTCATCAAGTGCTTTGGTAAATAAATCAGCCAATTGTTAATCAGTCTGAACAAAAAACATTTCAATATTACATTTTTCAACACGATCTTTAATAAAATGATATCTTACATCAATGTGCTTTGTTTTTAAGTGTTGAACAGGATAGACAATGATTGTTATGGCACTTTTTGAGTCACAATACAAGGGTATCTTTCTGAATGTGTAACCATAGTCTTTTCGTTGTATTTGCATCCAGATCACTTGTGAGCAACATATGGCAGCAGCAACATATTCAGCTTCTGAAGTAGAAGTTGAAACACAATTTTGTTTCTTTGAAGACCAACTCAGAAGTCTGTCACCCAAAAATTGACATGATCCAGTTGTGCTTTTATTGTCCAGTTTACAACCACCATGATCTGCATATGTGAAAGCTGTTAGTTCAAAACCAGAATCCTTTGGATACCAAAGTCCCAATGAAGGAGATCCTTTGAGATATCTAAGCATTTTTTTAGAAGCAAGAAGATGAGATTCCTTAAGATTAGCTTGATATCTAGCACAAATACATGTAGCAAACATTATATCAGGTCTACTAGCTGTTAAGTAAAGCTAAGATCCAATAATGCCCCTATACTTTTTCTGATCAACTGATTTTCCATTCAAATGATGTTCTAATTTAGTTGCAGTGGCCATTGGAGTTTGAATACTAGAACAGTTAGACATGTCAAACTTCTTATGTAAGTCAGAAACATACTTAGATTGATTAGTGAATATGCCAGTAGGAAGTTGTTTTACTTGAAGACCAAAAAAAAATGTCAACTCTCCCATCATACTCTCAAATTCAGTTTGCATGATATTCCCAAAATTTCTACAAAATTTCGGATTAGTAGAAGAAAATATAATATCAACTACATATATTTGTATCAATATCATATCATCACCTTTCTTTTTCAGAAATAAAGTGGTATCTACTGTACCTATTTTAAACTTAGAATTTAGAAGAAAATTGGTGAGAGTGTCATACCATGCTCTTGGTGCTTGTTTAAGTCCATATAAGGCTTTGACTAATATATAGACATGATCTGGAAATTCTTTGCTTACAAAGCCTAATGGTTGCTCAACATACACTTCTTCATGAAGAATTCCATTCAGAAATGCACACTTAACATTCATTTGAAACAGCTTCATGTTTTTGTGAGCAGCATATGCAAGAAAAAGTCTAATAGCTTCTAGTCTTGCAACACGAGTAAAGGTTTCATCATAATCAATTCCTTCTTGTTGACAATACCCCTTAGCTACAAGTCTTGCTTTGTTTCTCACAACAATTCCATGTTCATATTTTTTATTTCTAAAAACCCACTTGGTGCCAATGATTGATTTACCTTTTACTTTTGGAATCAATCTCCAGACTTTGTTTCTTTTCAAATTGATTTAGCTCATCTTGCATAGCTAAAATCCAGTCTGGATCTTGAAGAGCTTCACTTCCCTTTTTGGGTTCCATGCTACTTCAAAAATTCACATACAAACACTCATTTGCTGTGTTTGTACACCTTTAGATGCATCACCAATAATCTGATGAATTGGATGACTTGATGTCCATTTATTCACATTTGGTAATGGTTGAACAGATGAGACATTGTTATGGAGTCATAATCATCAATTATTGCTTGAGTTTCAGTATCATGATTGATAAATGAATGTAGATCTAAAGATTTCCCCTCAAATTGAAGATTCTGTACTGGTTCAGAAATAATAGGTTCAGAAATGACTTGAACATTTTCTGAAATGACTTCTACAGATTCAGAAGTAGGAAAATCTGAATTTGACGTTGAGATAGGTGGTCCAGAAAGATTTGATATTGTAGTTTCTGTAGATTCTTGTCCTGGTATGCTTCAAAGAAGAGAAGGATTCTGATAATCTGCAGAAACATTAACAGAAATATCAAATAAATCTTGGCACAATGTGTCTAAATTTGATTTAAGTGAAGTTTTAAATTCAGAAGTGTAATCTGTCTTGCTGTGTTCTGAATCCAAACTTTCAGAAACTAGGTTAAGCTTTAGTTCTGAACTGTCTTGTTCAGAAGTCATTGTTGGCTCATCGAAATCTGATGTTTGAAGTCGCAGTGATCCTTTGAGTTCCTTTGATGAGCACTCTGTACGCCTTGGATCTTTGAGAATATCCAATAAAGATACTAGCTGTACCTTTAGGTGCAAATTTGTCTAGATGTTGTGTATCATTCAGAAGAAAACACCTGCAACCAAAGATTTTAAAGTAATCAATAGCGGGTTTTTTTTTCTTAATAATTTCATAAGGAGTCTTAAGTAGTTTTCTGTTAAGAATAGTCCTGTTCTGAGTAAAACATGCAGTTGCTATTGCTTCTGCCCAAAGAGATAAAGAGAGTTCAGAATATGCTAGCATAGTCCTTGCAGCTTCTACCAAAGTTCTATTTTTCCTTTCAACAACACCATTCTGTTGAGGAGTTCTTGTAGCGGAAAATTTGTGTGATATACCAACAGAATCCAAAAAGTTCTAAAGTGTAGAATTTATAAATTCTGTGCCATTATTACTTCTGATCTTTTGGATTGGCAGTTGAAGAAGAACTTGAATTTTCTTCAGAAAAGGGATGAGCCTTTCAGAAGTATCAGATTCGAGTCTTAGAAATTCAACCCAAGTATATCTTGAATATTCATCTACAATGACAAGAATATACTTCTTTCCACCATGCTTTGAGTCTTCATTGGTCCACACAAATCCATATGTAGCATTTCAAGTGGAGCTTTGCATGAAGATAGCATTTTTATAGGATGGGAGCTTCTTTTGATTTTCCCTAGTTCACATGCAGAACATAAGGAATTCCTTTCAAATCTGATCTTTGGTAGTCCTGTAACAGAGTTGTGGCTTTCTAGTTCAGAACTTGTTTTGAAGTTCAGATGTGACATTCTTTTGTGCCAAAGCCTACTGTCATTCTTCATTGTAGTGGAAACTTCTGAAAACTTCTGAATTGATTTCTAGAGATTTTTCTTGTTTGTTTTGCAATTGAGATGAAAAATACAATGACCACAATTAATACGATGAATATGATTCTTCAGAATATTTAATATGTCAGTACATGAACAAGAATCAACAACATTTGATTTTGCAATAGAATGCTTTCTTTTATTCACTTTATTAACTCGTGGTACATCATTTTTCTTAGAAGTTGAAAAACAATCTAATTTGGCAGTCTTTGATAGTCTCTCATCTTTCTTTCTCCATACTAAAGTGGATTGCTCTGTAAAAGATAGAAATGAGGATTAGTATAAGAATTTCTTTTACCAACTTTAGATTTATGTTCTGAAACTTGAATTTCAGATGTTGAATTAGAAGGTTGTCCTTTTTTAAACAGTTTAACTCTGGTTACAAAGTCAGATGATGATATTGATGATTTTTCTTTAGTCAAAGATGTATTTTTAGATATTGGAGTAATATTTGATGTTGTAGAAGAGTTCTTTTTAAAAGTTTTGAAATTGTATGAAGTCTCATTTTTCAGAAATTCTTCTTTCAGAAATACATCATTAAACATTTCTGAAGGCAATTTTGGCGCATCAGATTTTAAAACTTCTCCTTTACTCATACAAGATTTTGATTTGTGGACAAAGTAACCATCTTTATCAATGACTTCAACTTTATGATCATCATCATCGTCTGAATCTGAAGCATTCATTAAAATCTGAGAACTTGTTATGAGTCATGCTAGATGCAAAAAAATTTAGATTTGAAATTTTTTCAGACTCATCATCAGAATTATCAAAAAATATTTCTGAATTCTCATCATTATCTATTAAAGATTCAATTTCTGAGAATTCATCATATTTTTCTTCATGTATTTCTGATTTATTTTTAAAATCAGTATGTTCAGAAGTAATCTTAGTTTTAATGATTGGTTTAGACTTTTCTTCAGAAATACGTTTTGATTCAGAAGTAGAAATATTTTCTGAAATATTTGAAACTTTTTTATTTGTTACTTCTGTTTCAGAAATTTTTACTGTCTCACGAGAATTAAGCAGTTTTCTTCAGAAAATAAAGTCTTTGATTTTACAAATGGAATTCTTTCAGGTAAAGAATAATTAACATTTTAGATATGACACCTGTGTTAGTTTCATTGAAAATTTTCATTTTTGAAAAATCATAAAGATTTGCAGGTGCCTTTTTCAAGACTTGACTTTCATTATATCCCAAACCTGCTTTTATATTGTAGAATTTTGAATTCTGATCCTGATTTGTTAAAATATTCAGAGTTTGTTTAGTTTGATCTCTTTTAAAGTTCAGATCTTCTAAATTCTTAATATTTTTGTAAAGATCAAGTCTTTTTGATTCAGAAAGTTCATTTTGACATTCAGAACTTTCTTTTCATATTTTTCCTTTAATATATCTTTTTGTATATTATCCATCTTTTTCTTTTAATAACAATTTTTCTTTAGAAACTTTTTCCAGTATTTGTTCAGCTTCTTGGCAATTTTGTTTATAAATTTGACTCTCAGCTCTGAATTGTTTTACCAAAAAAATTTCTCCTTTGATTCTGTTTATGAGACTTTCAAATTCAGAAGTCATGTTTTGAATTTGATTTTGCATTTCAGATTCTCCAGAATTTGGTTCAGAATTTTGTTCAGAAGAAGAACTTGACCCAGAATTTAATTCAGAAAATGAAGAAAGTACCTCAGAGTCATGTGCATGTTTATCTTTTTGATCCAACTGGCACATGTAGCAATTTCAGGCATAGTGAGCCACTTCTTCATCATACTCTCCATCACTCCAGTTCAACCAGTCCTCTTCATATTTGGTAACCATGGCTGGATTAAGTTCCTTCTTCTTGGCAAGTAGATGCTTCTTCTCATAGTAACCAGCATTTTTCACTTTGAGCATTTTGCACTGTCTTGCATAATGTCCAGGCTTACCACAGTTGAAGCACCTTGCTGGTTCTTGTGTCTAATGTTGACCAGCATATTGACCTTTCTTAGGTCCATCTTCAGATTTAGACTTGTTCTTATATTTCTGATTATATCTTTGAGTGAATTGCCCTGTCATGAATGCAATATTATCAGAAATTCTTTTAAGCTCTTCATTTGATTCATCTCCATCACACAGAGTTGTCTCCGGAATTTCACAAACCTTGCTCTTAGATGAGATGGTCATGGAATTATTATATTTCTTGCTCAATAAGGCTACTGTTTCATTTGCCTTCTTTTGCTCATTCTGTCTAGCCTTGATTTTGTCCTCTTGTTGGAACAAAATACCATAAACATCATGAATGGATTTCCTAGACAGATTTCTAGTAACCATATTGTCAGAAAAGCTTGACCACTCATTACCCAGATTGTTCAGAAATTTATTATTTATTTCTGAGTTGGATTTCTGAACACCATTCCTTCTCAGATCATTCAGGATATTGTTGAATCTATGGTAAGTCTCTGTGATAGATTCATTATCCTTATACTTGAAGTTTTCATACGTACCAACACAGATGTTCAACCTTTGAGCTTGGGCTTTTGTACTCCCCTGCATTTGAGCCTCAACTTCATCCCACATGGCTTTTCTAAATGTGAGACTATCAACTCTGTTTAAAATTTCATTGGCTATCGCCATTGTAAGTAGTGTTAGTGCCCTTTTATCAATTCTAGCTTGACTTTTCTCAGTTGCACTGTACAAACCTGGGCTCTTTTTGATTCTGGATGCAGGAATTTCAGGAGTAGATTAAGTTCTTAGAACTGCAGGAATTTCCACATAGACCTCCAGAGGGCCATTTACAATTGATTGCATTAAAGCTTCATCCATATTGTCCAAGAATTGAATCATTCTGATTCGCCATTGATGGTACTCGCCCAGAAACAAGGTTGGTGGTTTGGTTTGAGATCCGATGGAGACGATTTCTTTCGACATCTTGAATATAGTAGATCGCGATTTCAAGTTAGTTTGAATCAAATTGATCTTGAATGTATCTATCAAGAATTTTCAAGAACTTGATAAAATCGATCAAACAGATGAATTGGCTCTGATACCAATTGTTAGATCCCAAAATATCAAGAATATAGAAAGAATCAAGAATTAAAACAAGAATTATGTCACCGAAGTTGTATATTGTATTTATCAATGAACAGTTTTACAAAGTATGTATCTTTACAAGCTTTATGAACGTTAGTTCTAACTGTCTAACAAACTATCTATTTATATACATACAGGAATCCTAAAGTTACAATACAAAAATGACAGACATGTTCAGAACTAGTTCTGAACATCTTCAGAATCATTCTTTAGAACCTCTTCAGAAGTATCTTCAGAACTTCCTCAGAACTTCTTCAAAATCCTCAGAACTTCTTCAGAAACTTCAGAACTTCTGAAGTAGCCACTTTAGAAGTTATGCCTTAGGCTTTGCTTTGCTTTTCTTCTAAGTTCTGCACCTTTCTCTCTACAGAACTAGTTCAGAATATCTGAACCATGTTGTTTTTAGAACCCAGTCTTCTTTTGAAGCCATCTTCTGATATCTATCAAGTTGATCTCAACTTCTCAGGACTCTAGATCTTAATTGTTTATTTTCTTTGTAATTCTATAGTGTATAGTACTTTACTCTATATTGTAATTTCATTTCCTGATGTAATTCTTCAAATTATTCATTAATGAAATTCAATGAAGTACTTTACTCCATCATGTACTAAAAAGATCTCTAAAACACTAATAAGGGACAAGGAACTTATGAGTCCTGAAAACTTAAGTAATATTTTAATTCTCTGATAAATCTCTTTCCTACATTTATCAATGAGTACGCTTTTCTACTTTACAAACACTTGTAAAAATTGTGCTTTCATATATTTATAAATGAAACTCAACTCAGATAGTGAAAAAGCTGAAAAAGATCTCACAGTTTAGTCCTCAGGATTTTTACTTTAAAATTCTTATGGCTTATAATCTTTACAAGCAAACTTCCTGTATTGCTTAATTATAATCAAATAGGGGGAGATTGTTGATTCAAACTCCTTCAGTGATTTGAATATGATTCCTCAATACGCTTACTGAAAATCCAAGTTCATGTTACTATTCGTAGTCAGCGATATCAAACATTGATTGCAATCAGTAATCACTGAAAATCAAGAACACTATATTAGCTTAGAAGATCCTAAGAAAACACTCACACCAAAGGACCCTTCAGGGACAGTCGAAGACCTAACTGGAGATAGAGATGGATGGCTCATGATCTGAAGCGGTTCACTAATAGTAGTGTTTGTCTATAAGAAGTGTGAGATCTTGCGTATGCCTCAGCGATACCTAAAGGATTCCTCCTTGAATCCTCAAGTATCAGCGATTAAATGAAGCCTACCCAGCAAGATCAAAGTTGATCTTATCCTCGATGCACAAATTTCAAACCTCCAATGTGGTACGTATGGAAACACTCTATTGCCTCCCACATGCTTACCAACTCTAATAAGGTCACTGTTCATATGCGTCTAAAAGTTTAGTTACTTTATGGACAAAGGACAAGCCTCTAGTAGATGCTTGACACATGGCATGTATCCTCTGACTTGCATTTAATGCAGTGGGTATAAATAGATGAAGAATCCCTTCTTCAACTTCATCCATGCTTAATTCTCCTCTCAAACCTCTGATTCTTCTCTACTTCATATCTTGTGCATCAAACTATTTAGTGATTCTAAGGTTGTAATAGAATAGGTTTTTAACCTTGTTCTTATTCCGCTTATAACCTGTAAGTGGTATCAGAGCGGTGTTTGCTTGCTTATCTGTTAGATCCCAAACAATCAAGATTGTAGGAAGATTAAAGAACAAGAACAAGAATTGAATCACTGAAGTTGTATGTTGTATTGATTACTCAACTATATTACAATGTATGTGTCGTTACAAGTTCTATCTATCAACGTTAGTTATAACAAACAAACAAACTATCTATTTATATAAAATTAGAAAGATTAAAGTTACAGTACAAAGGTGACAGACATGTTCAGAACTACTTCTAAACATCTTCGGAACTTCTTCAGAAGTGTCTTCAGAAACCTCTTCAGAACTTCTTCAGAATCTTCAGAACCTCTGAAGTAGCCACTTCAGAAGTTATGCCTTCGGCTTTCCTTCTTTTATCTTTAGACTTCTGAATCTTTCTTTTCAGAACCTAGTCTTCTTTTGAAGCTACTTCTGATATTTAACAATCTCCCACTAAGCTTCAAAAGTTTAAATCACATTTCCAGAAGTTCATAATTTCTCTGACATCTTTAAGAATAAGCTTTATGTACTCTAGAATAGATTCAATGATCCTTATCATTTCTTTTGCCAGTTTTCTGTACTTTTCCCATTCTTCATCACTTAGCTTCTTCTGTCTTTTGTTTTTCTTCTTCTCCAGTTTATCCCTTATAATCATGAGAGTTCCATTACAGCACTTGTGGAATTCTTCAAATCTTATAAAGAGTAATCTATCAAAGCATTTGCAAACAAAACCTGGAGGCTGAATGACTAGAGTACTGCTCTTGAGATTTTCAATATTTGGTAAGCTTAGATTTGGAGCACTCATATGTACTTTCTCTTTGCTCATTACATAGGCCACTTGGAAATCTGTCTTGGCTGCCCAAATGAATTCTCTGTACAAACCATCTCTAAGAACTGGGAATGCTTTTCTGAATTTGGCAATAGAATCATGAAAAGGATATAAGCTTCTGTAAACTCTTATCAAATCTCTGAGATAGACATTTTGAAAATCTGCTTCTATAAAAGTTGAGATATCACCATCTTTTGTCACGGGGTAAGACAGTTCAAGTTAACAGCAGTAGGAATATAAACACCAACCATACATTCATAAAAAGTTTATAATTCGACAACTTTGTCTTAACAAACAAATTACATCGAAATAAAAAGATACATATAAAATTTTGATTGGTGTTCCACAAAATAAGTTACCCTTGATCGGTTACCTCTATTTTCCTGTAAAGCATGATAAAACGGAAGGGTCAACTACAAAGAGTTGGTGAGTTCACGGGTTTTCGAATGCACAAAAATATTTTATATGCAAGGTATAAACATAGCGAAACGGATGTTCGCATCAATATTAAACATTTCAACTTTTATGAGCAAATATGCAAATTACTTTATAACAAGATATTTAATTATTGAGCCACTACTAAGCCTAAACGACATTCTATGCCCCACGAACTACCTCAGCAGTGGACCTAAGTCCAAATGTGTAGAGCATTCTTAATTGATAAGGTGCACCCCTACTTGCCAGTTAGGTGGGTATGTCAACCAAATAGTGCTATCCACAAATATCATCGGCTCAAATAAACAGAGTTAAATAGTAGTGTAACATGGGGACTTCACATAACTCAACATATCATTTGTAAATTATCAATTTGCTCATCATAACAATTTATATAATTTTCATTCAATCATATAAATCAATTCAATTTCTTTCAAATCAACATGCTTTACACCCCAAAACGTATAAAATACTTTAAAAATGGGGCCGTGAATACTCACCTTTGTGCAAAGCTCCGCTACTACAAAGCACGATACGATGCTCACCCAAAGGCTTACCGATTCCCTAACAAAGAGAAATGCCCAAAAACCATCACTTATGGATCTAAAACTACTTATGGAGGTGAATAAGTCTTAAGTTTATAAATGTCCACATGCATCCAACTTGATTGGCTATAGTCCAATTATATACAATGCACCTATGCTCGTTAATAGAGTAATTTATACCGTAAATTGTGTTATAAACCATCAAATGATCAATAATTGTTAAAATCAGTAAATTCCAGAATTTCACTTTTGGACAGAAACTTATAGTACTCAAAATGTTCAAATTGTAGAGACTTCCAAAATGATATTGTTTCTCATATTTTTGTATGTGAAATGGTAATTTGCCAAATTTAAGGAGTTCTACTAAGTGTTTTCAACTCGTATGGCAGATTACACCATGTTAGTAAAGGGTCACAACTCGTATGGCAGATTACACCATGTTAGTAAATCACTCATTTGAGGAGTTCTACTAAGTGTTTTCTAGAATTTCCAGTTGGATTGGAATCATAACTCATAAAGGAATCTTTTGAGATAAGAATCACTGATTTTGAAGAAGTTATGAAGGAGATATGGCACTACAAAGTTGCAAGCACAATTCTGTCATTAGCTGACAGATTGCACACTTAACTTTAATAAATTGGTTAATGCCTCAAAACTTCATATTTTTGAATGAATCTGGATTCATATGAATCCTAACTCATAAAAGAGAGTTTTAGAAGAAGAATCATGCATTATAGACAAATAACAAAGGAGATACTAACACACAAAGTAGAGTTTAGCTGCTGATGGTTTCACATATTGCACACCTAAAGTATCTTAGGTGTTTCGAGGGTCAAAACTCCATGTTTTTAAGTGATTCCACTTTCAAACTGAATATAACTCATAAAAATAACTCTCAAAAGAAAAATAATCATTTTTCATTGAGTTTTGAAAGAGATATGTCCATTTGAACATGCATGCACAAATCTGTCATTGGTTGACAGTTTGCACACTCATATTGTTTCAATTAGTTGGAATCTCAAATCACCATATGTTTGAATGAAATCAGTGGCATATGAAAGGTAACACATTAAATTAACATCCAGAAGAAAAATCAAGTGATTTGAAAGAGTATTCAAATAGTTATGGTTGTTCAAAGTTGGGTTTACCTACTGTTGAACTTCCAGATGCACATGCATCTTGTTATGAGCATTTGGGGGGTCAAAACTCAATGTTTTTGAGTGAGACTACTTGTATTAGAACCCCCAACTCACTAAATAAACTTGTAGAAAGAATATTCATGATATTTGAACATATTATTTGCAAGAAATGGACGATTTATGCACATGCAATAAATCTGTCAGCACCAAAAATCACCATTGTTGTTCAAAAACACATAAAATCATGATTTTTACCCATTTTCTTGAGTTTTATTGTTTTGATCATTGATTACCACCATTATGTAAACATTTTTATATGTTTTTGGTGTGTAATATTTCCATAAACTCAGAAAATTCAGAGGTTTAGAAGAAGAATGCTTAAAATGCAAGAAAAGTGAGTTTTTCAAAGGAGGGTAAAGTTGTTAACTTGTTTGGATGATGATTAGAGCTTCTAAATCCTTGTATGAACTTGATCTTGATGATGATTTGAAATGAGAAATGGCTGGAGTTTTTGTTTTAGAGAGGAAGAGAGGGAAAAAATGAAAGTGTCCCTTCACTTTTAGAGAGAGAGAGGAGTGTTTGAATTTTAAGATTGAAAATGAGGATTTTGGAAAAAAAAATAGTTTATATATGGGGGGGGAGAGAGGGGAGGCCGGCCATGGGGGCCCACACCTCCCAAAAAATATATTTTTTTATAAAAAAAACAAACCCAAGCCCAATTAAGAATAAAATGTCATTTTTCTCAATTTTTGGCCTTTTTTCCTCAAAATGTAAGTCAATAGTGATTAAATTCTATAAAAATAGAAATTTTATATTTGAAACATGAAAACTATAAAATTTATATAAATTAGGTATAAATTAGAGCATTTGGCACTGTATTGGACGTTTCAGACAGTTACGGGTCGGAACCGGACATTTTAAGCGACTGCCGGAAATGCTAGGGATTTTTCGGCCATTCTAAACCAACTAACTTCTATTCTTAAAATTAATTTATATAAACACTAATAAACTTAATAGAAGCTAACCTGAAATCTCGAATTTTGACAGTTGTCAAAGTCTTCCCCCGTTAAAGAAATTTCGTCCCGTAATTTAAGAACTAGCCTTCTCCGGGGTGTTCGCAAATAAGCTGGGATATTTATGCTTCATCAAATCTTCGCATTCCCATGTATACTCTGGACCATGTTTCGCATTCCAACGAAGTTTAATAATAGGGATTTTACTATGCCTTAACCATTTAACTTCTCTGTCCAATATCTCAACGGGTTCTTCAACGAAGGTTAACCGATCGTTAATCTAAACGTCGTCCATGGGTAACTTCAACGTTTCATTTACTAGGCATTTCTTTAGATTCGACTCATGAAATTTGTCGTGGATGGCGCTTAGATTCGGTGGTAACTTCAACTTGTACGCCACTGGTCCGATTCTTTCGAGTATTTCGAATGGACCAATGTATCTTGGACCCAACTTGCCTCTCTTCCTGAAGCGTACCAGTCCCTTCCATGGGGACACTTTTAATAGAACTTTATCTCCCACTTGAAACTCCAACGGCTTTCTCCGATTATCCGCTTAACTCTTCTGACGATCTCTTGGTGTCTTGAGTCTTTCTTTGATGGTCGAGATCTTATCAGTGCTTTCCTGAATAATATCGGGCGTTGTCAACTGTCTATCTCCGATTTCTACCCATCTAAGCGGTGATCTGCACTTACGTCCATACAGAGCTTCATACGGCGCACACTGTATGCTGGTGTGATAGCTGTTGTTGTAGGAGAATTCAACGAGTGGCAGGTGGGTATCCCAACTCCCACCGAAATCTATTGCACATGCCTGTAACATATCCTCTAGCGTTTGAATAGTCCTTTCTGACTGTCCATCCGTTTGAGGATGATACGCGGTGCTATAATCCAAACGTGTACCCAATGCCTTTTGAAGAGATTGCCAAAATCGTGACTTAAATCGTGTATCCCTATCCGAAATGATGGAAGTAGGCACACCATGACGTGTAACTATCTCGTTGATGTAGATTTGGGCACGTTTTTCCATGCTAAAATCTTTGCGAATAGGAATGAAATGAGCTGATTTGGTGAGTCGGTCCACTATAACCCATATAGTATCGTGCCCCTTTCCGGTTCTGGGTAGCTTGGTTACGAAATCCATGGTTATTTGCTCCCATTTCCATTGTGGTATTTCAGGCTGTTGGAGTAAACCAGATGGTTTCTAATGTTCGGCCTTTACCTTAGCACAAGTCATGCACTTGCTTACGAACACGGCAATATCTTTCTTCATTCTTGGCCACCAATAGTACTCCTTCAAATCCTTATACATTTTATCTGCTCCTGGGTGAATCGAGTATCTGGATCGATGGGCTTCGTCCAAAATGATTGATCGTAGATCACGAACTTTCGGTACCCATACCTTATTCTTAAAGTAATGTACCCCATCTGTCTGCATTTCAAATTCCTTCTCTAGGTGCTGCAAGGTTTCATTCTTCAAATTCTCTTTTTTTAAAGCTTCTCCTTGTGCTTCCCGAATTTGAGTTTTTACACTTGTCTGAACTATCATTCCCATAGCACGTGCTTTTGTCGGTTTTACTCTTTCCTTTCTGCTTAACACGTCGGCTACTACATTAGCCTTGCCTGGATGGTACTTTATTTCACAGTCGTAGTTACTAAGTAGTTCAACCCATCTTTTTTGCCTCATGTTTAACATTTTCTGGTCAAACACGCAGCCCATTCTCTGATGTGAAGCATCACAGTAGACTATGAAGTTATCTACTGCTTCGGATAGAGCCAGAATCGGTGCGTTGCATAACTTGTGTTTGAGTGTCTGGAAGGCTTCTTCTTGTTTTTCTCCCCAAATAAACTTTTTATATTTTTGGGTTAGAGTTGTTAGTGGTTGCGCAATTTTAGAGAAATTCTCGATGAATCGCCTGTAATAACCTGCCAATCCCAGAAATTGGCAGATCTCCGTTGGTGTCTTTGGGGCTTCCCATTTCTTAAGGGCTTCAATCTTAGCTGGATCAACTTGGATTCCTTTTTCATTCACCACGTGGCCAAGAAAATGCACTTCACGAATCCAAAATTCGCATTTAGAGAATTTGGCGTTCAACTTTTCGTTTTTGAGCAATTCCAGTATCAGCTTCAAATGTTGCTCATGCTCCTTTTTGTCTTGAGAATAAATAAGTATATCGTCTATAAACACAATCACGAACTTTTCGAGATACGGTCGACATACTCTAATCATCAAATCCATGAAAACTGCTGGTGCGTTTGTTAGACCAAATGGCATGACTAGAAACTCGTAATGACCATATCTAGTCCTAAAGGTTGTCTTGGGGATATCTACTTCTCGCACTCTCATTTGATGATATCCGGACCTAAGATCGATCTTCGAGAAGTACGTTGCACCTTGAAGTTGGTCAAACAGATCATCAATCCGGGGAAGGGGGTATCGGTTCTTAATTGTCAACATGTCGATTTTTCTATAATCGATACACATTCGAAAAGATCCATCCTTCTTCTTAACAAATAAAATCGGGGCTCCCCAAGGTGAAGAGCTAGGTCTGATGAATTCTTTGTCGAGTAATTCCTGAAGTTGTTCCGACAGTTCTTGCATCTCTGATGGTGCTAACTGATATGGTGCTTTCGCTACTGGCGCGGCTCTAGGAATTAATTCTATGTGAAACTCCCCTTGTCTTGGTGGGAGTATTCCAGGCAATTCGTCCGGGAATACTTTCTCAAATACTTTTTCATCTTCATACACGTCACTAACAGAAGTCGAATGATCTTTTCGGAGCAACAACTTTCGGCTCGGTTTTTGGATAACCAATCCATGCCCACAACTATGTGAAATCTTCCTAGTTTAATCGGGATTAAATCTATACGGAAATCCCTACTAGCCAAGTTTATAGTGCAGTTCATTATTACATCATTGACCCTACATTCTTGACCGTTGGCATATTCAATTACGTATGATTCTTTCAACTTTTGAAGCCTCAGATTTATCTTTAGTTTAAAATCTAATGACACAAAACTCCTATCTGCTCCAGAATCAAATAGTATAGATGCATCATGATTATTCAGGAGAAACGTACCTGTAACGACATCTGGATTCTGCCTTGCTTCTTCAGCTCCAATCTCGAACACTCGACCTCTGGCCGGTCCTCCTCGATTTCCTTGGTTTGTTGGTTGCACTTTCCCTGGTATCTGGCCTCCAATTCCTTTTTGGACATTTATTCCTGAAGTGATCCGGGCTTCCACATTCATAACACACCCGCTTCCCACCCATTCGACAATCCTTTGCAACATGGCCTTTCCTATTACACTTGAGACAAGTAATGCATCTTCCCTGATGATGATTATTGCATTTATCACATTTCGGGTACGACCCTTTTCCTTTCTCCATTGCCGATGCCTGAATACCACAATTTCCTGATGTTCTTTTATCCTTACCTGACCTCTTCCCAAACTGTCTTCTTGCAGGTTCATCCACTTTTCTCTTTCCCAATGCCTTGTTGGTTGCAAACGTCCCTGTACGGTTCGCATTGTTGGTGAGTCGTGTTGCTACATTTACTGCTGCTTGAAGTGTCTTTGGATCAACTGAAGTAACGTCCCCTCTAATTTTCGGAGACAAACCCCATACATATCGGTCGACTCTATTCTCCTCAGGTGTTACCAGGTGTGGTACCACTTTGGCCAATTCATGGAAACGGGCAGTATAAGTATCAATATCGTTTCCTTTCATTTCATGGTTCCATAATTCTGCTTCTAGTTTCTGAATTTCACTTCTCGGACAATATTCTTCCTTCAGCATTCTTTTAAAGTCTTCCCATGTAAGATTGTTTGTTGCTTCCCTCCCTCGTGTCTGTACTTGAGTGTTCCACCAAGTTAATGCTCGCCCTTGTAAAAGACAAGCAGCATACTCTAGCTTCCTTCCTTCTGTACACTTGCTAATGTGGAGAACAGACTCCATGCTTTCTAACCAAGTCAGTAAACCGACGGCTCCTTCAGTTCCGTGGAACTCTTTAGGGTTACAACCCCTGAAAGATTTATACGTACATTCCCTATCTCCCGGTCCACGATTGTTATTTTGATTAGAATTTAGGCCAGCTGCTACTTGGCTAACAATGTTTGGAAGTGCAACCATGAGTTGTTCGGATACTAGTCGTGCAACTTTTGGGTTCTCTCTCCTTGGAGACATTTTTCTAAAACACCATTTCAACTGGAGTTTTGGTCAGATTCTAATACTAGGGTCACATATAGTCCACATACTAAGTTATGCGTATCTTATAACATTCATTCAACAATAATCAAATAAACTCATACAGGAACAATCATGCGGTAAATATTTATCATGCATAACTCCATAATAAACCATAACAATTTAACATAAAATAAAAAAAAATTCAAAATACAATCCCAATAAGACTATAAAGTGTTTAAACTTAACATCTAGGCTACAAGCCTCAAAAAAATAACTGTTGTCATCGAAAAGATTCATAAAAAACAGAAGTCTCTTAATGCATCAAAACCCAAATCAAGACTCCTAGCATCACCATCAACGCTCCTAATGCCCAAGTCATATAAGTGTACAACCTCCTAATCGCCCTCCTAAACTCAGAGGTAATCTCCATGATTCTATCAGTAATCTCATCTTGTGAGTACAGGGCTGTAAATATGCCGTCTATGGACTTCGTTGAGTGTGTACTTCGTTGGCCATACCCGAGAGTGTGTACTTCGTTGGCCATACCCGTCTATGGACTTCTATGGACTTCGTTGAGTGTGTACTGTGAAATGGTCCAACCTCAGCCGATGAGTGTGTACTTCGTTGGCCATACCCGAGACCCAGTAGTTCTCCGCTGCGGTCATTCCTCGAGACTGGGGCACAGGTACTCCAACTGCGGGTGAAGGGGGAGTCACATTTCGCGATAGAGTTCGCGATGTGGATGGCTCGCTCGGAGGTTCAGAAGGAACTGCAATAGTCACCCTCCTAGGAGGGAGAACACGCTTCCGGGCGGTTCTCATTGTCCTAGGTCCTCGTGACGGACCGGCCACATCGACTGGAGGTGGCGTAGGTACCGAAGTTTCCACAGAAGTCTCTCGGGTTGCCGCGTCACTTTCTTCAGACGGATCGCTCTCATCATGAATGGGTTGGTTCCTCCTAGAGAGGCTAGTAAAATATCCGGATTCGCCGGGGGAGTGCTCGGGAAGTGAGGATGAGTGAGACATTATTTTAAACTGCGACAGTAACAAATTTAATTACTAAATGTACTTTAGTAAATAATAATATATGAAATGCTTATGCAAACTCACGCTATTTTTCGATTTGAAATACGAAGTTTTCCGATCTATGCTAATTTTAGTATAACTAGTCCAAGCCCCTTCTTATTCATACCATATTTAGACATAGGTGATCAGGCTTTGTGTTGGTCCTAATAAGGGTCTACAAGAGTTAAATATTAAGTAAACAGTTTGTAGAAGGAGTGGGGGTTGAATACAAACTCACAGAAATTGGTTTTTAAATGAGTTTATTAATAATAAACAAATTTACTGTTACAAGCGGAATTAGAACAAGTTTAAAACCTATTCTATTGTAACTAAAGAAACACACAGTTTGATGCACACGAAGATGAAAGAAAGAATACAGAAGGTATAGGCTAGAAAGAAGCATGCATAGGAATGAAGAAGACATCTCCATTCTATTTTTACCCGTTTGCATTTAATGCAACACAAAAGGTACATGCCACGTGTCAAGCTTGGATAGGAAGCTTGTCCTTGTAAATAAGACAACCATGTTTATGGCCGAATATGAACAGTACTGTATCAGATATAATGGGGACATAAGAGACAAGTCGTACGTCCTTTTCTGACATGGTTCTAGGTTTGACTTTTGTGCATCGAGGATAAGATCAAACTTTAATCTTGCAGAGAAAGCTTCATTTGATCGCTGACACTGAATGTTCAAGGATGAACTTCAGTGTTGCTGAGGCTTCACAAGACTTCACACTTTGAGTAGATAATCGCTGCTATCGCTGAACCGCTTTAGGTCACTTAGCTGATTATCTCTTTCTTCAGCTTTGGTCTTCGACTATTGCTGAATGGTCTTCTGGTGTGATAGCTGATCTTCAGGTCTTCAGAGATAAGCTTGTTGTTCCTTGATCTTCAGCGATCGCTGATGGTAATCAGCGTATGCTATTGCTGAATTTGAGCAGAAGCCTAACTAAGGAATTTCACTAAGTATAGTAAAGGAATCATATTCAAATCACAGAGAGGAGTTATGATCAACAATCTCCCCCTATTTGATTATGATTAAGTAACATAGGAAAATTGCTTTTAAAAGATTAGCAGGGACTTATAAAGAAAGAGAAACTAGCATCCAAGCTACCTCCTCTACAAGCTAACATTCCCAAGATTTCCCTGCCACCTATCTAATTCCCTACCATGGACCATCTGGTGAATGAATGCTCTCAAATCAGGCACCGGGTCGACACTCTACAACTTGGTTCATAGATAATATTCAACCAAGTCGCTGAATGGTCTTCTGGTGTGATAGCTGATCTTCAGGTCTTCAGAGATAAGCTTGTTGTTCCTTGATCTTCAGCGATTGCTGATGGTAATCAGTGTATGCTATAGCTGAATTTGAGCATAAGCTTAACTAAGGAATTTCACTAAGTATAATAAAGGAATTTCACTAAGTATAGTAAAGGAATTTCACTAACTACTAATATGTAAGATCTTTTTCAGCTAATCTATTATCTGAATTGAGTTTCATTTATAAGGATATGAAATCACAATTTCTACAAGTAGAAAAGCTTAAAGTACATTTACTGATTGAACTTTCAGAGTGAAAGTTCAGTGAGCTAAGAAAAGTTAAGAAGATAGAACTCTTATGTTCATTGTCCCTTTTACTCTTTTCAGGGAGCTTTTCAGTACGAGATGGAGTAAAGTACTCGAGTGTATTTCATTAATTATAATTTGAAGATATTACATAGAAATGAAGTTACAATAATTAAAGTGAAAGTACGTTTACACTGAAGAAAATATTACAATGGAATAAAAAGCTTCTACCAATCAGAGAGGCTCACATTTCTTCTTTGTACCTCATGTTCAAAAAGCATCTTCTGTCTAATTACCAGAGGGCCATTAGACCAGCAGTAACAGTATAAGATTTTTATGAAACGAGTAGGGGCCTTATGAATTTCCTTGTTTCTGAAGAGACGAAGTTGTCTTTCATTATCCAAGAAAATCATGCCAGATTCAGGGAGCAAGATGACTTCATTTTCTTCAAATATTCGATCCGTAGGAAGAGAGGTATTCAACATTGAGATATCAGGGAGCGTCATATGACTGCTGATGCTTTCAAGATCAAATTTGACACTATGTTCATTTCTTGAGCTTGGGCCTTCTTCAGAGGTTGATCTTCTTTTCTTAGATGATTCAGGGAGAGAGGGAACTTGTACATGTTGAGACATTCTCTGCATCAACTGATTCAACTCATCTTCTACCACATTCTTGAACTTGGATTTGGAACCCTGAATGGCATCTCTGATTTCGAACCATTCAGTGTATCCATATAATCTTAAGAATTTTGCTTCTTCTCTCTCTGTTCTAGATCTCCTTGTCATTCTTACATATACCTTTGGACCACCTCTGTTGGAGTGTCGCCCTTGGATAGTTGCGTGAATGATTTTGGCATCAGGTCTTCGAATGTTCAGCATCTATGTGCACCAATCCAGTTCTTTATCTTTCTGAGTAGTGGCTTCAGTGGTTAGTGCAGTGAGAATCTTCTGTTGAGCGAGAATGGGATCTACATTCAGGTTTTCTTGTGCAAGTTCTTTCTGAGCAAGAGCTGCAGCGAGCCGTTCACTTTTTTTTCAATTGTTCTTTGGCCGCTTTGTCACTTGTTGAGTCTTCCCTGAGAATCTTCCTTGCTAAAGCAAGATCATTCTCAGTTTGCTTTATTTCTTCATCTCAGATCCTCTGAGCTTTCAAAGCTTGTTCTCTCTCTTCTTTGGATAGAAAGTAGAATTCATCTACCATTCTGATTGGTACAACGTTTATTGGGTCTTCATGGGGTACCCTTATTCTTTTGGATTCGAATTCCCTTAGGAATTTTATTCGCCTTTCTTCTTCTTCAGGCTCGCTTATGATCTGCTTCTGAACGCGACGTCGAGGAATGAGGCCTTCTTCTTCCTCAGAGTCAGTTTCCACTATGTACATAAACTGCTCTCCAGAAGAAGGTTCCCTCCTTGTGGATGAGTCCTTTGGGGGACGGGAATCACTGAGGGAAGGAGAGTTACAAGGAGATTTATCAGAGAGAGGGTTTGAAGGAGGAGAGGTTATAGAGGGGGATTCAGAGAGAGGAGTAATATAAGGGATAAGCTGAAGAGATACCTTATCAGCGGTCTACCCCTCTGTTTGTGGGATTGAGGCATCAAGATCAACCACTTTGGCTGAAAGACCAGCTCCGTCCCCCAAGGGCTCTAGCTGAGATGTACTTGGTCTGGATATTCTGAAATGCTCCAATGCAAAACCCAAGTCATCATCATCATCCTCATCAAAGTAAGGGATGCGTTCCTCTTCTTCTTATTCTTCTTCTTCTTCTTCATCATCCTCTTCTTCATCATCATCATCATCAAGCCTTACAGCGAGGGAAGGTTCTGGTCTTTGGATGTAAGGAGAGATCCTTTCATCAGGAAACCTTCGATTGTGCTCGCCGATAATTTCGTCAGCGAACTCTTTGGCCACTTTCTCCCCCTTAATGTTATCATGGGGCAGAACGTGGATCATTACTGTTCGAACGTTCTTTTGGACGTCGTCAAGCATGTTCCAATCAGTAGTAGCAAAAGAGGGACCAGCTCCACCCAACCTTGAGAGAGCCTACAACCTTCAGACTGAGTCTTCTGAATAGACTCAAGGACAGCGGCCTGAGCATCAACCTTTTGCTCAATGTTGTTGAGGGATTGGCGAAGGTCCTTATGCTCGTCCTTCAGAGACTGAACGTTAGACACTAGGTTGCTGACATTTGTCGTCATTCCTGGAGTGCCAGCGACCTGCCGGAAGATCAACTCCGCTGATATTTGCAGCGTGTCCATCCTGGCTCTGGTGAGAGCACATTCATTGACCAGATGATCAATGGCAGGGAATGTGGGACCAGGCAGAGACACAGGAGGTAACGCAGTGACCCTGGGAGGAAGCTTGGGGGCTAGGTTCTCCATCTTGACATCCCTGAGCTTTTTAGCACTGGGAGGGCGCTGAGGAGACTTCATCGCCGACTTCGAAGAGGTGGTGGTGTGGTTGCTGAGTAGACAGGAGTAGTGGCAGCAGCTGATGACATTGACAAAGAGTCAAGAAAAGAATCCACATCAGATGATGGATGAAACGTAGCATTATTTTCTTTGAGAATATCATGAGGATTACTCTCAAAAACTACTTTTGCAGAGGTAGTGTCTTAAGGATCACTGACCAGTGTCTTAGAGTATCTGAAAGAGACACTCTAAGGTCCTTTGATATTGGCTTTCCAAAACTTAGATTGCCTAAACAATACTAAGGTTTGGACTACGTGCATTTCAGCATCAACAGGGATAGGGAGAACTATGGTTGAGTCACTTGCTGATGTGAGGACCAAAGAAGTAGAGATGGAAGAGGTAGAGAAGGCAGTGAGAGTAGTACCTGATCCAGCTTCAACAGAGATGGCTATAGCACCTTCAGAGACCTTAGTCACTGATGGTGGTGGTAGTGCTGATGAAGCTTCAACGGCAGCAGAAACCGTTGGAGTGGTTGTGGATGAGAGTGGTGTTGGTAGTACACCAAAATCAGAGAGGATGGTCTGTTGAGAGACCACCTTCTCGGGCTTCTTTGAGGCGATGGTCTTCTTATGACCATCAGTTGGGGTTTTCCTCTTAGCAGCAGCAGCAGTGCCTTGGGTACTCACTGGGGGGATGGGCAGCGAGGAGGTCATTGAGAGAGGTGCTCCTATAAGTTGTAGCATGTAAGGAGTAAGAGGAGCATCACCTGGACGTTCGTCAAGGTCCAGGGACTTCTTCCCTACCATTGAGAAGGCAAAGTTACCGAAATCCTCTTCAAGGATGATGGAGAAGAAACGGGGGTAAGGGATAACAGGATGTCTGGTGGAGGCGTTGAGGCGGCTGCACATATCGCTGAAGATGTAGTCAGCGTAGTTCAAGGTATGACCTGTGCAGAGAGAGTAAGCAAGGTCTTGAAAGTGTTTGCTCGCCTGGTCATGGGAGCCAACTTTGGAGCCTAGGCACTGAATGACCTGGGTGAAGATGTATTGCCATTTAGCAGGGAGCCGCTTCTTTTCCAGCTTTGAACCTACTGTCTTTATAGAGGGTTTCTCCCACTTGTAGCCAATGGAGTCCAAGAAAGCATCGATCTGCTGCTTGGTTGGTTCAGCGCCCCATTGCATACCCTTCTTGCGCTGAGGGAGTCTTAGTGTGTGACGTACAAAACCCGCTGAGAACGAGAAGAATCCAAGATCAGGGATGGTGAAGGCAATAGCAGGGAGGACATTGCCCTTGTCAGTCGTCAGAGTGGTACATTTCGCTGTGTACCAGAGAGCCTGAAGGTGAGAAGTGATGCCTACTGGATTGTGGACGAAGGCATACATCAGAGGGCACGCCTTGAGGAAGGTTGCAGCGTCCTTGAACTGAGGGCGTTCAGAGGGGATGTCCACCAGTGCAATGTAATGCATGGGTTGAAGGTTGACTTTTCAAGGTCAAAATGGCAGTTTGGTGCGGCGACCAACTAGTTTTCAGCAGCAGTAGTTTCAGCAATGTTGGAAGCAGAGGCCATTTCTGTAGGAAAAATGGCAACACCAAAGAGATAAATCATGGTTTTAATACATGAATGTATAAACCAGAGTTTTTGGAATAAAAAGTACCAAATGTAAGATCAAGGAAACAAGTATTTTGATGAACAATATCAAAATGCTTGTTGGCAATAGTAACAAATAATAATTTTTTGTTAAAAAAAATCTTCTGTTCTAAGAATAGGGTTTTGAAAAAGGAAATTGTTTTTCACTCTAAAAGCACGATTTTATTGATTTTAAGAATGAATTAGGTAAGAAAGGTGAAACAAGCTGTTTCCAGTTCTTAAGTTTAAGTTTAGATCAAACCTTAGTCGAATGAAGGAGAAAAACGCACAAGTGCGTGTTCTTGGTGTTCTTAAAGAAAACTTGGAGATTCGAAAGAAATCTATTGCCTTTAGGAAAGTAATGAATGTGGAGGGAGGCAAGTAAGGCAAGAGAAGTGCTTAAATAGCAAGAGGAGAGAGAAAGGATGCTAAACGACGGTTTCAGCTTTTTGAAAAAGAAATGATGACTTGGTGCACGTTCCAAGAAAGGAGTTGGAATGGAAACGTCGTGGTCCGTCGTGTGTCAGAAAAAGGTCTGACATGTCCTTTTCTTTATTTTTAAAAGATTATAATGATAATTATCCATAAGGAAGGTTTATCATTAATAATTTTAGAAAAATCTTCATCACTAATAATAAAGGATTGTCAGTGAGGAGTTTTAAATTTAAGAGAGACATTCTTTGATGAGAAGATATCAAAGTGTGTTAAAAATTAGAAGATAATACCTGAGGAGATGACCTAGATATCGCTGAATCAGAGTTCAGAGAATGGAATGTTTGAAGGCTTTATTTGTAATCCTTTGTTGGTCACTGATTAATAAATTATTCAGCGTTCAACATACCCAATTCGCTGATGAGTAGATTGAATCTAGTTTCATCAAGAGGCTTGGTAAAAAGATCAGCGAGCTGATATTCAGTAGGAACAAAATGGAGCTCAACTTCACCATTCATCACATGATCTCTGATAAAGTGATATCGGATCTTAATGTGCTTGGTTTTGGAGTGTAGAACAGGGTTGTTAGCGATTGCTATAGCACTTGTGCTATCACAATATATAGGAATCTTAGAGAGCTTTAGATTGTAGTCTCTGAGTTGATTTCTCATCCAAAGGATTTGAGCACAACAACTACCGGCTGCTACGTATTCAGCTTCAGCGGTGGAAGTGGACACTGAGTTTTGCTTTTTACTTGTCCAACTTATTAGCTTACCACCTAGTAGCTGACACCCACCAGTGGTGCTTTTCCTATCAATTTTACAACCTGCAAAATCACTGTCAGAGTAACCAATAAGATCAAATCCCGAGCCTTTTGGATACCAGAGACCAAGATTTGGAGTTCCTTTCAGATATCTGAATATTCGCTTTACAGCGATTAGATGGGATTCTTTCGGTTCAGCTTGATACCGAGCACAGAGACAAGTAGCGTACATGATGTCTGGTCTACTCGCTGTAAGATACAACAAAGACCCAATCATCCCTCGATAGGCAGTGACATTGACTTGTTTCCCATTAGGGTCCTTGTTCAAAGTCAGAGGAGGTGCCATGGGGGTCTTCATTGCTGAGCATTGATTCATGTCAAATTTATTTAGCATGTCTTTAACATATTTGCTTTGACAAATAAAAATTCCTTTGTCAGATTGCTTAATCTGCAAACCTAGAAAATATGTTAGTTCACCCATCATACTCATTTTATATTGTTTCTTCATTCTTTTAGCAAAACGAGTTGAGAGATCAGGTCTTGTGGAACCAAATATAATATCATCTACATATATTTGAGCGAGAATAGTATGACCTTTATATTTTCTTAAAAACAGAGTTTGGTCAATTTTTCCACGAACAAATTTTTCTTTAAGAAGAAATTTAGAGAGGGTATCATACCAAGCTCTAGGAGCTTGTTTGAACCCGTAAAGAGCTTTTTCAAGTTTAAAAACATAACCAGGATGGTTAGGGTCTGAGAAATCAGAGGGTTGTTCAACATAAACTTCCTCGCTGAGTTTTCCATTTAGAAAAGCACTTTTAACATCCATTTGGAAAACTTTAAAGTCTTTATGGGCAGCATAAGCTAAAAAGAGTCTTATGGCTTATAAACGAGCAACAGTGCAAAGGTTTCATCATAATCAATTCCTTCTTCCTGTCTATAACCTTGAGCAACAAGTCTAGCCTTATTGCGAATTATAGTCCCGTTTTCATCTAGCTTATTTCTGAAAACCCATTTTGTTGCTATGACAGTTTTATCAGAGGGTCTAGGAACAAGATTCCAAACTTTATTTCTACGAAATTCAGTTAGTTCTTCTTGCATAGCTGAAACCCAGCTAGGATCAGATATAGATTGATCTATCTTCTTAGGTTCAGAGAGAGAAATGAAGTTAACATAAAGACAAATATTACCTGTACCTCTACGTGTTTTGATACCTGCAGTAGGATCACCAATAATCTGATTTATTGGATGATTTGTAGTCCATCGCTGAGCTGGTGGTTGAGGAGAGAGATCAACAGCAGATTCAGCGACCTGTTCTTCAGATTCTGGAATAGGACTTGTTTCAGCAAAAGGCACTTCATTTAGAATCAATTCAGGGATTGATTTTCAGAAGTAGTTTGGTTGTTCACAGAGAAATTTCCAAGAGAGGAATCAGCAACAGGAATCTGATTTAGAGGAGTAACATTCATCTCTGAAGATGGATGATTATTACTTGTTGGGTTTACAGGGATTTCATCATCACTTGCTTCAGCTGGAGTTTGATTGCTGAAGTATGTTTCAGGTTCCCCATAATGAGATCTCATCCAAGCATTCAATTCTTCATCATCATCAAGATTATGAGAAGGATGAATGGGACGAGATTCATCAAAGTTGACATGCATAGATTCTTCAACATGTTGTCTTCTTTTGTTGAATACTCTGAAAGACTTAGATACATAGGAGTATCCAAGAAATATACCATCATCAGCTTTGGGATCAAATTTACCCAAATGATCTCTGTCATTCAGAATGTAACATGTACATCCAAAAATGTAAAGATATTTCAGAGTGGGTCTTCTCCCATGAAATAATTCATAGGAAGTCTTCTTGAATCGCTTAACAATCAGGGATCGATTCTGAGTAAAGCACGCTGTATTGATAGCTTCAGCCCAGAATTGAGTTGGAAGACGCGATTCGCTGAGCATTTAGCGAGCTGCTTCGATTATAGTTCGTTTCTTCTTCCAGCAACACCGTTTTGCTGAGGAGTTCTCACTGACGAGAAGTTGTGAGAGATGCCTTTTTCTTGAAAGAAATTTACCAAAGTACTATTTTTGAATTCAGTACCATGATCACTTCTTATGGAGCGAACAAGTAAGTTGTTCAGCACTTCCATTCTTTTGATAAAAGATATTATCATTTCAGGGGAATCACTTTTGGATCGAAGGAAGAACACCCATGTGTATCTGGAGTATTCATCAACAATCACTAAAGTGTATTTCTTTCCGGATATAGATTGGACATTTACAGGTCCAAAGAGATCCATGTGGAGTAGCTGAAGAGGAGTGGTCACAGAAGAAACTTGCTTTGACCTGAAGGAGGCTTTTGTCAGTTTTCCCTTCTCACACGCTGTTCAAAGAGATTCCTTTGTAAATGTGTGATTTGGGAGGTCTCTGACTAAGTCTTTTTGAGACAATTCATTTATTGTCTTAAAGTTGAGATGAGAGAGTCTTTTATGCCATAACCAGTTTACATCTGAGGATGCTCGAGAGATAAAGCACATGTTCTCAGAATGAGAGCTATTCATGTTAATCACATACACGTTTTCAACTCTTTTGCCAGAGAGGGCAAGTTTATCATTGAAGTCAGTGACAACACATCTATTCTTTAGAAATAGAACTTTGAAATCTTTGTCACATAACTGACTAACAGTTAAGAGATTGTGTTTCAGTCCTTCAATGTAGGCAACACGATTAAACGAGGTAGCTCCGTTGGACAGGATTCCATAACCTTTATTGTATCCTTTGCCATTTCCACCAAAAGTCACTGAAGGACCAGCTTCTTCCTTGTAGTCAGAGAGCAGAGATTTTCTGCCTGTCATGTGCCTTGAGCATCCGCTATCGAGATACCAGATACCTTTGGCACTCTGAGTAGAAGGAGTCTCAGAGGAAGAAGTGTCAGTTGCTTCTTCAGCATCCTCGATTCTTGCCATTAGACATAGGAAGGCAAGATCTTCTGATCAGACCCAGATTCTTCAGAGGTCTTAGCCCAATCGTCTTCAGCATCCCAGTCTACTTCTTCAGTAATTAGACCTTTGCCTTTATGTTGGTTCTTCTTCAGATCTTGGTATTTGGTTTTGAGTTTCAAATACTTCTCCTTTTTATCAGAGGTCTGGGAGGTGGTAGGTGCAGCAACTTTCTTTGATCGACATTCGCTGGCGAAGTGACCCTTTCGCTGACAGTTAAAGCAAATAGCTGAAGCTTTCTCAGCTAGAGTAGTTTTGGGCTTTTCAGAGTCAGAGAGAGTGGAGGGTTTTCGAAAGTTACACTTTCTAGCAAATCTTCTAAAGTTGTTGGTTAGAAGAGCCAGAGAGTTATCAAACTCAGAGATGTCAGCATCAGTGAGTGTGTCTTCTGAATCAGTTTGAGTTAATTCAGTTATGGAGGTGATAGAAGAAGAAGGAAAGTTTTTAGGAGTATTTGCCTCTGAAGTCACAAGTGCCAAAGAAGTACTCTTAGCACCTTTTAGTTCATTAATTAGATTCTTCCTTAGAAGCTGGGATTGTTCCTCGTTTAAGAGCATACCATATAATGCACTTAAGGACAAGGTTTCAAGATTCTTTGACAGCTTTATACATGTAGTGTACACTGTCCATTGATCAGGCAATGCCTCCATGAATTTTGTCAGAATTTCAGCGTTTGAATATACTCAGTCGACTGATTTAAGATCAATCAGCAGACAGTTAAATCGCTGGTGAATTTGAGAAAGAGATTCACCCTTTTGATACATAAAACTCTCATATTTTCTTACAAGGTTTATGCATCTAGTTACTTTTACCTCAGAAGTTCCTTCATATTGGATACATAGAGTATCCCACATGGTCTTTGAAGTCCTCATTTTCATGACAGAGTGATAGAATTCATCTGGTAAAGCCATTGCTATTATGGATCTAGCTTTAGAGTCAATAGCAATTTCTTTCTTGTCTTCTTCAGTCCATCTGTTAGGAGTTTTAACAATACTCCTCTCAGGAATGGCTGGAGTAGTAGTGGTGGCAGGAACAGTAGCTACTATAGTTGTAGGAACAAATGGTCCATTTTCTAGATAGTAGGGAATCTTTGGATCAGATCCTTCTAGAAATAGAGACATTCTTTTCTTCCATAATGGAAAGTTATCATGGTTGAACCTTGGAGGTTTAGCTAAATATCCATTATCGGTGTAGTTCGTATTAGGGTTTGTCATTTTAAAATATGATATAAGCAAAAATATTTTAAAGAGAAAGAAAACAACATTGCTCTGATAGCACTTGTTGGTCCCAATAAGGGTCTACAAGAGTCAAATATTAAGTAAACAGTTTGTAGAGGGGGGGGGGGGGTTGAATACAAACTCACAGAAATTGGTTTTTAAATGAGTTTATTAATAATAAACAAATTTACAGTTACAAGCGGAATTAGAACAAGTTTAAAACCTATTCTATTGTAACTAAAGAAACACACAGTTTGATGCACAAGAAGATAAAAGAAAGAATACAGAAGGTATAGGCTAGAAAGAAGCATGCATAGGAATGAAGAAGACATCTCCATTCTATTTATACCCGTTTGCATTTAATGCAAGACAAAAGGTACATGCCACGTGTCAAGCTTGGATAGGAAGCTTGTCCTTGTAAATAAGACAACCATGTTTATGGCCGAATATGAACAGTACCGTATCAGATATGATGGGGACATAAGAGACAAGTCGTACGTCCTTTTTTGACATGGTTCTAGGTTTGACTTTTGTGCATCGAGGATAAGATCAAACTTTAATCTTGCAGAGGAAGCTTCATTTGATCGCTGACACTGAATGTTCAAGGATGAACTTCAATGTTGCTGAGGTTTCACAAGACTTCACACTTTGAGTAGATAATCGTTGCTATCACTGAACCGCTTTAGGTCACTTAGCTGATTATCTCTTTCTTCAGCTTTGGTCTTCGACTTTTGCTGAATGGTCTTCTGGTGTGATAGCTGATCTTCAGGTCTTCAGAGATAAGCTTGTTGCATTTGAGCAGAAGCCTAA